>JALMQS010000869.1:0-69336 GCA_024734495.1 Forficula auricularia | reverse complement strand
AAAAAAGAATATCTAAATTATACAAAAATCTGAATTACCCGAAATAAAGCACATATTTGCTGTAGACCTCAGGGCCAAACCTCCAATTTTTTCTGCCCGGTGTCCCTGAACCGAAAAGAAAAAACTGGGGCAAATTTTTAAATACATACCTACATTATTAAAAATAAAAAAATTTCTTAGTACTTTGTCTGTTACAAAGTGCCACGCAAAAATATCGTCAAAAACAGGATGTTTAAAAAATCATTACTTATATAGTATTATAGTTTTTTAATATCGTATTTAATGTTTCATTTTTCTTCGAATATATTATTTAGAGTTTGCCTCAATTAGGTACTTAATATATTATCTGGAAATGGTTCGTACATGTAATTTCCACTGAATAAATAGTCAGGTGTTTATTCATCGATAATAAATTATAATTATTAAGGGTTTAAAATAAATCAAATATATACCATATATATATATTTAATTTCAACGCTCCCTGGTTAAGGTCCTCAACATTTTTAATAACCACCAAAAACAAATTAAATGTTACCGTCAAATACATAAAACTACGTTCAATTAATTTAATTTTAAATGCTTTCATATGAAAAAGAAAAGAAATAAAATAATTGCTTTGTCATCTTCAACAAATTAAAAACCTAAAGAAGTCTCAATAAACTCGAGACGAAACATAGCCTGAGCACGAGTTTTATTTAAAAAAGGTTCGATTTCCCTTATTATCTTTTTTATTTAAGAATTATAAACATTATCTATTTAATATAAAAAATATGTTTAACTATTATAATTAATTAAATTCTGAATTGTTTTTTGTTCATTTTTAATTCAAATAAAAATTTTTAATATACCCAATACAACTTGTTTCTGTATTGCGCACAAAGAAACGTTAAGTGAAACATTATTTATTTATCAATAGAAATTGTGAGAAATTACAAGAATTTTTCTATTCAAAATAGAACCTCATTTTTCCAGCTGGAAGCCGCAGTTTCCCGATCACTGCCCTAGATAAATCCCCAGGGTGATACACCCAGTAATAATTTCTGAGAAATAACAGATTTATTAAAAAGTTCAAACCATTAAAAATGCAATTAAATTGACAAGAAAAAAACTTTATATCATGAATTTGAAAAAACGTCGATAACTCGTCAATACTTGGTACCGCTCTCTATCTATATTTACCATTATATAGCATTCGTATTTTTAATATATTCCTCTATTTAAACTTTAGTTTCTTTATATTTTTTGAAAATTTACTTTAGTTTTTTTTTTTTTTTTTTTTTTTTTTAATTAACTTCTTCGACCGTTGATTTCTGAATATGTCATTGAGCTGAACGATATCTCTTTAATGTCGCCTTAATAAAAAAAATAAAAAAAACTCATCGAGTTTTGTTACGACATAAAATAGGAACTAATTTGTTCATTTCTCAGCGCACAGACAACTAAGAATAGCTGAGTTTCTCTGCGGAAGCCCCGGTTTCAACTTTTAAAATTACTTCATTTACTCGACGGTGGTAGTTATTATGATAAGGGTTGAGGGTAAAAGCTGGCAGGGCAAACCACCCTCTCCGGTAATAAAAGCCACAACGAAAACACATTGGAGCCATATTGTGCGCACTGTGTGCAATTAGAAAAGATGCTCCACTGCTATCGTTATATTATTAGTGGGCTATTTAATTAAGGATGTCGGTTAATGGCCGGAGGGGTCCTCGAGAGGAACAGGAACAGCCGAGGGTTGTTCCAGGTATATATAGAACAGCCGGCGAATTTCGGCAGGTAGCGAATTTCTCTCAGAATTTGGCAGGAAATTACAATCGCGCACCCAGGGTCTATAAATTTCAAATAAAATATAAAAAAGGAAGTAGGAAAAAAAAAGGATGATGATGTTGTTATAGGAAATCATAAATCAAAAAAATAAAATTGCCTTCCCTTGATAAAAAAAAAATGGAATTTTATATTAAGTCATTATCATATATGGCTTTTATGACCAGACTGTATTTTATAAAATGAAATCAGATAATCAAAATTTCTTTATTCTTTTTTTTTGTCATTCAATTTATTAACCCGCCAAGATTTGTGCAACTGTTGTTCTTGTTGCAAAAATGAAAATTTATTTTTCGGAGTGGAAAAATTAATATTAATATCAAAAAAGATCATAAAATTGTTAAAAGAAAGAGAGAAGATAGAAAAAGAATAATAGGGGATGTGTAAAGTTTAATTTTATTTATTTTCTTAGAACGACGGACTGGTAAGCAAAATAAGTAGGTTATAATGAAAGGCAGTCCATAAATTATTTAATTTTATTCAATTTCCGACGTTTCGGAGACTTTTTTCTCTCCTCCTTCCGATGTGTAGTTATTGAGAATACTTATTCTAATATACTTGAACTCATTCTCACTTTCATATTTTTTTTTTCATAAAATCAATTTAAAAAATAAATGAAAAATTGGAGAAAAAACAAAAATTCAATACATTTTCTAAAAATTTTGAAGATTATTTTGTCCGCGAATGATTTGAGTTTCAGTTTATTTTTTTCTGGTATATTAGAAGCATTTTCTTGGGCTGGAAAAATGAATAGGATTTGATGCAGTTCTATTGTAGGAAAATGAAAAATACATTTTTCAAATAATTGGAATGACGTTTTCAGACTTTTTAAAATCGTTTCGAAGGATCTTCCCTCTTTTGTTGAACGGAAAAGAATCTCTTGTAATAAGAGACTTACTTTTAGTCGCAAATGTTTTATTTTAAATTAATTTAATGTTATAAGTTTCAACCCTAAATATCGTATGTATCAAAGAGCCACATATCTGATAAATATAAATATGAGCCTATAACTAATAATTATGACTAACAGATTTTAATTGATCGAAGATGTCACGATTAATAAAAGATTTCTTAAGATAAATCCATAGATAAGTGCTCCCACCGAGTCTTGAAACAGATTTTACTTTTTCTTTTGATTTATATTAAGAAATCGTTCGGGTTGGCCGAGCTGCCTAAGGTGCCGGCTCCACTTGAGCGTCGTTGATGACCCGGGTTCGAGCCTGGCTAGAATATAAAATGTCTTCCCGCTAAAACTCGGATCCCTCACTATCACTACTAACACTTTACTGATGTGCTGTCTAAATAGGCTTTGTTCCCAATGACATTATATAAAAAAAATATTAAGAAATCTTTTATTATTCGTGACATCTCCTATCAATTAAAATCTGTTAGTCGTAATTATGAGTCAGAGTGTCCATAGCTATAAACTTGAATACAATAAACTATTAAAAATTTATTTTATTTATCTTGTGAAAAATTATATTTTGTTCATTTTTAAACCTAAAGTTCTAAAGCTAGAGAGCCCGAAATCTAATCAGTTCTCTGCATTGAAAATACAAACATTTTGACACCAGAAATCATTTTCGTCGTATACGACATATCGGTCTTATCGGGTGGGTATCGGAATCCTGACAGCTGGACACGAAAATAAAAAATAATTTTTCTCATGTTTCAGATATTTTTAAACACATAATGCATATTAAAAAATAAATCAAATTAAATCAATAGGGCCACTAGGCATGTAGGCTGTTTCAATCAGTTAAAATGCCCGCTTACTCAGGTAATTTATTCCTTATTTTTTTCCTGCAATCCTACAATCAGACGATTATTAATAAATTCAGCATCATTATTTTTTATATTTTGTATTTGAATTTATACCCAACTTCTGTTATCAGGAACATGACATTAGCGTTAATATGTGTGAATCTGTTGTCTACATGGTGTGACCCGAGGGGTGAACCGCGACCTAATATGCTGTACACCTCCAAATATTTCCAAGTACTTCCAAATATTTCTAAGTACTTCCAAATATTTCCAAGTACTTTCACATATTTCCAAGTACTTCCAAATATTTCCAAGCTCTTCCAAGTATTTCCAAGTACTTCCAAATATTTCCAAGTACATCCAAATATTTCCAAGTAATTCCAAAATACTTCCAAAGAGGTGTACACCTACTTCCAATCGCGGATCACCCCTCGGTGCGACCTATTCATGACTTTAAAAGGTTAATTTCTAAGGATATATAATAGCAAGACATAACAACATTAAAAGGTATATAATAGAGAAGGCAAGAAGGTTGCGGTTATTTGCTTCATTGAGCCTGAAGGTAGATTCTCTGAAAAGTCGTTTTTTAAAAAAAATGAACGACATTCCAATAAAGTATTTGGACATTGTTTCTTTACATTTTGGGCTGCCCTATCAAATTCCATTTTCTTATTTTCTTCACATTCCTTTAAAACAGCTAGCTTTTGTTTTGGAAATACAAATAATATGTTATAGAAGGAAGCCCGTATCTATTTTCAAATTCGAATAATTTAAAAAATTACTTAATATATCGAAGCTCGGGTTTTATATTAATCAGTATAATTGTGTGTTTAATTCGTGAATAACTTTTGTAACTCTAGAAAGATCGATTTTATTATTTAGGTTCAAATCCTAAAGTCTTGTTGTGATATCTGACTTGATTTTCTTTCTTTAAGATTTTATATTCATTTTATAGTTATCATGATAATAGAGAGAAAATTTAAAAATTGTTGATTTCAATAACCCTCAAAAAGTGTATTTCCTGGTAATAATCGAATTCAAATAAAAAATTTCCAATTCGCAATGCAGTGAATATTTGTATTTAACTATTTGTTTTATCATACAAGTAGAATGACGTATTCAAGCAGTAGTTGTAGTATTTACCATAGATAGACAAAGTCAAGTTGTAAGGACATTATAGACACTCGCCTGTCTTCACAGAAACAAGCCATATTCGAGAAAAGGCCGAATTTGAGCCGTAAATAGGATATGAAATTAATTAGGCTTACACGCAGCAGCTTAGCATCAGGCGTGATTTGATCAATCCAAGAGAGACGGCCAACATTGATATATTATCACCGAATTCCAGTGAGTTAGAATCGATTGAAATCTCTGGATGCATGATCCCAATGGAATCGTGTTTAGGAAGGCCTAAAGAAAGAAGTGGGATTTGTGTTGTTCTATCTTCTCTAGAAACGCAGCAGCTATACTCCTTAAGAGCATATGATAATATAGGCAGACCAATATAGTACATAATATCTATAATCATTTCAGCTAATTGAAAAGTTTTTATTTTGCCAAGAATAGTAGAGTTGTTAATTTATAAAGAGAAACAAAGAGGTTGTTCTCTGCTTGATGCAAATAAACATACACACATATACATGGTGTTTCAGGAGGAATAGTAAATATTTTAAGAAGTGGTAATATAGACGAATTGCAATAAAAACGCAATATAACATTTGTCCAATTTTTATTGAGTACAGAGATACAGCTGTTAGTATGTAACCCAATATCGCCATACTCAGCATGTGTAAATACGTGCGGCATGTTTACACGCTACAGTACAGTAAACTTGGCCAACAAATCACAATGAAAACTTCAATGTAAACTAAAGCACAACTTCACAACTTGAACATCAACACTCTACTGGTGACATTCGATAAATAAGCCTATAGCAACCCATAGCAACCGGTGTACCAAGATACGAACCGAAAATGCATTGAACTTAGCTGTATCTCTGTACTCCATAAAAATTGGACACATGTTATTTGGGATTTTTTTATTTCAGATCCAAATGTTCTAAAGGATTTGAAAATTGTTTCATATCCTAAAGTTTTTAATTTTAATTATCAAATCCTCTAGAACATTTGAAAACAGCAATAATAAGAATTGAAAAAATCGTTAAAAAAGGCGTCTATTCCATAACATACGAATAGGAAAAACAGAACGAAATTTTAACACACGCATTTCGGAACACAAAAGAATTTTTAAAGGGGGTTCAGGTCATAGTGCAATTGCAGACCATTTATTCTCTGAGAAACATTGTTTTCCAGATGAATCAAATATTAAATTAATTAGATCAGAATTAGATCCCCTAAAAATTGGTATTTTCGAATCGTTAGAAATTTTAAAATCATATAATAATTCACCAACAAAATTCTTAAATCGAAAAATAGAAATTCCCGAACTCCTTATCTTAAAAATAGTCGCACAAATAAAAACCTCATTAACGCCACCTACAGCCAAAAAATAAAACAAGTATAAATGACAATTCTTAATACAGCCACGTGATGAATTTTAATCTTCTATTCATAAATTAATTCATGTGAATTAATTGTAATAGACTGATGAAGAGGGCAAAGCCCTCGAAACTATAGTCTCGTTATAAATAAATAAAATTTATAATTCCAGTAGAAGACACACTCTTTTATTGTCTCCTTCAATATATAAAAATTCTGCTACCCTCGGCACAAAAGCTTTCAATTTATATATAGTATACCTACTATACATATTTGCTATGTATGTTTATTTGCATCAAGCAGAGGACAACCTCTTTGTTTCTCTTTATGAATCAGTTCAGAGACGAAATTAATTTGAAATTGGTAATGTAAAGTGAATTATTTTCCCTTGAAGTCAACTGCAATTGATTTTATCTCGATTTCATTAAAATTCGTCTTTAAGGCTCTATCAATAACTCGGCAGTCACCTTTTCCAATTGTAATTGAGTCACTGCTGTATATATAGGTGGGACTAAGAGGGTGGGGTGTAAAACTCCATTAATAACACTTTCCTTTTCAGGGGAGGGTGCAATGACTAATTACATTGACAACAACCCTTAAAAAGACTCCAACTAAGGGCGGATTACATTCTCGCTCATTTTTTACTTGCTCTTTCTTTCTTCTGCTGTTCATCACGTCATTCATGGAAATCTCATTCTTCACGCCGTCAGTTTTGTTTAGAACACTCCTTGGTTCCACCCTCCGCCCTTTTGTCTATTCTGTCTGACATCAGCAAAGAATGATTCTATGATGGATCGGAAATGCAAATGAAACTGTAGTGTAATCAACTTAGTACTTTCATTTATTGAAATAGAGAGAGGGAAAAACAACAGGGAGCAGAAGAAAGTGGTGGTGGTTTAGTGAGAAAGAATTCAATTTGGGTGAAAAAAAAAAGTAATTTTGGTGAAAACTCATACAATTCAAGATTAGCAGAGTTTGATTTATGAAAGAAAATTTAAAAATTGTATATTCTGAATGGTATAAATATTTGTTTATTATTTGAGACTAGAGTTTCGAAAAAAAAGTAGGTCCCGTATATCTGTGTAAAACAACTAAACACACTCAGCACAGGTATATGTGGAGAGGCGCCGATACCCGTTTCGGGTATGGCACTCGAAGAAGAAGAAGACTTTCGAAGCTCTTACCTTTATCTTCAGACTAAATTTCTAAAATGATACTAAATCAAATTTTAGTTAACTAAATATTTCATTTGTTCCAAAAGAAAATAAATTCTATATCGACTAAAACTCTTTTCCCATACTTATAGGAAGAAATAGAATTAAAAATAGAAAATTAAGAAGGGGGTCTAGGATCGGGAAACAAAATAACATTGAAATAGAAAATGAAAAAGAGTAGGGCGAGGAAGTCCAGAAAGAAAGAGATAGAAAGGAGTCTGACATAATTAAGAGGAAGCAATGTCAGACCCGGCTTGGGACCCCGTGGTCGCCAACCAGGTACCCACAAAATTGGAGCCTCGGCCTCTTCATAGCTGCGCGGCGAAGCTTGATAATTAATTGAAGGAAGACATTAATTTGGCCTAACTAGACAAAAAACAAAATGAGAAGCTAAACATGTATTTATTTTTACCTCTTACTTATGATAAGACACACTTTTTTTAAGGTAGTGCGCCATGAAAAAGTTTTAATTGAAAAAAGGCGCAGCAACTCGGAAAAGTTTGGGAACTCTGCCTTATAAAGAGTACCTTATATGTTTATATTCTGAAGAATTCAAGTCAATAATCATTTCCAAATGCCTAAATACACGATTATCTAACGTTCAACACTCATTTGCTGTCGAATTAGACATAATCCAGGAACCTTCGACGTTGACCCAATTTCTGAATTTTCTTCTTCATATGTTTCTTGTTCTTACGATGCTGAAGTCGATCCTGACTTATATGAGTTATATCTTGTTGGATTAAATTTTCTTCGCATCAGAGTTAATAAAAAATAAAACAATTGTTTGAATTTCTGGATTAACCGTAAAAGTTATGAAGAAATCGATTCACAAATTCAATCATTTATTCTGGGTGGCATCTTCCCAATCATGACTTTCTTCAACAGTTTCCTGATGAGGTACGGGCTACGGTGAAATTAAGGTGTTATTTTCGACCGAAAACCTCATACTTCCACAACATCTTCATAAGCTTTATGATCAATCCACAAATTAAAACATTTTTTTTTTGTATTAATCAGAAGACACATTATTTGATTTCCTTCTTTTTAACCGACTTCAAAAAAAAGGAGGAGGTTCTCTATTCGACAGTATTTTTTTTTTTTTTTTTTTTTTTTGTGCCTATGTTACCTCATATCTCCACCAATTGTGAACCGATTTTGAAATTTTTTTTTGCATTGGGTCCAGTCTACGTTCCGATTGGTCCCATTTTTTTCGTAGGTATTAGACCTTTTTTGTTAGGTTTGTTCAGGACTAACTTCTTTGTTTATGAACCGATTTCGATGATTCTTTTTTTTATTGGAAAGGGGGTATCTTAGGGATGGTGAAATATTAATTTGGTCAAGTTCTGATTATAGGATCACTATTAATAACATCACTAAAAAGAGAAAAATAAAAATTTTTAAGAAAAAAATAAAACCGACTTCAAAAAAATTAAATGCAACAAATAAAATACACTAAAAGGTATAAAATAATTATTATCTTATTTAGTTACAACTAAACGACGAAATATTAACATGAAATTACTTTTTTAAGTCGGTGCCAAACATATACCTTTTATGAATCGCACTCGACAGATCTTAGTACGTTTGGTGGGTACGCTCGTTTATAGGTATAGTTTGTTTGGCACCCACTTCAAAAAGTAATTTCATGTTAATATTTCGTCGTTTAGTTGTAACTAAATAAAATAATAATTATTTTATACCTTTTAGAGTATTTTATTTGTTGCATTTAATTTTTTTGAAGTCGGTTTTATTTTTTTCTTAAAAATTTTTATTTTTTATTTTCTTTTCTTTTGGAAGTTTAAAGTAAAAGTAGAGGAAAAAACGCAGGTACAATATCCTCATATTATTTTACAATAAAATTCTGAATTTGTATTAAATTTCTTTCAGCAAGTCACACTCTCTATCTATATATAAAATAAAATAAAGTATTATCTGGGAAATCTATATATTGCTGTCAGTTGTCTGACTCTCTTTAATGGATGCTCTTTCCAATAAAATCCATCATTTCCCCATTCTAATGGATCAACTTCTTTCTCTTTTTGCAATCTAGATGGATTTAATGGATTCATACATATATATGTATGTATATACCTAAGATAACAATTTCATAATATAGAGATTTTTGAAAATGGTTTAAAAATATGAAAATATATAAAGTTATAACATATTATATATATTTGAACTATTACTTATATCTTTTCTCTTCAATGCTCTAATCTACCTTTATTTCGAATAAAAAAAACGTTTTTAAGTTACGTTTTTCCCAAAAAATATTTTTCAAGTATACTTTTTACTTTACCATACAGTATGGTCAAGTATTGTAATCGTGGATGAAAAAAGTGGTTTTTTTTTCTTCTTCTTTTCAAAATATCTAAAAAACGGCTGAAACTATTTCGATTAAAAAAAATTCAGCGAAACCATGGCATTTAGGTCTACAAAAAATCTCTAATAAGTGAACATCGAAATTGTTATGTTCTTATTCGAATAGTTAAATAAAAGGACTAGGCGTAAATGTAAACAAAACCTTTATTTGCGAGACACCAAAACAAAACAATAATAATAAAATAAACATCAAGCGTCTCCATGGTTACCGCCATTAGATTCCATCATTGACTTAACACCTCCCCCTTCAAGAATATGATTTTTTTCTTGGATCTATTTCAAATTTCAATCTTGGTTTTATAATCCTTGTGGATCTTCTTGGTTGATTTTCAACTGGAGTACCTTCTTCTTGCTCATTCAATTGATTGTTGTTTCTTCCCTCTTCATTGCTGATATTTCGATCGTCTACATGACTCGACTGATTGGGCGGCTCAAACGAATCAAATGAATCCAACAAGTTTCTATTTGTTTTCACCTTATACTGGCAATAATAGTTTTTATACCGACGTCTCAACTGGTTGGCATGTCTAACTACTGTGCTCTGCTCTGCCGAAACTTCAAATATGACATTCCCTCTCTGTCCTATAATAATACCGGGAATCCATGCCCTTTGACTGTTATACATATGGACCCATACCAAGTCTCCGATTTTAAATTTTGGTGGCATATTATCTTCTTCAACTACTTCAAAATTAGGAGTGTTTTTTTTTCTTCTTTCATAAGGTCTAGTCGAGTTCTAATAGGACGTCCTAGAAGTACTTCTGCCGGGGATAAATGTGTTTTTCCGATATCAATTTGTGGTAAATTTTGATTAGGGGTAATTCTATATGTCGTCAAAAATGTTATTACATTTTCTTTTATTGTCTTTCCATTTCTTCGTAATTTGTTAAGAGTCCTTTTGAAAGTGTCTACATAACGTTCTGCTTGGCCATTACATTGAGGATAATAAGGTGGAGATTTTAAGTGAAGAATGCCGTTGGATTTACAAAAATCTGAAAATTCATATGAAGTGAACTGGGGTCCATTATCAGAAACAATCATTTCTGGGATTCCGAATTGTGCGAATAGAGTTTCAAGTTTATCAATAGTTCTTTTACTGGTTATTTTGTCCATTATATAAATTTCAGGCCATTTGGAAGTAGCATCTACTATTACTAAGAAATATAAGCCATCTATCGGTCCAGCGAAATCCAGATGTAACCGTGTCCATGGTTTGCGAGGTATTGGCCACGAATATAGTTGTTCTTTGCTTGGTAGCTTAGCAGCCCCCGCACAATCATCGCATTCTCTTATGAATGTTTCAATATCTTTTTCCAACCCTGGCCAATATACAAAACTCCGGGCGAGAGCTTTCATTCTCACCATACCCGGGTGAGATGAATGTAATTCTTTTAAAACACCTCTGTATAACTCTTGGGGAATAACAATACGATCGTGGAAAAATATACAATCACCTATAATAGACAAAGCATCACGTCTTTTCCAAAATTCTTTCATGACAGGATCATTCACATTTTTAGGCCAACCGGTTTGAATAAATTTTATAACTTTTTGTAGGTCCACATTTTGAGATGTTAACTTTAAAATTTGCTCCTTCGTTATTGGTAGTGATTCCAAAATATTTATTAAAATGGCATTCACTTCTTTTTCCATCTCGACACTTGCGATTAACGTTTCTTCTTCCTTTCCACTTTTGTGGTTACTTATCAATCGTGAAAGGGCATCAGCCTGTCCAAAATCATTAGAGGGTATGTATTCGATATTAAAATCATAATTCAACATGATGGTGGCCCATCTTTGAAGTCTTTGAGCAGTGTATACAGGTATTCCTTTTTTTGAACCGAAAATCGAAACTAAAGGTTTATGATCTGTTCGTAATTTAAAATGTCTTCCATAAAGATAACGATGAAATTTTTTTAACGCAAAAATAAGCGCAGAAGCTTCACGTTCAATCTGACTATAATTCCTTTCGGCAGGCGTAAGTGTTCTTGATGCGTGAGCTATAGCCTTTTCACTACCGTCAGGAAATATGTGGCTAATAACTGCCCCTAACCCAGTGTTTGATGCATCAGCGGCTACTACTAATTCTAAATTTGGATTATAATGTGTGACCAATAAGTTTGAAGACAAAATTTTCTTTATATTCTCTACTGCTTCTTGACACTCCTTAGACCAATTCCATTTTGTATCCTTTCTCAATAGTCTATCTAGGGGTTCTCTATATGTCTGTAATTCCCCTACATAGGTCGCATAATAATTTACCATACCTAAAAATGATCTTAATGACTTCTCGCAATCAGGTACTGGCATTTCTAAAATTGGTTTGATTGAATCAGGATCTGGCCTCCGCCCAAATTTATCCACTATCGAGCCTAAGTATTTGACGGAT
Source organism: Forficula auricularia (assembly GCA_024734495.1). NCBI lineage: Eukaryota > Metazoa > Arthropoda > Insecta > Dermaptera > Forficulidae > Forficula > Forficula auricularia. The sequence goes on along the minus strand of JALMQS010000869.1, from coordinate 57,265 downwards.
GTTAAAAAAAATTCGCATTTTTTTCATTTTATTTTAAACCCATATTCTTGAATTCTTGACAAAATTTTATTTAAAGTAATTGTATGGTCTTGAACATTTTTGCTGACTATTAATAAATCGTCTAAATAGGCTACTACGCCATCGATTCCGGTAATCATTGTGTCCATAATCTTTTGAAAAATTCCCGGAGCTGATTTAATGCCAAAGGGAAGTCTATTATATTGAAATAACCCGCGATGTGTGTTAATAGTTAAAAATTTCCTTGATTCCTCAGCCACTTCTACCTGAAGATATGCTTCTGCCAGATCTAACTTTAAAAAAATACATCCACCAATTAACGTAGAAAATATATCTTCAGGTAAGGGCAATGGATGTTGATGTAATTGTAAGCAATCGTTTAACCCTGTCGAAAAATCTGCACAAATTCGTAAAGAACCATCAACTTTTCTGATTACTACTATTGGGGCGGCCCATTCAGAATAAGTAATCGGTGAAATTACATTAAGATCTACTAACCGATTGATTTCTTTATCTACAGTTTCTATAGCTGCATAAGGCACCGGACGTTTGGGTTTAAAAACGGGTTTGGCTCCCGTCTGTAGATATAATTGAGCTTTAACCTTTGTACAACAACCCAAACCAGGTTCAAAGACTTGTGAATATTTTTCTTGAAGCTCTTTAATAATTGATTCTGTATTATTAAGATTGATAGAATAGCTCTGATTTAAAGACCCATCACAAATTTGATTAATTGGAACATCCCAAAATCCTAATAAATCTATCATATCGATTCCTAAAATATTTATATCATTATTCCTTATAATGAATAATTGACCATTGACCTTTTTGTTTTCAAAAGTAAAGGTACATAGAAAGTTCCCAAGGAAATCTATAGTTTCTCCTGAAGCTGATTTTGCGATATGTGAAGTTTTATTATACTGCGGTCTGTCTAAACATTTCCAATTTTTTATCGATATTAACGAGATATCTGATGCCGTATCAATTTGAAATTTGATTGGTTTGTTATTAATTAATATAGTAATAAATTTGCGCTTACTTAGAAATGGTGAGTCCTGTAACGAAAAGACCATATTAAGTTGAGTGAGCGTATTATCTTCACTTTTGTAGACTTCTTCAGCTGGCTCAGTACGTATACAATTATTTTTAAATGGCGTATATCGCTTGTATCGGGGACAAAATCCCTCTTTATGCCCCATTCCATTACACGTTCTGCATTTATGCTGGGAGTACGGGCAAAACCGGACATAATGCATTTGGCCACATAACCAGCAAGGGTAAGATGGAAAATTCGATTTAGTATTCGTATTTTTATAAAGTTCTGACTTTGACCCTTGATTTATTTCACGTCGGTTGTTTCTTGAGAGTACGCCATATACTTCCTTTTGTTCACCCTTTTCTCTAAATTCTATTAAATTTGAATCATGTTTAACATTTTCAAATCTCTGGCATTCTTCAATAATCGTCTCAATCGTCATCTCTGGGTGTGAATCCATTTTTGCTAAAAGATGAGTACGGATTTCAGCTTCTCCAGGAGCCTGTAAGCCGCAAACAAAAATAAGGCACTTGAATTGGTCTACTGAGATATTTTTAAAACCGAATTTTTCACAATTAGCATTGACAGTTGCTCCATATGATGTGAAAGAATCTCTTGGATTTTTTTTTGTTTTTAAACAATTATATCTCTTTTGAAACGTTGATATTGATCGACCAAAATGTTTAGTTAACTTTTTTATGGTTTCATCAAAAGAAAAATCTGAGGGCTTATGTGGTAAAATAATATCTGAATAACGTTTAAATACGGTGTTACTTAACTTTGATATCAAAATCCGAACTCGAGTCTCCTCCTTCAATATAGTTCCTTCTTTTCTGAATATATCTTCAAACCGGCTGATCCAAATATCAAATGTATTATTATTTTCTGGATCATAATTAAATTCCGTTACACGCTGGGAAATTGAATCGATAAGCCGTTCATTACCATGTTGAGTCGTTTGTAATGTCTTCTCTAGAAGTTCTTTCACTTGCTCAAATGTAAATGCTTGACCTTCCATAATCCTCGTCGCCAGTTGTTATGTTCTTATTCGAATAGTTAAATAAAAGGACTAGGCGTAAATGTAAACAAAACCTTTATTTGCGAGACACCAAAACAAAACAATAATAATAAAATAAACATCAAGCGTCTCCATGGTTACCGCCATTAGATTCCATCATTGACTTAACAGAAATAATTATATTTTTCGAGATAATAATTATTTTGTCAAAATGTCTGTTAGTTAGTTAGTTAGTTAATTAGTCTGTGCGTTACCAAATTTGTGTACGAGCTAGCTCAAAAACTAGTGTGAATATCAAAACCAAATTTCACACGTAGTTTTGGTCCATTGAGATTAAGAGCTGATTAGATTTTGGTGCATATCGACCCAAAATTAAGGGGGGTCGAGGGGAGTTAAAAATTAAAAATCTAGGTCGTTTGAGCAAACTCAACCAAATTTTGTATACATAATCAGTGGACCCCCAGAAGTCTAAAAATGCAAAATCTAACCGCCCAAAATGGGGGGGGGGGCGGAGGGCCAAAAAATGAAAATCTTGGCCATTTACTAAACTAAACCAAATTTTGTATACATAATCAGTGGGTCCCAAGAAGTCTAAAAATGCAAAAACTAACCCCCCCCCCTAAATGATTATAAATAATTTTATTAAATATTAAATATAAGTGAGGGGGCAGGTTGTATAGTAAAGTCAAGTGGATGGGCACATCAGAACACGTCAGCTTATTTTTCTGTAGGTATACTGTCTGAATTACGATTCTCAAGATAGTTCAATAAGGCAAACTCGTAGAAAATTAGTTTTGGTATGAAAATATTTTATTTTTAAAGCAAAGAATTTTAACTTCAAATTTTCCGGTTCGTAGCAAAAGTGGCATATCTCGGACATATATATCTACACCGTGGTCCACTGGCGTGTATAAGTAGTAAATTAGTTAATTAGTAAACTAAGAAGTAAATTATTTTTTATCAAGGTGTACGTGGTATTCTCTAAAGATCACTTTAAGTGAAATTTGGCTATTTTTTAGTTTTATAAAGTTAATTCATTTTAAAATGAAAGTGTCAGGGGGCTCCAAAGTATCATTTTTAGATTATTTTTGTATCTGTCGGCGTTCAGAATTTAACTTAAAATTATAAAAAAAAATCCCCAGGTTCCCACATACTTTCTATTTCAATGAGAAATAAGATATCTCGAATTTTTGAAAGATATAAAGTAACCCTTGGTAAACCCTTAATTCGTACTTGGAGTGTTAATTTTTTATTATCATTTAAATGTATCATGAAATAATTATTGTAAAATGTACTTTTAAAATTGTAGCTAATTAGTTCTATTTTGAGCCCTAAAAGTGCTCGAAATTTTATAAATGAATTACTATTTTGGAAGATGTTTAATTTAAAAAATAAATTTAACAAAATTTATTCAAACCCACCGCCGGTGAACTCTGTTCATTTCCTCAGGATCTTCGGAATCACAACAGTGAGAGAGATTTACAATATACAAGTAACTTAAAAGCTAGATGCCAGAATTTCATTTTAATTGATCATGAGTTAAGCCTGCTGCACACGAGGCTTTTTCCTTTGACGGTTTTTGGGATGGGAGTATTCTGTTTGCAATTTGGAGGCCTGTCGGGATCGAAATGACGTCACTGCTGACTGTTTTTCTGGCTAGCTTGCTTGATTTAAAAGATACGACATGTTCTATTTTCCGGCTTGGTCCTGGGATGCTTTTGAGTGGGAGCAAAAAGAAAAAAAATATTAAAACAAGCCTCATGTGCAGAGGCCTATAGTTCTGGAAGTAAAATGTTTTGTACATCAAGGAAACCAAAATTTATTTGAAACTCTGATGAGTTAATAGTAATATACGGGTTCAAATAGAGAAAAAAGTTGACCGACCAAAAATAATGAACCTATCCTGTTCAATTAAAGCTTTTTTATTGTTATCTGGAGCCATCGTTGATAACATCCACTCAGGCAGGGCCACCCTCTTCCTGCACATCTCTTTTCTATCCCACAAACCATATAATTAATTGGCCATTGATTTATAATCCCTAATTATTTGTATAGATTAATAATTTGCATACCTCTACTAATACTAAATAATCCCTTATGTGAAAACGATTCAATCCCATTCTACTACCCCCTCAAAAACACCACACACAGATATGATTCCTTTCAAAATCACCAGTGAAAATAGATGAAGGCTAATAATAATATAATAAAGCTTTCCTCCCCTTGCTTTACAGGTACACCAATATGTTGGTCAATTAATCTCTATGAGGGCAACGCTTCTAAGCTCCAAATATAGTGAAAAGGAAAAAAAATATAAAAAAAAATAAAATCAATAAACATTCTACAAAACATTTTATTTCAAAACACTCTAAAAAGTGGAAAATAAATATTTTATCAGTGCCGAAAAAATTTTCATATTCACAGAACAATCAATAAAATCATAGACGCTTATTTTTAATTAATAAATTAATGTCATTAATATCATGATGAAATTTTCGATTAAGTTTAAACTATCTAGTCCAGTGTCTCTTAACCTGTGTGCCGCAAGAGATTGTCAAATCTGCCGCGAGGCTTTTTAACAAATAATTAAAATTGCATGGGTTTTGTAATTTTGAAATAGTATTTGTAATTACTTCAATTGTTTGTTTTTTTGTATCATGCAATATTTTTTTAATTTCAGGTGTGCCGCAAATGATTCCAGATATTTTTAGTGTGCCGTCAACAAAAAAAAAAGGTTGAGAAACTCTGCTATAGCTTAACTTTTAGTTTCGGTTTAAAAATTGAGATTTTAATGCGAAGTCATAATATAGGCATAAATAAACTATTTATTACAAAAATACTTGAAATGGCTTAATTATGATTAAAAAATTGGTGAAAATCCGTAATTGAAGGAGACAATAAAAGAGTGTGTCTTCTGCTGGAATTATAAATTTTATTTATTTATAACGAGACTATAGTTTCGAGGGCTTTGTCCTCTTCATCAGTCTATTACATTCATAAATTAATTCCTGTGAATCCATTGTAATAGACTGGTGAAAAGGGCAAAGCCCTCGAAACTATAGTCTCGTTATAAATAAATAAAATTTATAATTCCAGCAGAAGACACACTCTTTTATTGTCTCCTTCAATATATAAAAATTCTGCTACTCTTGGCAAAAAAACTTTCAATTTAATATGAAAATCGGTAAATAAATAATAAAAGAAAAAGAATTTTCCTGCACGTTGTGTGATTTTTTCTTTTATTTTTTCTCACCGACAACAACAGCGTACGGAGGGGCTACAATATACTCATTCCAGGTGGACCTATTTTTTAATCATAAACAATTTATATTTAAGTTGATTATTAATTAATACGGCATATATAGCGACCCGAGTCTTGGAAAATTTTTCACTTTTTTTCTTAATTAATAAATGTGCGGGTGAGCGATTCTTTCATTAGAATCCGATCCAGTAAAATGACTAAAAAGGTCGTGGATAGAATTATCTAGCTTCATTCATTATAGCCAAATACAAGTCAAGACCTGTTCAGACTATTAAAGATTCAATTTTTAATTTCTATTATTCTAGGAATGGCCTTTTGCTCTTGGATCAAAATTATACTCATTATAGAGAAAGCAAATATTTAATTGAACATCAATAAAATTCAGACAATAATGTGAAAAAATACTTGTTCTATTATTATCTACTTGGCGAACTTACTGGGTCGTGAAAAAGTTTTACTTATCAATAGAAAAATTAAATTCATAAAAAAAATCGTCTTAGAAAGTTTGTTCTGTAGCAAAATTTTTGTATTTTCAATGCGGAGTATTGTTTATATTTTTGGCCAGTGTTTCTCAACTTGTGTGCCGCGAGCGTTTTTGAGAAATAATTAAAATTGCATGGGTTTTGTAACTTTGAAATAGTATTTATAATTAATTCATTTTTTTTTTGTATATTCAGGTAGCACACAAATGATTCTAGATATTTTTAGTGTGCCGTTAACCAAAAAAGGTTGAGAAATATTGATCTAGTTCAATAAATTTGTAATCAGTTTGTGCGGGATTTGAACTTGAGCCTTTACCGTGAAAATCGACACACACTTCGACTACCAGACCCCTTAGAATTTATATTAAATCATTTTTATATCAAACATCATTTCATCATTTACATCATGATGGAAATTTTGATCGAATTTAAACTATTGTTGAGTCTTCATTTGGAGTATGAAAGGCCAAAGTGTCCACAAAAATGCCAGTCTGAACAGTTTGAAAGCCCTACTCGCCGAGAATGTTAGCATATTCCGCAGACTCACTTGGGCTCAGCGGGCAATGCATTCTTAACCAGACTCGATGCATTCATCAAACAATGAGCAAAATTTCATGAAATAGGAACAATTTCTGATAATAAAAAAAGCTGACGTGTTCTGATGTGGCCATCCACTTGAATTTTCCATACAACCTGGCCCCTCACTTATATTTAATATTTAATAAAATTATTTATAATCATGTAGGGGGGTGGTTAGTTTTGCATTTTTAGACTCCTGGGACCCACTGATTATGTATACAAAATTTGGTTGAGTTTGGTAAATGGCAAAGATTTTCATTTTTTGACCCTCCGCCCTCCCCCCCATTTCGGGCGGATAGTTTTTGCATTTTTAGACTTCTTGGGACCCACTGATTATGTATACAAAATTTGGTTGAGTTTGGTAAATGGCCAAGATTTTCATTTTTTGACCCTCCCCCCATTTTGGGCTGTTAGATTTTGCATTTTTAGATTTCTGTGGGTCCACTGATTATGTATACAAAATTTGGTTGAGTTTGCTCAAAGGACCTAGATTTTTAATTTTTAACCCCCCTCCACCCCCCTTAATTTTGTGTCGATATGCACCAAAATCTAATCAGCTCTTAATCTCAATGGACCAAAACTACGTGTGAAATTTGGTTTCGATATTCACACTAGTTTTCGAGCTAGCTCGTCCACAAAATTTGGTAACGCACAGACTAACGGAAGGGCAGACTAACAGACATTTTGACAAAACAATTATTATCTCGAAAAATATAATTTTTTCGATGTTCACTTATAAGAGTTTTTTGTAGACCGAAATGCCATGGTTTCGCTCAATTTTTTTAATCGAAATAGTTTCATGCGTTTTTTAGATATTTTGAAAAAAAGAAGGAAAAAAACCACTTTTTTCATGCACGATTACAATACTTGACCATACCCTGTATGGTAAGTAAAAAAATCAAATAAATATATGAATAAACAAAAAATCTATAGCGTAACACTCTTAGTCTGCCACATCTTGTAATTTAATGAAAAACCAAAATTAAATAAATAAAAAGAAGAATGAGTGATTTTTTTTTTATTGAAAAATATTTAATTTAAAATGTTAGTCTAGCGTATATAAATTCATATTGATCTTCAAACTGAACACAACGAGTTTAGAAAAAGAAAAAAAGATAGCAAGAATGAAAATAACTAAACATGTGTAGAGAAAAATAAGCTTTAATTAAATTTAAACGAAAATCTCTAGTTGAAAAATATTTTAATTTGACATTTGATTTTTTTTCTCCGTCCTCCACCCCAACATCCTCCTCCTCACACTACCCCGAAAATGTTTCTTCTCTCTCTTTTTAATGAAAACAGATCAAGAATGAAGGCAATTTTGTTCGCTTTCCCTGAGAATGAGAGAAAAAAGAAAAAAATACTTGCAAACTTGAATTTCGTTTTCGTCTTTCTCGCTTGGTTGTTGCTTTTCTAAATGGCAAAAAGTAGGAAAATGTCAAGAAGAATAAAACGACAATGAATGTACTAAAGAAATGGATGACAGGCAATAAAGAGAAAAACAGAAAATTTAACTTAAAAAAAAAATAAGGGGGTGGCGAAATCAAAGATAACAGCTGACAAAATACAGATTTTTCAAATATTTCATATAACAATTGGAGCTTTTTCAAGATTCGATATTCACTCTAGAAATTTCGGTGATTTAGTAATTTTTTTGTCAGCGTATAGTTTAAGCTAGAAAGATAGAACTTGTCCCAAAATCGAATTTCAATTTATTAATTACAATAGTTAAAGAGCCCCTATTTATTATAACGATTCCATTTTTTATGGTTTTCTGCAATTTTTATTCTCAAGTAGGTACTTATTTTTTTATTTTTATTCGTGTTTTTTGTTTTATTTATTTTTTTGTAATTTTATTCATCTTTTTGTTCATATTTTATTTATTTATTTGTTTTTAATATTCATCTTTTTCATTTTTGTTTATATTTATTTGACATAGATATGTATAAAATTTTAACAATGCGACCACTGTAAATAGAGAAGAGTGAGAAAATGTAAATATTACCACTAATATTGTATAGGCACCAGATTTGTAAAATTATTTTCTGTTGTAAGAGGCCCCCTCCTGCGCGGCCAAATAAATAATATAAGTAAAAAGACCAAAATTTAATCAATTTTTTATTTCAGAATTACAAAAAGTTTAGCAATAGAACGAAGTGACTACGAGCTTCTGTTCTTCTTGAGTTATACTGAGTATTGGAATCTAGGCAGGGAAGACAGGCAGACACATTGGTAGACTGGAAAAAATTAGTATTTGTCTATCTATTTTTTTTTTTTTTTTTTTTTTTTTGAATTTTATATTTATGTATTGTTTTGAAGGGCAATACAACATTAGACCCTTGCGGCTTATGAATATTTTATCTAAATTTAAATTAAATTAAAATTAAAAATTAAGTATGATGTATCTACAGAATACTCTCTTAAATATTAAACTTTATTTCTACCGTTTAAGAGAGACCTCTTTCTAGATAGGCTGTTTTGGGGTGATTTTTAGACCTGACGGCGCGCCAACAGATTTAAAAACAACTTAATTTAAAATTACGAAAAAAAACCAAAAATTCCTTCATTTTCTCCTCATCAAGGATGATAAAAAAATTTGATATGCCAAGTATTTTGGTAGTTATAAGGTAGGGAAACCTCGGTAAGCGACCAACTCGAACTTGACCAGCTTTTATTAATGTAAACATATTGGGATAATAACTTTTAAGGAGATAGGTGTTGGTTCAACGTGAAACATTTTTTAATAATAAAAAAATTAGGTAAAATTGCGAGGTGGGTTTCAAAACTCACTTTTGTTTTATTTTATTTTATGTGAAACCCACCTCGCAATTTTACCTATTTTTTTTTTTATTATATTGGAATAATAATTAAGTTAATTACCGGGACTAGTGAAGTAAAAATGTTTTGAAGGAATTTGGCGTTGGTACTTGGTGAAACATTTTTTAAAATTATTAGATAAAAATACTTGGTAGGTTTCACATTAAGATATAAAAATAAAACGAATTTATTTTTGGAGAATCTTTAATCTAGATATATATATTTCGGGTTACTAACCCATCTTCAAGAGAAACAGAAGGTAACTGACCTGGATAAGTCGAAATTGAATACAAGTCAATGATAAAATTTATTTTTAAGATAACAAAAGGGTAAATATTTAAATTTAGTGGAGGGAGAAGGGTAGGAAATCTATTTTGTTTAATTTTGAATGGTCTTCTGAGAAATGAGAATTTACACACAAAACAAATTTGCAGATATTTAAAGAATGTAATCAATGATTATACTTTTCTTAACTTGTAATTGATTATTTAGTATATTCGTTTTATTTGAGAGAGCTAATTTTATTTCGGTTGACTCTAAAAAATCTAAACGTAAGCCCTTTCTTTCGAAATGTAACTAAAGATTCTCCAAAAATAAATTCGTTTTATTTTTTTATATCTTAATGTGAAACCTACCAAGTATTTTTATCTAATAATTTTATAAAGTAAAAATGTCTTCAGGCTTTTCTACTAGGGTTTGTGAGCCCTCTCGGCTGTTTGTGGCCATAGCCATAAGCACTTTTACATATTTATAAATATTTATAATATAGGTAGAGTGCTTAACATAGATTTTCATTTTTATTGTCAACTTGATGATTTCGGAAGCATGAGCCCCCTGGGTACGTCACTGACTCCCTCTGATCTTTCTTAAAAAGCATCTATTCAATATTTCCACATTCTATTTTAATCCGATCTTTTTCTTATCAATTCCTCCATTCTTTAATGTCGTCCCTGGAGAGAATTGCACACGTATTTTAAATATAAAAAAACGATAATGATGATGATGATATCTTTAAAGTTAAAGGTGTAAGCCCGGAACGAATAGTCATGTGCATTGAGTAGGATCAACGCACAGGGAGGTCCTCCGAGAGGTCGATGAATTTCTTCAATAGTGGAACACAAAAAGAAAGAGAGAAAAAAATCTCTCAAACGAATATCGAATGGATTCGCAACGGACCACTCCTCGAAAGATGGCCAAATTAATTTCACCCCATTAATTGATAATAAAAGATCAATATTCTTGGAAAAGTGAGTTGAGCACATTCTAACCAGCACAATGGGATATTTTCAAACTCATTAGGCAAATGGAATGGAGGGGTTACCAAGGCAAATAAAAAAGACGGACAATCGCTGTGAATGAGGGAGCTCTGCCTTTGCCTTTCTTGAATTCTACCAGAAGACGTTTCTAATTTGTAGAGGAAATGTTCAAATTCAAAAGCAAATATTTTCAAGAAGTTTTACGCCAAGAAAGAGAGAACTTGTTGTCGTTGTCATCCCACTTTACTAAGTACAAAGTACAAAGTTTATATATATGAGTAAAAAGTACAATTTCGCTGATTAATAAATTATTCAAAGTTGCAATGAAAGAACTCTCCTCGTCTGTGTTTGCGCGTGTGAGTGTGGTTAATTTGCATTGAACATATTTTTCATTATAAACCTCTGAGTTAATCGAAAGGAATTAAAATTCATAAGATACGGGAAAACTTTTTTTGCTATTTTGATTTTTCTATTATCATTATTATTATTTTAATTACTTTTATTAGCTAAGTTTTGTTAACAAGAAGTTAAGGTAAAATAGATATTTGAATTTTTAATATAATGGATAATTTGTTAGTTTGATAATTTCATTGCGGTAGTAAAAATGAAGGATAATAATAAAAAAAGCGGGTTAAAAAGATTATTATTCCCATGTTGGTAATTTTGAATATTGCATTTTTCTCGATTCTTAATTATTTTGCCATTAAGTTTGAAGATGAGAAATTTTTTAAGAGGGGTTTTTAAGAAAATGATCAAATAGATATTTACGTAGCAAGTCCTGTAAATGATCATCTATCTTTCAACTGCGGTGCTTCACAATCTATGTGTTGTCCTCCCAATATACTTGATAGCTTTACATCTTGGTTGATCATTAGGAGTTAACGTCTTTTTCTGATTTCAGATTCGTTGACTTTTCTCCCCAAGAAATAAAGTAAAGGTGTATAGTAGGTATAGGAAAGAGATGATAGAATTGGTACCAAGTTACATTCGTTTCTGAAATGGTATAGTCTTAGAGATTTGGAAAATTATACACATTTTAAAAATGAAGAGGAAACTGATGGGCGAGATCACTCAAAATTTCTGATAAAAATCATATACTTTGAAAATATTTTACAAGTTATACAAGCAAAATAAAGCTATTTGCTGAAGTATAAAAAAAGGAGAAAGCGCTACTGTTTTCATCATCTTCATCATCGAGTATAAAGGCCTAAGACTGGTTTGACGTAAACATTAACTCTATTCCATGTCCATTCTTTAACTTCCTTAAAAGTACCACGTCCCATAACTTTCATTATCTGTGTATGTACTCCAATCTAGGGTTCTCTTCACTTTTTCTTTATTACTTCGACCTATAAAATATTATTTAACAATCTCACTGTCTTAAGGTCTTAGTGTGTGTTCTATCTAATCATCTGAGCTCCATTCCTTCAAATTCTCCCACAGTATTCTCTTTTCCCTAATTTTATCGTTAACTTTCTCTTTTATACTTTTATTCATCCATTTCATCTGTAACATTCTTCTTTAGCACCATATTTCAAAGGCCCATTTATCTCTGGTTCTCCAATCGTCCTGTTTTATAAGATAAAAAAATATGCATAACGTTTAAGTCGTAGCCAGAAATTTTTTCGGGAGAGAAGGGTGCGGATAGAAGGTTTGAAGTCTCTGCTGGTATATATATATATTTTTTTTATAATGATATTGATACAAGAAGAAGTTGCACCAAGAAGGTACAACCTCTGTAGTCCGCGGTGGACCCTTGTATCGTGAAGATAAGAAGAGATTTAGGGATTGGGTAGGAGTCGAAGGTATCTGTGGATGCTGGTCTTGAAAGATTGAAGATTATAATTTGTTGGAAAGATGGTCGGGGGAAGAAAGTTCCAGTCTCTAGATATCATAGGGATAAATGAATTGGTGAATGCGTTTGTTCGATTAGTATCCAGTTTAAGGGCATAGGGGTGTTGAATCTTAGAAAATCGTGTATTTTGCGCAAATGAAGCCTTTGGTGGGATATCTTCCAGTTCAAGCATGTCAAAGACAAGTCCAGACGAGTTTCGAGTTTAGTCGAATAAAATTTTTTCTCGCTGAGGAACTATATTAAAATAGTAATAATATAAAAAAAAGAATAAATAAAGATGATTCGAGAATCTTTGGAGTAATACATTTTTCTATGAACATATAAAATCGGAAATAACTAAGAGTTCTATAGACAAGTCATAGTTTGCTTTTAGCAATAGAATTAGAAGAAATATAAGATTTTCTTATACAATTAAAAATAAAATAAAAAGTAAAATGTAAGCAGGGAGTTTAAACCCCGGGCACCAGTCATCGAGATCTTGTTTAATAAAATCTATAAAAAAAGATTAGTTAAAATCTCTAACATTTTTATTTTGTAGTGTATTTAATTTTAATTGAGTATAGTAAACGCTAGATTAAGTGTTTTTGTGTTTCTTCTCATAATGAATCCGTGCTTATTAGACAAAAGTTCCATGTTTGATGTTTAATTACTATAGATGGACAAATCGGAGGGTGACAAAAAAATCAAAAAAATTGAAATTTCAACATTGTGTATTGAAAGGAAAATAAATGATTGTAATTAGAATCTTATGATAGATTATGACTCAGAGGCAAAAATGAATAAGATATCTAACGAGCAGAGTCACTCTAGTTTAAACATAATTTGAATCTAACAGAGAACATGTTTTCCCACAAGCGAATAAGACATTTTAAGCAATTTTATAAATTTATCTGTCAACTTCAGAAAGTTAGAAATAGACGACACGTTCAGTTAATTTCAAAACCTAAAAAGACACACAATCTAGATGAAAATTAAGATGTCACCCGCGAATAGGGGAATAACTGTAAGTAACTAAGCCCCTTCCAGAGAGAGAGAGAGAGGAAGAAAAAAATAATTAAAATGTTATTCAAAGTTGGAACAAGAAAATTAATTAGGAGTATATGTTTGTAGCTTTCAAGCTGCATCTCTGCTTGTGTACTTGTTCAGGGCTTGGCACTGTAACTGTAACGCCTCCTCCTCAAACCGCAGAGCAACAAATGCACGAGAGCGATGATATAACGTTGCGGTTGCATGTGATATTAAATTAAATATTTTCTCTTATGTTAAATTGGCGAACCATAAGGGCGGCATGTAGGGGATTGGAGATAGGGTTGAGAGACAACCGGTGTTTGCGACAGTCAACAACTTGTTAGTTTTTTTATTTTTTAATTTTTTAATTTGTCAAAGTCTTTTTTGGGGCGTTGTTTCTCCAATTGTTTCATATATAATGGGTTTTTTTGCCCTGGCGGATAATTTTAGAGGGTTTAAGATTAGGCCTATTGTGGCTTTGCATTCTCTTGAGCAGCCAGAAGCTCTCAAACACCTCTGCTTTGTCTCCATCTAAGGTAGTAAAGTCTAGCCAACAACACGTCTGAAGTCAGCCAGAATGCAGAAGATGTCGCAGGAGAGTCTAGTTTGGCCCTCAAGCGCTCCTAATTTGTTTAGGGTTTTTCCCCTAGACGGGTACCCGATCAAGGCTGAAGAGTCACATCTACACTTTCCCTATTAGTCGCCTCTTATGACAAGCAGGGAGTACTGCGGGTCTATTCTACGCCCAACTCACAGGGCTAGAAATTGTTTCATACACAGTACTAATAATTATGTTTCTTAAAGATAAAATTAAACAAAAAATTTATCACAGAAATAAATCTCTAATTGAAAGAAATTTAAAAATATATAATCTAGTAAAAATACAATTTATAAATCCAAATTGGAGTAAAAAGTGAAAACATTCTGCAAATTTTGTGTAAAGTAAGAGAAAGAATAGCTATCGCAGAAAAATTTCCCTAATTTGTGATTTAATAAAAGTTTTTATAATGATATCGATGCAAAAAGATGCTGTACCAAAATGGTGCAGTCTGGTCACTCTTTCGCTTGATTACTTTCTACTCTTGTTTTTTCAGGCATGCTAGGGGGTCTTTCTAAACCTTTAGGGGCTGCAACTTCACACCTTTTGTTTCAATCGAATAAAAAAACAAGATATTAATATTAATAATTTCAAAATCTGAGTAAACAATTTCAAATTGTTTAGTATCAATTTCAAAATAGGATTAATTTAAGTAAATTTGAAAATGCTATTCTGGTTTTGAAATTGATTATTTACAATTTGAAGTTAATGTAGTTCTTTCACAAATGCAATAGTTCAAGAGCTCTTCGAAACTTGGAATATAAGTCATTAAAAGCATAATAAACACAATGTTAAAATTTGAAAACGATTTACCATACCAAACATGAAATAATTCCAATTAAAAATGGAATTTTTGTGGATATGGTAGCATGGGAAAGGGTGGGAAAATGATGATTATTTTTTTTTCATTGAAGGACTTTCACCATCCTGATGAAAAATTAATATTTGTTAAAATAATATATTCGGAGTAACTTAAAAAAAAATTGAAATTATTTAATAAAAATAAAAAAAAACATATTTGGGCGATTATTTTAAGTGAAGGGAATATAAGAACAGTCGTTTCGAAACGATCAATTCATAAAGAGTGCATAGTGGTGTAAGAAGTACAGTCAAGTTAAAAAAACATAACCTAAAATTTTAGCACCGTTCATATGAATAGAGTGGTTACGAGGCTAAAAAATGTTTGTGTGGATTGTCGCGAAAGAACTACCTTGGGGAAAAATCATGATAAGGGTGAATCTATTCAAGATATTTATATATAATTAATAATTCAATGCAAATTCACTCACTAAAATCTATTGGCAAATGCTTGGGACGCTCACCAATGGAGAATAACAAACATATTCTTGTAGGAGAATGTGTTTCTTCGCCTTTGGAGAGTGCCTCAGGGATTTTTTCAAATAGATTGCGAAATTCAGGTTTATTGTTTCCATGACTTCACAGAAACCAAGTTCTTCACGTATATATGATGGTCCTATAATTTGAAATGAGGATAGAGATTTTTTAATAGATCTATCGAAACTGGTCTAGATTATTTTATGATTACTGGTATTTTTTCAATTTAATTTTTATATCTTTCACTTTACTCTTTTTCCTTGCATTCAACATTAGTTAGAGTTTTCGTTTCCTTTTCACTAAATAGAATTAAATGTGAATAGAGAAAAGTGATAAGAGAGATAGAGACAGAGAGAAAGTGTCTTTTTCTTTTCTTTTAAATAAAATGTTGCTAATGTCTTTCTATCCGGTTTGTTTCTTATAATTAAACATTAACATCTCGAATAGCTTTTTATTTGCCGAATGAATATTTAAATTAAATATTAGCCTATATAATCGTTGCTTTAACAAACAGACATCCATTTATCTTCGATTCACCCAGGGCCTTATACTAATTTGACTTTCTTTGCTACTGCTACAAATGAGACAAAAACAAAAAAAGGAAACAAATAATCCGAGAGAGCATAACAATTCTTACAAGCAATTACGTCAAAGTCGAAAGAAGTACCACTTCAGCCCCCCCCACCCCGTCCAATTGTTTCATTTGAATGGAACAGGGAAGGGTGAAACGAAGAAAAGACGAGAGATCAAAATGAGAAGAGAACAATCTATATTGTTCGCCAAATTAACAAAGTGTATGTTTTGCTGGCTTTTTTTGTTTTATAATGAACAAAATAATATTTATTTTTCAATTTTCATTTTAAGTGCAAAGATTATTATTTAATCGGGTTAAAGAAGGGTAAAAACCGTCATTTTCAGGGGAGGTTGTTTTTAAATACAGATCAATTTATTATACTTAAATATGTAAGTAATTTTTAATTTCACCTATATGAATATGAATATTTTATAATTACATATTGCAAGTATTGGATTTCTTTACCGAGGTCCCACTTTAAGGTATTCATTCTTCAAGATTACAAAAGCTACTTGTTCGTTCTAGAAGAAAGTATACTCTTAATTTAATTGTAGGGAAAATCAAATTTGGAAAAAATAAAAATTAGCCAGCCAAGTGTGAGTTGCATAATGAGGGTTCAGTACCTTATTTCTAAAAAAAAATACTTGAGATTTCAAATTGTTCTTATTTGTGGTTGATAAGGAGAGAATGAGGAATATGTGTTTTTTTTTCCTTAATTTAAAGTTAAGCTATTTCTAAACTCATGATAGCTAAAAATTGCGTAAAATGGCGCCAGACATGCCTATTCAACGAACTCAGTTTCCACGCCCAGCCTTACGAGTGGGCTATTTTGTAAAAACAAAGTTTGAGACGTGAGTGGCGCATATTAAACTCCATTCCACGGGCTGCTGACCATGTTTAATCTATCACTGGCTTTGACTACACGGGCTGGGCATGGGCTGTCTAATTTGCCCTGGACCTAAGGCCCTTATATGTATATCTACTGTTATTAAAGGTAAATGATTGTTTTCTCTAATTCTAATTAATCGATACTTTAAGATATGTCATATTTTTTTATTTTTTTTATTCTGACTCACAAAAAATATTAATTTTTTCAGAAATAATCATATATATGATTTATTTGTTTGAGACTATATAGTTTCTGAAGGTTTGGCCTTATTCATCATCAGTCTTTTTAATTAGAAATAATTTAAAATATTTGTTATTTCTTATGGGGCCAAAACTTGATTCGATATAGAAAATTCATTTTGTTGTCATAGCAAGGAAAACCTCATTGATTTGTCTTTATGGATCTACAAGTCTGCTACTCTAGGTAAAACAAAATATTTTCAATTTATGAAAATTTCAATGAGTTAAATATGTCGGTCCATTTGGCAGCCATGTTTAATATAAATCCGAAAATATAATAATAAAATAATATATGCCTACCTAAATGATATAAAATATTAAATTTTATATATTTTAATATAATTATTTGCATATTATGTATTATTTCAACTTGAAAGATCAAAGAATCGGATGATAATTCGAAAAAGGAAGAAAAAACTTTTTGTAGCAAGATAATGATTTTTTAAAACAATTTCCCAGAAAAAAGAGCGAAGTCAGATGAGTGAGTGGGTGTGGGTGGGGGGGGGGGGTGAAAAGTTCTTTGTATTCAAGAGAAGAAGATGTTCCATATAATAGAAAGAGAGTAGTGCTATCTCTTTGGTGAGGATGACACTGGAGATATAAACACAATGGACAGCTTCTAATTGAATAAAAAAAATTGGGGGGGACTACAGAAAAGATAAGGTTCGAAGTTTAAATTGGAAAATTGACATAGCATAGGCTGGAGGGATCCCCGATCCTTTTGTGACAGACAGGTCTATTACAGTGCTTTAGGCTTAGCTGTTTGCTGACTGCGAGGGCCTAATCACGACTAAATTAAGACCTTCTTAAAGGAACCAAGTACGAAAGAAAGAGGGAAAAAGAGAGAAAAAAAACAAACTGATTTGAAAAGGAATTATGCTCTAGCAATTGAGTTCAATTTGAAAGCGAGAGAAACAGAAAAGGAAATTGATGAAAATTGAAAGAAAAAACAAACAAAAAACGCGAAAATCAAGAGAATATTATTCCCTCAGGAACCAAATAAAAAAATAAACAAGATCTGAATGATTCATAAAAAAATAAATAAATAAACTGTGATTATATAAGAGGAAATACTTTATTTATATAATATACTCGACAAATTTCAAAATTTAACCGGAAATTATTTTCAATTTTGTATTTAAACCGTCCCAAGCATCTCATTAGATCAGCCCATGGGATTTTTTTTACTTTTTTCCTCACAAATAATAATAATAAATGTTAGACTAGTTCAACTGCGTATGCGCATTTTCCTTTGGCGTTTATTAAAAAGATTTGCATACGCAACTAATAGCTTTAACACTTTAGAAATTCTGTATAGAAACAAACCTAGTATAATATATCTTAAGTTATTTATCTCCAATTACTTAGATCATACAGTCTACTTATGGAAGAATCTGAAAAAGAAGATAACCATAGATATTCATCTGTTCTAAAGTCGTTTTCAAGTGATAGTGAAGTGAATAAAACAGAAAAACTTTCTGAGCGCTTTTGTAGTCGGGCCCCCCCCCCCCCCCCAGACACCATACCACGTGCATACATGAATCGAAAATATTTAAAAAATCGAATTAAATATACACCCCGAGACGTCAAAAAAGAGAGGGCAATAGAGTAAGCATAGTATTTATAAATTACACCTGCAAACCCAGATTTTAATGCATAAAATGTTAGATTTGTTTATGGGTATATTATTTAGACAGGTTGATCCCAAAAATATGACTAGTTTTCCTTTCTCAGGTGTAGCTTTTGAGATGCATATGGATAAATCTCCAAAAATACGATTTTCGCAAATTTTTTAGATATACTTGTATTGATTCAAAACAGCAATGAATTAATTAATTTTATTAAATGAATAAAAGCTTAATCTTTTATTTCCAATTTAACAAGTGATTTTAGCTCAATAAAAATTTCATTTATAGTATAAATACTAAACTGCATTTGATTTAAATACAAAAAAAAAAAAAAACAGTTGAAAATTTTAGTTTTAGTTTTAAATTGGAAAAACTATTTTCAATTAATAAAACTAAATATTTTGATTTTAAGTACCTATTGCTGATCGGAATGAATATGTCTAAAAAATAGGGAAAAATTACCCTTTTTGGAGATTTGACCAAATGTATCTCAAAAGCTAGAGGTGATGTGGTCTATCCATTGCAATTTTGAGAATCATCCCCACGAAAAAGGTATAAAAACCAAGATATCAATAAACTTTTTTATTTTTGTTGGCTTGTATCAAGTTTTTGATGAATTTTCTATAAGTAATTGGCTAGTCCGATGCAATTATCTCATTTTAAATGTCCAATCTAGGGTAGTTCTTTCTTTTGATAAACAACTCAACCATCTAAGCATCAAATCTGCGAGAGGATTAACTTTGAGAGTATTATTTTAAAAATAAGAAAGAAAAAGAGTAAGTAATATACATACCTATTTGAAATAATAAAGAATAATGAAATGGAAAAGAAATTAAAAGAATTATCTAGGACAAATTCTAGTGGTAGCAAGTAATTATTTGATTGATTGCCTGACGACGATGTCTTTGTTGTTTAATATAAACTTGGATTTTAATTTCAAGGCTAAAAACAGCTAAAGATAATGGAAAGACGTAAATATTTAATGTTTCATTTTCAAAATAAAGAACTAATTTAATGTAGAGCTTACTTGGCTTCAGAAATTCCGGTTCAAAAATAAAATCATAAATAAATCAAAATGTTATATCGAGAGCTATCAACTAGTGCAATTAATGAACTAAAATTTGGAACTGGTGTTTATATTAATAAACTGCACAAATTTCAACCTTTAGCTTAAATGACCTACTGGCAAAGGTGGACATATTGTTGAGATTTGCTGGATACGATCCGAGTAATGAAAAAGTTGTCAATTTTTCCTCTATTATTTCGATTTGTTTAGACAATTAGAGAAAAGAAATGAAATGATTCAGGAAAGTAAGAACACAGATGATAGAGCATACCCTTGTACTCTTAAAAGATTATTGAGAAATATTTTGGAAGTAAGGTAGGAATGAAAAAAAAAGAAAAGAAGAATAGATACTTAAGTTTTTTAATAATTCAGAATGTGAATTGAGGAACTATTAAAAGAGATAAGAAATTTGTTGTGATGTAATCTGACAGAAACAATCATTTGAATTGATGATCTTATGAAATGAAATATTTTGATTCAGCAACATCCTGGTTTCTAAAGGAACATCAAAGTTAAACAACATGTGGCGTGGTTTATTCTTAAATGGGGGAGTCCTCTTCAGTCACCATGTGCTGTTCTCATATTTTATAGTCTTCCCAATTACAATCGTGTTGTGTGCATCTCCATGGAATTGATTAAACAGGCCCAAAGAAGAACATTAAAACTATGAGCAACGATTCCCTTATCTTCACTAGAAACACAACAGCTATTCCTAAAAAGTACATATATGGCATTGCCATTAAAAGCAGAAGCTGGCCAATATAATCAGATGCCTGATGAGAATAACTAAAAGAAAATTTGAACTTTTAGATTACCAATATCCAAAAGTTATTTTTTAATCCAACAAAAAAAAACCGATTTTTACATTAGTATGTATCGAAACCACGCTTCTAAGTTTAATAAGATGTTGAATAATTTATGAGTGTTGAGTATATATGTATACACGGATATATAATTATAACGCTACTTTGATTAGATGTTTTCAAAAAATGAAAAAAAAAATGAGAACATTTTTTTAGATGAATTCGTAAGGTGTAGATGGAAGGGGTTAGGTTTAAAAACTTGACATCCAGGATAATAAGCAAACAAACAGGGGCTGAAAGAGGAGAAAGTTAATTTGGTTTTAATATGTAGAGCGGATCAAGGGTGGAAATGAAGTAGCGTCGCCTTATTTCGTTTAGAAATCATACAAGCCCAAGATGTCTGTCTAGACTCTAAATCTAATGAGATCCGAGAGTGAAACAAGCCCAACAGCAGGAGTTATGTTTATTTGTTCTGCAAATGACAATCCATTTTAGGCGAGAAAAGTGGATTTTTTGATGAAATATCCCAATATGGAGGTTTTTTGTTTTTTGTTTTATTAATTTAATTAAATTTTTTCTGGAAAATAGGTAGGTACATTATAAAAAGACTACAATAGAGCTACCTCAATTATTAAATATTGCAGAATGAAATTAAGAAACACGAGTAAGTTTGAAATTAAGAGTTTGGCTGATATCAGTTAAAATCATTTCTGAACATATCCGAGATTTCAAATCTTTTTGAACTATTTTACAAAGACATCAACTAAGAATATAATCTACGATGTAGAAAAGTGTAGAAATAAAAAATGAATGCAATACTTACTTATCTCTGTTTCGCAATTAAATGAGGCCAAAGATATGGCGTGTTCTCCACAGGTAGATTTCCCTTAGTATCTCTTTCCAACTTTCCCCAATCATATAGTTTCAACTGAAACGAAAATGTCAAAATTACCCCCCCCCCCCCCCGGAAGACCAATATTTGAGCCAAAAACTTATTATATCCTCTTTAATTGTTTTAAATTTAAAATTTTGGACTCTAGTTTTTTCCTACTATTGCTAAGATATAGGCGTTTTATACGTTTTTGCAACACGGCTAATTCCAGATTCCCCAATAAATACCCACTTGATACGGAGATCTATTTTGAAAAAATCTTCAAAATTGTTTTTGTAACTTTTAATATTTTTGGGACAGGCTTATCAATTCAAATAAAAATAATATATAAACCAATTAAATATGACGCTTAGTAAGCACATCAATTAAAAAAAATCGTTAGAGCCGTTTTTGAAAAACAAAAATGCTTGGAATAACCCAAGAATATATCCGGTCCTGCAATTCGAACAACAAGATATCTTCTATACAACACCTAGTTTAAGTTTCAAATTTAGTGGCTAATCGACGTAGGGTTTATAAATCAAAGAGTACATACACATGCTGACTAATGAGTATCTTTTTGGGTTCTGGAGGATTAGGTTATTTTCTTGAATTACCTTTCGATCTTTTCTTATTAAATTGATTCAAGAAGGACATACACGAAGAATCTTAACAGCCAGTAGCCCAAGCCCCTCTCCCAACGATCCATGGTTTAAATGTTGAATAATAATAATTATTATTTTTTTATGAAAATGATGAGAGAAGGAGTTACACCAAAAAGGTGCGACCCCTAAAGGCCTGGGTTGGCCCCTCCATCGTGAAAAGATGAAGAAAGAATTTTATGGGTTGGGCGGGGGTTGAAGGTATCTGTGGATACGGGTCTTAAATAGCTGAAGGTTATAAGTCGCTGGAAAGATGGTGGCAGGGAGCGAGTTCCAGTCTCTGGAGGTCATAGGGATAAAAGAGTTGGCGAAAGCGCTTGTTCGACTTTTATCCAATTTGACAACGAAGGGGTGCTTATCATTTGAAAACCCCGTGTTTCTTGTAAAGAGAGCATTAGGGGGGATAATTGATTTCAGCTCGACTGAACAGACACTGTGATAGTATCTGTAGTACACGAAAAGGGCAGAAACGGTTCTTCGATGAGCCAGGGAGTCGAGTGAGTTGGTTAGAGCCGGGTCTCCTATTAGTTTAATTGCTCGCTTCTGAATTGCATCCAGTGTAGCAAGAGAATGCTTGGAGGCACCCCTCCACAGATGAGATCAATATTCGAGACAGGGACTAATTTGAGCCTTATACAGTATAAGAAGTTGAGTGGGAGTATAACAGCGTCTAGACCTAAATAGGAGACCAAGCTTGCGCGCTGCAGCTTTAGCAGTGGTTGAGATATGGTCATTCCATGAAAGGTCAGACCCTAGAGTTACGCCTAGCATTGAAATTTTATCCCTGAATTCTAATGAGTTTGAGTCGAATGATATGTTTGGGAGGTTTCTGTCGACGCTCCTAGAAATAAGGCAACACTGAGCTTTCACTGCAATGAAGTTAACTAAGCTTTGGGATCCCCAGTTTTTAAGTTTGCATAAGTCTAAATTAATTGAGGAGGCAATGTCTGCACGGTTTTTATGCGACGCAGGGGCGTTATGTAGGGTGCTGTCATCTGCGTAACAATGTACCGGATTGGAGGGCAAGTTTAGAAGGTCGTTGATATAGATAAGAAAAAGCTTAGGGGAGATAACCGATCCCTGAGGAACTCCAGCGTTGGTGTGGAAGGGGGAAGATGATATATATATATATATATATATATATATATATATATATTATTTAAAGAATTTTCAAAATTTAAACCATCCAAGATTGAAAAATTAATTTTTTTTTTTTAATTTTCATTATAGATAAATATGTAACTGTTAAAGCTTGTGTTGATGTATCTGATTGAATTTCTTGAAGATTACATTTTTATTAAAATCAGACAGAAAGTTTTCTATTCATTCAGATATAATTAATTAAAACTTTTTAGTGAACACAACAACCAATTATACAATAGAAATACGACGTTTCGATAGGCTACGTTAGGTTATGAAAATAGTTTTTTTTTTTAATTTTTCTCTTATACTTTTTCCTATTCAAAAAAAACTATCATTGAGCCCAGCCCAATATATTTTGAATTCCTGGACTCTGGCATCTTTAAAAGAAGAAAAATAATAGAGCGTTGGGTCGGAGTCAGAGTAACCTGTTGATACGTGTCACTAATATATATTTTATTATATTTTTATTATAGGATTCAAAAATAGTGTGTAAATATAAGTTCTAAGTGTTTTGATATAAGCAGAGTTAAGATTTCAATTATATATTAATAAAAATAAAAATAACGAAAAATTGTCACCTACTGAATTCGAGGTTTTTGTTATAGGTATATCAGAAAAGTTGTATTCACACGCTCGGGAATTTGAACTTGAATGAAATATTTAGCGTGATATTATGTCAGATTGATTTGCCTCTGAGGAAAAGCCATTGGCCCAGATTGTAATAAAGCTCTCGGGTTCAATTCCCAAGGTAGTAAATACAAGCTTTCTGACATCCATAAACAGTACTTGACATTGACAATCTCTCGTGATTTTCTTTATAATACCTACAGTGTATTATTATATCAAATACCTTTTTATTAATATAGCTTCAGCTACTAAATATATATTTTTAATTCTTAAATAAAAACTCAAAACGTTTTGGGAGCAATTCTAAGTTATCGATTAAGAATTTGAACATTTGTTGCCTTATGTTAGAATTATAAAGCAGCTGTAAACATAAAAATGTTTTGGAAAATAGGCAATGTTACAGATTATCTTAGAGATGAGACTATCTTGAATAAAAATAAAAAAATAAAAATATTTAGCAAAATGATTTCTCTCTAAAAATTCCCGATAAATCTTAGAAAAACAGTCCATTTGATCTTTTGTTAATTAAATTTGTTTCTAAAAATTTTGATCATTTCCAAAATTAATCTGTTTCTAAAATTTTTTATTAGGAAAGTCGAAATTATGCCCTAGGTTAGTTGGTACATTTGGGATTTTCTAATCGTAAATTCTGAATTTTAACTATTATTGTTTTGTCTATTCTATTTAAGAGAGGATCTCTATATTTTAGATTCAAGAATTTTTTTATGTATGAACTCGGAAACAATGTACGTTTGGTCAGATCCTAAGTGAATATATTTTTTATTTAATATTTTTTTACATGTGTGTGTTTGTGTATATGAGAAATGTGTGTAAGTTGGTGTAGGAGTTATATTATAGCCAGTAAAATCTCAAATTTGGAGAAGGCTTATACTTTTACTAATCTAATTTCAATGGTAAATAAAGAAAAAATAAACATTAGATAGTATTAGTACTCAAATGCTCTAGAATTGCTCGTTTTGCTTATTACCAATTACAAATATTTAATAGATTTTATAATGATGAAAATTCGAGACTATTTCAAACGTGTCGAGACACGCATGGACAAGTTGAGACATGTTGACGGCAGGGCCGGACTAAGAGAAAATTTTACTACAAGGATGAAATATTTTGGCGGCGCCGCCCCCCCCAGCCGGTATAATTTCCTACTATTCCTTTCTAAATCTAATAAATTCTACCGAAACGTTTGTTTTTTAATAAACGTTTATAAGATTGTATTCTAAAAGGTATGTATTTTTTCCATAATTTTACCATATATAAATGGGGGAAATATATAACTTTCAAAATTTTGAAACAAATGTCTATAAATGCTAAATGTTTAATTGAAAATAATTAAAATCTCCGAGAGGGGGCGGGGGATTTTGTGCCTTTTGAGCACAGAGCTAAAAAGCGAATAAATGAGATTGTATTTCTATTAAATTTCTAAGGTTTGTGCGTATTTAATTTTATTAATCATTAAATAGAAATTTATGTTCTTTTTAAAATATTTTAATATAGTTACGTTGTTTGGAAGCTCTTCCCTTGTACCAATATTCGATCCTTCACTAGTCATTTCCATTGGAACTCCGGCATCTTCTATATTTTTCTTATTTTTCGTTTTCATTTAAGAAATGTTTCATAATCTTAGCATGCTTTTCATTATCCTTTATTAGTTGTATTTTTCTTTTCCTATAATAAGAACGAGGCATCTTTTTTCTCCAAGACATTTTTTTACTTTATCCAATGCGAAGCATGGGAGAAAGTATTGGAATCGCTCTCGCGGCAAGCGCGACTTCAAAGGGTCCTCAGGTAAAGACTACGGAACCCATAGACTCAATTAAGGTCACAAATTGAAGTATTCAATGAGATTGAATTTTAACACGTGACGGTTTTGCCAAAAATTTCCTGGAATCTCGTCGAGAGGCCAAAAAGTGCCATTTTTTTTGGAAGTGCGTGGAGATGGATGGTGCGTACCAATTCTCTCTTCTAGATTTGATTATTTGATTTTGGATTCCACATTTTTCCCTGATCAATGTCTCCAATACTGCAATTTGTGCGAATCAAAGTCTCTAAACATTCGACATTTTGTATAAAAATTTCGACAAATATATGTATATAAGAAAGAAATATACAAAATTTGTAAATCTGAGTTGATACCTCGATATTGACTCATGCATTAGATCAGAAACAGAAAATAGATTGAAATTTAGAGGCGAATATTGAAATATTAGGGGATTATTTGTAAATGTGAATTATTTATATATTTACTATTGAATGATATTTTTTTAAACAAAATTGAAATTTTATTATCTATCCATGTGAAATAATTTTATTAAACTGAAAATATAAATTGCCTCAAACCAATATTTCAAATTAAATTTAGGAAAAAAGAAAAGATTACGAAAATTGTATAGGTATATACAATTTTTAATTATAATTAATTTATTTATTTCTACTAAATCTAAATGTTAGGATTAGTAAGACGAGCACCTACTTGAAAAAAGAAAAAAAAATGATATTAGTAAAATAATTTAGTGAATCTAAAGTATTTCTTAAATAAATATTTGCATAAAAATTATATTTAAAATATCATCTATTTTATTTGATGTCTTTTTATAAACTCGAAAAAAGGCATTTCAAAATTTTAGAGTATTTTAAATTTAATTATAAAAATACATTATTAAATAGATATCTTACCGTAACAGCTAACGTCTCGTGCATGGTCCTAGGACGCTGCTCCACAGGAACACACACACATTAAATGTCAATGTTAGTAGGACGAGTACCTAAATGAAAAAAGAAAAAAAATGATATTAGTAAAATAATATAGTAACTTTAAAGTATTTTTTATATAAAAATTTGCAATAATATTTTATTCAATATATTATTTATTTTGTGTGATCTTTTGAGAAAAACTGGAAAAATGAAATATAAATTACCTTAACAGCAAACGACTCGTGAATGGACCTGGAATTCTGACTCCACAGGAACATACTACACTCGCGCACAAGCAAAAATATACTTGCGATTCGATTCGATATGGTAACAGTGGGAAATTAAAGATAAATGCATTCAAGATGGAAAAGATAAAGGATTTGACTTTCCAGAAAATAAGAAAATCAAATACTTAATCTAAATTTTAGTATTAGTAGAACGAGCACCTACCTGAAAACAGGAAAAAATAGTATTAGTAAAAAATAAGTTAATTTAAATTATTTTTTACACAAATATTCGCAATAGAATTATATTTAATATATTATTTATTTTTATTTTTTTTTTTTTTTTTAAATAATCAAAAAAAAGTACTTGAAAAATTTAGATTATTACTTTACCATACAGGGTGTGGTCAAGTATTGTATTTTTTACTTATTTATGAATAGAGTATTATAAAGATATCTTACCTTTAGAGAGAAAGTCTCGTGCCTGGACCTGGCATACTATGACCCCACAGGAACACGCATACACTCGCGAACAAGTAAAAAAATACTCGCGAAACACTTCGAAGGAATAAGGATTTGTGAAAACACGGATTGATGTTGATTAGGATTAGGGATAGGACATGATTCTCTTGCTAAAAGAATCATGAGCTCACGTGGGCAGGAATGCAAACCCCTGAAGTAGGTCTGTACTTCTTCTCTATAATATATCTAAGAAGTACACGCCTACTCGTTACCCAGATATTAAAAATAATTTAGTATAAATAAAATTTTAACTTTCATATTATAAGTTCAAATTGTTTTTTCCCTTATTTATTTGTACTTGAGCCACTCTTCCGGTATGGTATGATTGGAGGGTTATAATCGGAGATATCCAGGCCCTATGATTAAAATTAAAAAAAAAAATTAAGTTTTTACTTTATTTTCTAAATCAACGAATGTTCAACTATTTCAATGGCAAAAAGGCAGCGAACATAGATCGATACTTAAATAAATAAATATATATGTATATACTATCGAACAATGAAAATCACACCCACAAACACATTTAATTGTTGATTCATTTGTCTCTAGTTAAGGCTGATATAATAATAAATAAATTAAAAAAAATTATAGCTAAATCTAAAATTAGATTATGAAGAAACCTGGAAAACAAATTAGCTACCTGCAAGTATTAGTATTTATTTTTAAAATAGACGTATATCGTTAAATAATTGAGTTATCAGAGCTACGAAATATATTTACTTTCACAACAAATACAATTTCACACATCCACACACATCCACACGATTTCTACTTACTTAAACTTATAATAAGTAGAAAGAATAGAATTATAGTATTTAATAATTTCTCGTACTCAGTGCATAAAATTGGATGAAGGGTTGTTTATTATTGAGGGGTGTAGTCAGATGATATGGTGGATGAAGGTGGAGAGGCCATATTCAAATGTTTCAAGTCGATGTTTGCTCAGTCACTCCCTGAGGCAAACTGCCCACTTTTCCTGTCTCGTCCCTCCTTTTATAGACCCCACTCTATCTTCCTATCACCCCCTCCCTGTCCCTATCTCCCCCTTATATACCCCTCGAGAGCAATTAGGGGGAATCTGATCTTAGCTTATCTTCCGAGATAATCTTAATCGGCTTAGCACAATGTACGTCATACTATTTTCACTTATCACTATTATTTATATAACCATGTTTACACCATTCGATTTTCACTTATCACTACTTTCTATTATTTAAGTGATAGTCGAATGTTATGCACTAAATACGACTAAATAATTAGCAGAGGTAAGTTTAGTTATAATTTATTTAATTTAAGTTACCCCCCCCCCCCCCATAAAATGAATTAGTATTTAATTTTTCTGTTAGTCGGAGTCGGCCTACTAAATTTATCAGGAGTCGGAGTCGAGTCTTTTTTTACCGACTCCGCAGCCCTAGGGAATCTCTGCACAAAGATTTCATAATAATTAACTGCAATAATATTTTTTCTTCTCTCTAAATAAGCGTTTTTAAAAATGGGGTCGCAAAGCAAAATGTTTGGGTCACGAAAATATATTTCAGATACATAAATTTAAAAAATATGCCTATTTACATATTGAAAGATACTAATAAACAAACGCATCATATAAGCCACGGATGAACAATGCATCGATCGCGGGACCGTTTTTGATAGATCACCAAATCGAATAAAAAAATCAGATGACAAAAATAATCTAATTTCCTACTTTTATATTTAAATTGGTGGAAAAGTTACAAAAGGTTGAGCACCCCTGATATAAGCGGTATCGCTTGCATTTTCAGTATTAATAAGTTATTTCAGAATCAAAATATGCCGCAAACGCACAGTATATAAGGCCCTATTTAAATGATTTTATGCATGTTATACAAATTTCGATAGGCGGTTAGATCTTTACTGAGAGGGCGCGAATTCCGTTCATCCCCCCCCCCCCCCCACAATTCAGCAATGAACTCTGAAAGTAAAAATATGAAAAATGCTACATCGTAGATTTATTTTGTCTTGTTCTTTTCCAAACAATCTTCTTTTTCATTATTTATATTTAATATAGAAGGGCGCCTCAATTTTTACTTTGAAGGCGCCCAAGTCCAAGCTGAAAAAAAAAAAACGATGAAAACTTTGACGCCCCAAGCGACCGCTTGCTTCTCTTGCCCCTTAATCCGGCACTGGTTGGCGGATAAGTTTGCAAAAAAATGTTTTCTCGAATATTTCGAATTATTTATTTTCTCTGATGAAAAAATATCAATTACTTAAAAAATAAATATCGATTTATAAGATATATATTATTTTCATTTGCTTTCACCTGAAAACGTTTCTTGTGAGTACAAAATGCCAATCTTGAAAGGTTTTAGTTAATGAACTGAAAATTTGTACGCAAATATCTTTCAATGCCTAAATTTTACTTTTTTACCTGAAAACGTTTTCTGAAAGTACAAAATGCCAATCTTGAAAGGCTTTAGTTAATGAGCTGAAAATGGTATTCAACTATGTATTTTGCATTACAATGCACCAAATTTTAGCTTTTTATCTGAAAAGAAAAAGATTGAAGAGTAAAAATATATATAATTATAAAGTGGGCCGATGAAATAATAAAATTTCAATTACTAAATACATATTTATTAGCTAGTCTTAATTGAAAATTTTCCATTGAGAAAAAGAAAAATTCTCCCGAAATTTTGGGGTATGATTTATCGTTTAAAGATTGTTTTATAAAAGATTTGTATTTACTTTAACAATCAATAATTTTTTTTTTCAATATTATCAACTATCTTTTTTGATCAACAAAATCGGTAGAATTGGTATATTTTATCTGCGGTCCGGGACAATTTGTTCCTTCAAATGTGGCCCGTGTAAGCCCTGGCATAAACCATATTCAAATTTTCAGTATAAAAATTAATAAAATAAAATTTAAATAAGAGAAACTGAATATATTAGTAATATATATATCTAATAGAGATAAAGTTAATTTGGAAATGGTAATGAGAGAACAAAAACCAGATATCCAAACAATTTGTCTAGGAAATCTCATTAATCTTAATGAAAGTACGAAATAGAACGAACTAACTCTCCCACCTCTTTTGATTCAATAAATATCCAATGCTAATGAGATAGAGCAATCAGCATGAGAAGCGAGAGAGAGAAGATTATATAATTATAGTAATGAATTTTCATTAAATAAAAAAAAAAAAAAAAATACTGCAAAACAAAATAAAAAACAATTGCAATACAAACTTGAATTTGCTTAATTTTATTTCTTCCTCTTATCAGTTTATTTATTTATACTTATTTAATTAATATTCATAAGAATTCACTTAAATTTATAAATAAATTAATATAAAATCAGGGAAAATTGAAAACTTGATTAGCTTTTTGCAGATTTTATTGGAAATGTTTTATCAGCAAACAGTTTTGGTTACAAAACTGAAACTTAACATAAAGGTATATGTTATTAATTAGTTATTTAAATTTATAACATGTCTCCCAAATTTTAGATGATTGGTTTCTTTTATAAGAATTCAATTTTTGTTCTGATTATTTGCATTTTTGTACAGGAAGTTCTGAAGGTAAAAAGCCCCACACCATTCATTTTGGAAATAAGAATATTTTGCCAACAGAAACAGCTTTATATGACATTCTGTGCTTGAGTTATCCTGCTATTTTAATACAAATCCACCTACACATAGCCAGAGATACAAACAAAGAAAAAAGTCATGCTTGAAAATGATTTTTCTTCACCTAAAGGTATTTCAAATATGATGAGCGAAAAAATCCACTTATTCATCCCGCCGAGTAAGGTTATCCTGCCAAGCTAGTATGTAATAATAATTCACTTTTTATACAAACAAGAGTTGTTTTTATAAATTTTTAGAATGTACCTACCAAAAAATGGAGAGCCAAATATTACTTACTTCGAGTCGACGGGCTAGCGAGTCGAAGAGCATATTTGCCAATAGGTTTGTCCCACTTTAGGAACTGAAACTCCCTCCCAGTATTCGTCTTTCGTGGACATGTATAATCTTCAAAACATCAAAATGCGGATGCACAAACACCTAATCTCCACCCTTTCACTTGATCAATTTCTCCTTGTCTTCAGAAATCTAAGTGTCTTTCGAGATCCATAGGTGCTGTATCTTCTAGGTGCCACCCTCCTTGTATTCGATCGCATTAAGAAAAATACATATATATTAAATAGGAGACGAATATATCTACAAACCTATGACGTCACGCTATTGATTCTGATTTTCTTCAAATTCACAACTAAAACACTTCATTTTCAATGTTTTTTTAAAACCAAAAATAATTTTTCATCTATTATTTTTTTAAATTTAAATTCTTTACTACATTTTATTGAATACTTAGGTCTGTGTTTTTCAACCTGTGTGCCGCCAGAGATTGTCAAATGTGACGCGAGAGTTTTTGACAAATAATTAAAATTGCATGGGTTTTGTACTTTGAAATAGTATTTGTAATTACGTCAATTTTTTTTCTATCATACAACTTTTACATTTTTTTATATTCAGGTGTGCCTCAAGCAACGTTTTGCCGATTCCCAACACTCTTTTGCGGTTAAATTAGAAAAGTGCAGGACCTCTTCATTCGCCAATACGTTTGTCGCCATGACTTCAACGTGGAAGAATCGACTTAAAATCAAAAAGACTAAATTCTTTTATGGCAAACAACTCAAGCTTGTTCAGTAGAGGTTGCCATTAATATTCAAAACACCAAAAATGGAATGAAATAAGGTTATTCCTCTAGTATTAGATGAGCATCGATCGTTATTTTTGATTTTAAGTCGATTTCTCCATGTCTTCAGCAATGGTTACCAATAATAATCGAAACGTCAAAAACCTAATGTAGAATTGTTATTCCTCAAGTATTAGATGAGAATCGATGGCTATTTTTGATTTTAAGTCGATTCCTCCATGTCTTCAGCAATGGTTACAATAATAACCGAAATGTCAAAAATCCAATGTAGAATGGTTATTCCTCGACTATTAAATGAGAATTATTTTTGAATTAATGTCAACATGAACTACAAATTGCAAGTGATATCAGATTAATAATAAAGGAACAAACATATTAATATTTCAAATGAATTTGGATAAAGTTTAGCAACGATACGTTGCAGTTTATTTTATTTTATTTAGGTATTAATACAATAATAATATTCATTATATTATATAATATTCGATTTGAAATTGTATTTTATTCGATTATCTATATTATATCGTCATTTATCCGTAATTCGTTTTTCCCGTTGTCTCAATTCAATTCAATTTCCAATGAGAATCTCTTGACTATAGTCAGACAAAATCGCTTCTTTCTTGGCTCCAATCTTTTCATTTTTTTTTTTTTTTTTTTTTTTTTTATAAATCTTGGCACGTTTCTTTGGTGTGTCGCTTGTGGACTTCATCGTGCGATAAACGAAGCAATTTCCAACAGAGCACGGCTCCTGTGAAGAGATGCTTTCAAGATCTGAAACAGCAACAACCCGAACGAACCACGATGGAAATGCGCCAGTTCACTTTTCCCCAAACATATCAACCACGCAACTCTTCCTCCTCATCTTTTTTGGCTTTTCTATCTCAATCTTACACGGATCGTGACTGCCCACTAAATTGTTACGACAAACAAAACAAACCATCAACAAAAATGCACTAAATAAAAATATATATAATCAAGAAATCGAAAAAATTAAAGCGTTTTAAAGTCTCGGTACATATTGTCTTCAAATATTTGTCATGTGACACAATTCTTTTTGCATCAAATGGTTTGATTTAAAGAGCTGCAACTTCATAGTAGGTAATTTTATACTATTTAATATTTTTTTTTTTTTAATTTTAACTCATTGCTACTAGCCTTCATGACCTCATATAAAGATTATCTACATTTTTTCTGATTTTTAACATTTTTCATCCGAAAATTCTAAAACTAAAAAGTACAAAAATTAATCGATTTTTACAAAAAACCGAAAGACAAATAATTTATCATCAGAATGAGCTTTCTTCGACCTTCCTTTTTTAGTTTTTCTTGTTATTAGAATATAGAGAGTCACCCAGGTAGGTAAAAAAACATGTTTTAAAACTTACTTTTCTCATTGTTTCAAATAAGTATTCTTAAGGTAGTTGTATCGCAATAATAGTAGCAAAAAGTTAATGCTAGAGTACATAGAACTTTTTGCTGTTTATGTACCACTATTAGCCAATCCCGTGCTCGTTTGACAAATCTTGCAACACTGTCCGAGCTTGTATATAATTTATCATAGATAAAGTACATTATAAAGGAAGATTTATAAAACAAAAAATCTTAATAAGAGATTGAAAGGTGTTGCGACAATGATTGAAGCCAAAAAACTTCAAAAAAAGTACTGAAGTTAACCCTCTTTTTAGATTAAATAAATGCGTTTTTTCCAGCTTGTTTTTAGTGTAAATTTTTCATTATTTATTAATTAATATCTCAGAAACTGGGCTGTAACTATGAATTAAATTTTTCTTAAAAAATGTATTAGTTATTGTTTAATGATGGTTTAGTCTTTTATAACAATGGTAAGAAAAGTTTCTTAATTATAATTAAAAATGTATGTAAACTTTCTGACATCTCGTATAGTGCAATGTATAAGAGTCGGAAAAACTCTCTCTTTGGAAATTAATATCTCCGTAACTATATTGGTCATAAATGTTTAACAATATACGGATTTATGTTCAACTTTATATAGGCGTCTGGATACTTTTCAACACGCGTTCACCAAAATGCGCCTTATTCACCAATTGAGTACCACAAATGCACTCGACTCATACTTTTTTCTGTCAACTCAGTTATACGTTGAACTGTATGCTCTGCTCTCTATATGTAGGTATATACAGTCAAGGGAAGATTTAAAACAAATTACGGACTGGTGGATATACATTAGTTCGCGCAGTTATTTTGTATTAATTTAATTTAATTAATAATTTCTTGTCTCTGAGATGGTAAATAAAGCTAGCTTCGTGGAAATAATTCTGAACATCTGTAATGTGAAACAAGCTAACAACTTTTTTACTTTGTAATTGAGGCTCTCCTATCTATCTATATTGATTTATGTTTATGATAACTTAATTATTTATTTATTTATGTTTTTGATTTTTATATATTTATAACTATTTTCTGGTATACATTTCTTCAACGCCTATTCATTAAAAACAAAATATTACCGAAGACTGAAATAAAAAAAAAGTCAAGCGCAAAACGGATCTCCAATTAGACCATCTAAGCTCATTATAATTAAAAAGAATAGAATATTCCCATATATCAATTTTTTTCTATTGTATCATTTCATGAATAGATTTTAAATTAATAGCGAATCGAAATTGTGAAGACGATGCATTATATATAGTATATCTGAAGACAATAATGATGAAAATATACAATATATATACAGAGAAAGTAAAAAGAAGTAATCAACACAAAATGTTTCCTATTAAAAATAATGAGTGGAGCGAGTGAGTCGATCGTTAATCAAATGTCCGCAGGGAGTAAAGGTGATGTTATATATATATATATATATATATTTATATAAATGGTCCTACTCCAATCCCTTTCCTGCCCCCATTGACTCTTCCACTCACTGATTTTTCTTTCACGAGTATTTGGTCCCTATTGGGAACTGTAAAGGGAGAACGACTCATTCGCTCATTATTCTCAAACTGATTTTATTCATTATTCCACATCATTCTTTTTTGTTCTTTCTTTTCTTCTTTTTTATTTATTTCTATTTAAAATGTACATTAATCAATTATTTTTACAAAGAAATATGGAATACTATTAGCGAATATATATATATATATATATAAGTTTATTTTATTTAATTTTGAAACCAAAAAGATTCGTTTGATCATTTTAAAGTATTTAATTAAAAAACTAATTAAATTTAATTTCGTTAAAAGTACTATAAAATGGAGAGTGAGAGAAAGGCTTACTCTTTTTTGAAGGGAGCAAGAGAGAAAAAAACGATAATCATTATTTTAATTAGTCATATTAAAAAGATGTAGATGTTTCAACATCAAAAAGAAAAATATCAAAGGTATACCTATCTAAATATATAGATAGATCTATATTTCTATCATTGTCTTTATTTTCTTTTAAGGGATTAAAAAAGTATAATCTTTCGGAATCATTTTTAAAAAATTAATTAATAATTATTTTAAAATTTAAAAAATATTTTTCGAATTATTTTAGTTTAATATATATATAATGTATATATACATAGGGAGGTCCTTATTTTGGGTATTTTAGAATTTTTACGCTGACAAGGGTTCATATGGTTCGAAATAAATAAAAAAATACCATACAGGGTATAGTCAAGTATTGTAATCGTGCATGAAAAAAGTGTTTTTTTTTTTGCTTCTTTTTTTCGAAATATCTCAAAAACAGTTAGAACTATTTTGATTAAAAAAATTGAGCAAAACCATGGCATTTCGGTCTACAAAAAAGTCCAAATAAGTGAACATCGAAAAAATTATATTTTTCGAGATAATAATTGTTTTGTCAAAATGTCTGTTAGTTAGTTAGTCTGTCTGTGCGTTACCAAATTTTTGTGGACGAGCTAGCTCAAAAACTAGTGTGAATATCGAAACCAAATTTCACAGGTAGTTATGGTCCATTGAAATTAAGAGCTGATTAGATTTTGGTGGATATAGACCCAAAATTAAGGAGGGGCGGAGGGGGGGGGGGGGTTAAAAATTGAAAATCTAGGCTATTTGACCAAACTCAACCAAATTTTGTATACATAATCAGTGGGCTCCCAGGAGTCTAAAAATGCAAAAACTAACCCCCCTCCCCTAAATGATTAAATATATTTTTATTAAATATTAAATATAAGTAAGGGGCCAGGTTGCATGGTAAAGTCAAGTGGATGGCCACATCAGAACACGTCAGCTTATTTATTACGGCCAAAGTTACAGCTAGAAAAATACTTTATATCTTATTGTTACTAAGTTATAGACTTCAAAATTATAATAGCTAAAAATCAATAAAAATTAAGAAGGGTACCTACTATTATAAGGATAAAGTCTACAGAGTTTCAAATTTTTTAATCACTACTTTGGCCGGAATAAAATATTGATCGTTCAATGTAAAAAACCCCATGTTATTTAGATGGGAAATTTACATCGTTGGGGGCATAGGTTATATAATTGAGATAGAGACTTGAAACTTGGGGGATATTTTTTTTTTTATTTATTTTGAACCATATGAGCCCTTGTCAGCGTAAAAATTCGAAAATACGCAAAATAAGGACCACTCTAATATATACTTACTATTAAAATGAAAGTTTTTGTTGAGAGTAGCAGAATTTTTATATATTGAAGGAGACAATAAAAGAGTGTGTCTTCTGCTGGAATTATAAATTTTATTTATTTATAAAGAGACTATAGTTTCAAGGGCTTTGCCTTCTTCATAAGTCTATTACAATGGATTCACAGGAATTAATTTATGAATGAAAGGTTAACATCTTTCATGTTGTTAGGTAAAGAAATTATACAGGGTGGGCAAGTTAAGAATTGAAATTTATACTTGTTTTATTATTTTGGCTGTAGGTGGCGATCGTGAAGTTTATATTTTAGCGGCTATTTTTAAAATTCCCGAAAGCTTTATTTTATAAATTAATTCCTGTGAATCTATTGTAGTAGACTGATGAAGAGGGCAAAGCCCTCGAAACTATAGTCTCTTTATAAATAAATAAAATTTATAATTCCAGCAGAAGACACACTCTTTTATTGTCTCCTTCAACTCTTCTTATAAATAAGTGTTTTGTTCTATTAGATAGTAATTAAGTTTAATGAATAAATAAATGAATATTTTAATTCTTTAAAAAATTTATGTTATTTAGTAAATATTAAAACCCGGTTTTCTCGGAAATATCTTCGAAATATTCTTGTTTCCCGGGGATGATTATTTGCCGGGAAATGAGAAACCCTAGAGTAAATGTTCAGTTTTTCAGTTTTTAAGGAAGCCTGGAGCGCATTTTCGATAGCCATTGAAGTCTGCAAAATCTGTACATTTTTTTTTTTTAATAAAGATTTTATAATATATAAATCTTCTTTATCATGAATTCTTTTAAGAATTTATCTTTATTGCTTTTTTTGTCGTTTTTTTAAAGCCTTTTAAGTATTCTCCGATTGAGATATGAAAGTGTATTCTATTTTTTTCCTTTTCCATTATTTCTCTATTTTTTCGGCCTCTTTATATATAATATAAGATTTCAGATTGAGTACATTATTATGTATTCCAAGGGGAATATG
This sequence comes from Forficula auricularia, assembly GCA_024734495.1. NCBI lineage: Eukaryota > Metazoa > Arthropoda > Insecta > Dermaptera > Forficulidae > Forficula > Forficula auricularia. The sequence continues at coordinate 19,770 of JALMQS010000869.1, read as the reverse complement.
TATTGAAAATATAAAATGTGAAAGAGACCGAGAGAGAGATGAGCCCCCCCTCCGTCCCTCTTTGTCGTCGACTTGTATGGAGCAAAAGCGAAAGTGAGTCGCCCACCTTCCGTGACAAAAGAGCGAGCAACTCTCAAGAAGAATAGCACAACGTTAAACAGAAAGAATATCGAGTGTCAAAGATCTAATCTGTTCTCTTATATGGGTGTGAATTTTTTTCCTCTCTCTTTTTACCAACAGCGCATTATCTGTTTTGCGTTAAATTCAAACAAGAGATTGGGGGGGAGAGTATGTACAAATCCATTAGCTGGAGATATGTTAAAAGCTAGAGGCCGTATTTTTATTATATTTAAAATCTAAGGTGAATATGTTCCATAAATTAATTAGTTTAACTTTAAAAATACTCCGCAATATGCAGACATGGAACACGGGGATTAAGTATTGGTATTTATGTATATCACATGTACATTTTATTGATTTTAGTTTTTAAGAAAAATTTAGAACAAACAAAATTTACTAATGGTTAATGATGGTGGATTTTATCAATAAAATAACCAATATGATTTATTATACCATAAATTTATAAGATTTAAAGATAATTACTCGGTATGCCCGAGGAGTAGACGAAGCTTATTATTCATTAGTCAGCTGATTAGCGTACCGAAACAAAAAGTTTCCATCCAAATTTAAATTAAAATAGTGAAAATTTTCTCATTTTAGAGATTTGAATTAGAAAGCTGAAACTTGGCAAATAAAATGCTGCATATTTATGAATACTTTTTGACATCAAATTTCAAGTTATTAGAATCAACCGTTTAGAAGCTTTTCATATAACAATTCGAATAACAGATCAAATTGTCGATAGTAGCTAACTTTAAATTTCTAAATAAATCACGAAAGAATGTCATCTACTAAATCCGAGCTGTCATGGATAATTTTTATTACATGTCAGAAGGTTTTGTTTCATTTCAGCCTAGGAAATTGAACTTACAAGTGCAAGCTCATGAGCGCCAAAAAAAAAAAACCCCGGCGAATTTTCTACCCTGTGAGCCCATGAGAAATTTGAATCAGTCTAAATATTTTTTGTGAAAAAATGAGTATCTATTTGAGAAAGAAAGATTGAATTTTTTCTCAAATCAACTTGTGATATATAATCAATTAATTTTACGAACATGAATTTAAGTCGTATCAAAGATTTGAATATATATGTTTATATTGCATGTAAGATGGTCTTGTCGGGAGTCGAACCCAAGCACTAGTAAGCTTTCCGGGCAACTACTCAGAGCCTTGAGACCATCACCTCCTACATGCAATATAAACATATCTATTAAAATCTTTGATACGACCTAAATTCATGTTCGTAAATATTTTTTATTTCACTTAAAAATTTAATCTTTATTTATAACATTTCGCGGTCTAGTGCAGGGGTTCTTAAACTGATGTAGTCCGAGGACCCCCTCTTGAACAACATTTTTTTTGCGGACCCCATACCAACCGTAGGCATCTTAAGTCGTTCTTGAGACTTAATTTCTGGCTCAATAATCTCATAAGTTCCGAGCTTCTTGCCTTTTCATCGTCATCTTGAACTATTTGCAACTATTTTTTATAATTTCGTGATTTTGTGATGACCAATCCCTCCATTTACCATCTACCCTGTGTTAGTGGCAAAAATCATTTACTTTGCGACATACAACCGGCCCTAAGTGTTTAAAGCTGCAACCAGCAGCACAGAACGTTCAATTTGAATGCATACCTATCTAGGCGGCGCTGAATGTTTCTAATCAAAGTCACAAGTAAATGTGCACATAACAAACACACAGACTCTTAGTAAATAAAGATTATATGACGTAACGACTAGATCCTTCCCAAAAGGAGTGGAATAAAACATTAGAAACAATATTCACTGGCAGAGCAAACAAATAAATAGAGATATTTTTTTCTTTTTATGTTGGTTAATATGATTGTTTCCATATAGCGAATAGGTAATTTTTTTTTTTTATATTGTATATTAATCAAATAAAACAAGTTTTTTTTTATAAATAAAAAATAATTAAAAATAATATTGGGGGAAAAGGACGATATCTTTTTATAGCCATGATTAAATAAAACTAAAATAAAAGTTATAAATGGTATATAAATTTTTTTTAAATTCATGTAAAAAGAATGATTTCTATTTGCAGTTAGGATTAAATTAAATTGTATTAAAAGTTAATTTTTCAGCGTTTCACTTCGCTCCGGACATCATCAGGACATTTATGCACACAAAGTTTTCAAACAAAAACTGACAAAAATAAATTAACTTTAATTTTAATTTAATATATTCTACAAATAGATATACTCATTTTTCTCCTGAATTGAAAATTATAATTTGAAGCGGAAGTTCTAAAACTTCTTCTTCTTCTTCGAGTGCCATACCCGAAACGGGTGTCGGCTCCTCTCCACATATACCTGTGCTAAGTGTGTTTAGTTGTTTTACACAGATATACGGGACCTACTTTTTATTGCCGGTTCCGAACGTCTAATTTGGAGAGGTTACTAGGCAATTATACTCTTGGCGACTGCAAATATCTATCTGCCGAGACTCGGTCTCGAACCAGCGATCTTCGAGTCAGCGAGCCAGCACTCTACCCACTGACCCACAGTCGCCTCTTCTAAAACTAGAGAGCCCAAAATCTTATCAGATCTTTGCATTGAGAATACAAACATTTTGGCACTAGAAAACTGCTGCTTCTACTCTGTTATTGAGTTATTGTGGGTTCAGACACACAGTAACATAGAAACAAGAACCACATAGAGGGAGATAAAAAATCATGGTTGAAATATACTTTTCTTCACGATTCATATATTTTTTAAAGACAATGAGCAAAAAAAAAAAAAATTGTCGAGTGAATTCATTTCTAGTCAGCCTGTTTGACAGGATTCTCCTGTCCCTCAGGTGTACCGAGTAAATTATAATAATAATATACTTACAACTAACACAAAAAATTACCGAACAAACCCCATTCTACCTGGTGATGTTATATAATATTAAAAGGGAGGGGTCTGCGATGCCATTGCGATATAAAACGAGCACCACTCGAGTACAAGGGAAACGTAATGATCTGAGAGAACCTAAAAAATTACAATATTTGGATTTTTGTTCATAATTTGGTCTAAGATATACAATAGGGAACATTCATGATTTTCAAATATTTTTTTATAATATTTTTTAATCTCCCTATATATACACCGAAAAATATTTAAAAATTAATTTGATGGCCCCAAACGTATAAAAAAATATTATTTAAAATTATAGTTTCAAATAACGCACTCAAACGAGCGAAATCGGGCCTCCATGCCCCGTGACGTCAATGACTGCTATTGAATATATTCAGTGTATTCAGTAAGCTTATATGTCTATAATGGATAATCAAGGGCCAATTAAAATCAGTTATAAATATTGTTTGGTACCACGTTGTACGAATACTACAATCAAAACCCCAGGAAAAATATTTATTTCATGAATGTCCCCTATTATATAAATAAATAAGGAGATCAATATCGTGAGAAATTTTAAAAATTACTTTATACTAGGCTATAGAATAATAATAAAAGAAATTGATCACGGATGTATAATAATAAACGGTTTGTGTACATCCATTTTCCTTTATAAATACATTTTATACCTTAATTTCTATTAATATAACCCAAATATATAATAATCTAAATAACTCATGTATTCTATGAGCTAATTCCTGGCTAAACTAGTTTATTGATTCCACCCCCGCGGCTCCCCTTTTTCAGTAGTTGGTTCATATTAGAACTAATTCCCCCAAAGACCATTATTATTTACCAAGTCTAAGCCAATCTGCCTATCCAGCTCTCTTGATCCAACTAACGCAATTCTATCAAATTGGGATCGTTTAATGGCAGACAACTCCAGAGTCCCTACTCGAGAGGAAAGGATTTGAATTGAACAACTTTCAAGACAATTAAATACTCATACTATTCAACTAGAATAAGATGGGATGTTTGAGAGTTCCTCACTAACGGTTTTACCTTAAAATAAAAACTAATATTTACTTAATTAATATTTACATTTAGATGTTTTGAATCTTGAATAAGAGACCAGGTTGAGATACTAAATATTACTGAGACAATCATTATCCTTATGCCAAAACTACGAATGTGTAAATTTTCTGATTTTTAGAAAAAGTTATTTTTCAATCTAATTTTTGACAAACTTTTTCTATTCTAGAGACCTGAATATGGCAAAATGATTAAGAAAACTTCAAACTTGAGGTCTATATATATTCACGAATAAAGCAATTTTTTTTTTTTTATTTTTTTTATAATGATACCGATGAATACCAGACAGCTCAGATCAGTCCACCCCCTCCAACCGGCGCCTATGATAGTGAACATCAGTCAGTTTTATCGTCTCTTGAGCTTGAATTATCTTATGTTAATGTGACTGCAGGTATTGCGTACTAGAATCCATCCAAGTTCCAGACTAGAAGTGCTTATTGCGAAATCCCATCCTCCACTGACCATCTGAAAGATGTGGGGAGAGCGTACCAAGACCTAATTTTTTTTTTACTTTGTCCACCAAATTTTATTTACAAAGATCAAGTACGAATTTTTTCACGACTATGTGCCTGCCAACTAAATTTGTGTATACTTACACACACACAAAGTTAGCGCCAAAAATGACCTCTAACTTATAATTATTTTCACTTTGAGGCTTGGATGACCTCTAGCAAGTGAATAATTTCAGTCAAGTGATTAATTTTTTAAGCTTAATAAAAAGTTAGTGAGCAAAATCAAAGTGTATAAAAAAGGCATTTCACTTCCCATAGAAATACGACCCTTTCTTCGAACATGATTGACCGAAAAACTAGTAGAGAGAGGGTGGGTCTGTCTCAAAGGAATTGACAAAGAGAAAGAAGATTCCATTCGCCAGCTATCCGGAGCTTATCAAGGAATTCGATAAGAAGGGAGCCAGGGAGCCCGCGCCCCTTGAAGAAAAAGAAGGAGTCGGACGTCTACACGTGACCGGAACACTGCAGGGGCTGTAATGAATTGATGGATGACTCCTTGGATGCAATTAAGCTGATTCGTTTTCAACAGCCAACTGAAAATGGACTGGGACACAATGAGAACCCATCCCGACGTGTTAAGAATAATATCAATATCCACCAATATAAACACACATACACGCATCATGGGAAGCCCCTTTGGGGGAGCAAAATAGGCGATGTCTAGCTGATGTCTTTAAGAAAAATATTAAAGTAAAGAAAATTTAAAAAAAAATTTAGAAACTTTTTAAAATTTAAAATATAAAATACTAGGTATGTTTCACAAAAATATTTTTATTCAAAAAAAACTCTATTGATTTTTTCAGTGGTCAATAACTTTGGATAAATAATAGATTAAATTAATTATATAAATTTAAGTCGTATCAAAGGTTTTAATAGATATGTTTATATGTTGCATTTATGGAGGTGATGATCTCAAGGGTCTGACTAGTTGCCCGGAAAGCTTACTAGTGTTTGGGTTCGACTCCCGAGGGGACAAGATCCTCCTACATGCAATATAAACATATCTATTAAAATCTTTGATACGACCTAAATTCACGTTCGTAAAATTAATTGATTATATATCACAAGTTGATTTTGAGAAAAAATTCAATCTTTCTTCTCTAATAGATACTCATTTCTTTACACAAATTAACTATTTTTAAAAGAGTGCATTAATTTAATTGTGTCTATCTATATTATATGTAAAGGGGATCATATTTTTGAAATAGGGCCACTAGATATAAATGTAAATATTTATTTTAAAGCCTACGAGGCACTGATAAATGTATGTAAAGAATAAATAAATAGATAAACAATAAATAATATTATTATTCATCATCTTCGACTATACAGTCCTAAGACTGGTTTGACGTAACCACTTAACTCTATCCAGCACCAAATCTTCCTCTTCTCTAAAAGTCTCACATCCCATATCTCAACAAAATACTTCAATCTAGGTCTTCCCTTCACGTTTTATTTACCAGTTCGCTTTCTAATTAGCAATCCCCAGAGTCTTAAGAAGTACTCTTTCATGTGAGTTCTTCCCATCTTCGGGCATAGTGTTTATTTTCTATAATATTTAAAATAACTTGTTCGTTTATAATAATTCTATCAATACATGTAATTTTTAAATTTCTTCTGTAGAGTCATAGTTCAAAGGAGTCCAGTCTCTTTTTCCCTGTCTCTCCAATCGTGTTCAAAAATTACATCGCCCGTATTGCTGGCCGGGTCAACCTATCCCAAGTGCTATGGACAGATCTCACCATCAAGACACCACATTCATGATCATATGGTAAACCCTACTTTCACACCATGCTTGCCGATGCTCCATATATACATACGAGGTCTTCAGGAACATATTATTGTATTTTTATTTTCTAAAAGAAGAGGAACAAAATAATTTGTGTTTTGAATTAAACCCCATTTTAACTTAGAAATTCTGGATTCAATTTAATTTCGGCTTCTTCTGTCTGATGTGATTTTATTTCTCAGATAGCAGAATTCCTTAAATTCTTTTTAAGTTCTCTCCTCTTACTTTTATATAATCCTGTCTCGTCTGTTCTTTCTTTGTACAATCAGAGACCTTAGTTTTGATCTTATTTATATTCATTTAAATAAGACCAAGACTAAGGTTTAATTATTATCATTTACGAGCAGTACCGGCGTGCCTACGGCACGCCCGGCACCGCTCGGCCCTCCGGGCTGGTGGCCCTGGCGAGCAGCGTTTCGAGATGTGATTATTAGCTGTCCGTAATTATATGTTTTGAAAAAAATATTTTTTCGAATAATGAATATTGATCAAAGAAAGATTAAAAATATCAGTAAATGCTTTATAAATACTTTATTAGAGCATGCAACCATTTCTCTCGAAGTTCCCGATCGGTTGGAAACCTATTTCATTATTATATTAAGATAAGATAGCAGTAGCCCGAGCTGGTGGCCCTGGTGGGCAACGTCTCGAGATATGGCTATTATAATAATTTTAAAATTAATTTATCTACTAAAATTTCAAATGAGCCGCGCGGTAATAAATTAAGAATTAATCTCATTATCCCATTAAAACTTATATTATAAATTAAATATATAATATATATTTTAAAATTAAATTGACTACTAAAAATAAAATTCAAAAAATTTTTTTTTTTTTTAATTTCTTAAATAAAAAAAAAAAAATTTTCACGGTATGAATTATTTCCAAAAAATATATAATATATTTTAAAATTAATAAATTTGTCTACTAAAATTTCAAATGAGACACGCCGTAAATCTAATATTCTAAGCTATATATAGAGGAATATATTAATATATAGAGATATTATAGATATATAATATAGAGAATAGAGATGTTTTATTTGAAAAATTTGACAATCTAACAACTGTCATTGAATATTAGTTGCTTTTTCTCTCACATGTTCGCCTTGCTGCGCTACGGGTACTGTCAGACAATGGCTTTTATATATATAGATTTATTTATCTGTGATGGTGTAGTGTGTGTAGCAGCCTCAAAAAGCTACCCTTGATACTAATACACACACAGAGGGAGAGAGATACAAGTAGCCTCAATTATGATCTCGCGAAATTACATTATTCTAATCTAAGTTTACTGTCTAAGTTGAATCCCAAGGGAGAGGGACAAAGAAGAAGTAAGTTGAAAAATTCATAATAAAAATAATGGAAAGATAATTTAAAAAATTCTAATTACATTTGAAAAGATTTAAGAGGCTCCGTCTCCAGCCAGCCAGTTGAGTTCTTTTAATTTCCCAACGCACAACGATAAGTTGCACGTGTGGCCTCTCTCGCTCTTGTGCTTGCTCTCGTGGGGTTGCTTCGTGTACGAGAAAGAAAGATGAAAAAAAGAAAGATATAGGAAGAGGAAGAAGATCTTGACGGGTGAATTGAAAGGGAAAAACTAGAGGGAGGGGGGGGGCGTTCACAAAAATATGATTAAAGAAGTTCATTAAAATTATTTTTTTTAATGAAAAGGATGCATAAAGATGCATTACCTGAGAGTCAAGATAGACTCTTGAAACAGCTAGCTTTCTTGTTCTCTTGGATTTTCCTAGAAGTATTTACGCCGTCCCCTATTTGTCTTTCATTAACTTAAAGTGGAAGTAATGGAATGGCTTCAAAGTATAAAATTCAAGTTTTTCCGGGTTTTGAGAAGAAATTCAATAAAATATTTTGCAGTGAAATATATAATAACATCTTACATAGCAACACATAATACAATATGTAACTTCATTGCCCCCGCATGAAATTTCGGGCCCGGGGCCCAAAATCTGAAGCGGGTTATTCAAAAAAGATAGTTAATAATGTAGAAATAAGAACTTTATTATTTTTTTAGCTCATAGTGAGATTCTAATTTTATTTTTGGGAAATTTTATACTTGAAAATAGCTTCTCGTATATGTAAATACATTCCTACATACTAACAAAAAGTGATATTATGTATTAGTATTTGTTTATATTTTTTCCTGCCTAGATAATTAATATAAAATTCTAATAAAGAGACTATATTCAATTTTTCTTTCAGATCGGTATCTAATTGTTGTTTTAGAACATTCAAAGTTTGCAAGTAGAAAATTTATTTCTATTGAAAATGGAGTCGAAAATAGATCAAAATGATGATTATTTTTTCTGAAATCTTGAAATATAATTCCAGATTCAAAATTTAAAATTAGCACTTTTATTTTTTGAAAACTTCACAGTAGATTTTCAGATTTCTTATTTTAGAGAAAAAAAATTATCAGCCCAAATTGTTATGTATTTTCCAGTATCTACATATAAATCTCAATGCTTTAAGGAATTTTTTGACTTTAAATTGGGCCATGGGTTGGACAGCCCTGGTTTAAATCGAATGGGATTAAAGAAGGATATGAGGTATGATAATTTATTTTTTAAAAGGTTCACGTAAATAATAATCCCTAACTATTCATTATCTATTGACATGTAAGAACGTAGAAAAATCTAAAAGACAAGTCCTGACAAGTTTTAGTCCAGAAGAGAAATTATCAATTAATTGTGATTTTTCTAGAAAACGCCAATTCCTTGTCTCCTTGACCTAGAATGATATAGGTAACTACAAACTTGGTTAGTGTGGTAGCAAATAAATTACTGAAATAATATCAATAAATATTTTAGAAAATATGAGAAGGAGATGAATTTTTATTTATTCGAAACTTCATTATTTTTATTTTTTTTATCTTATATAATTGAGCTTATAATTTTGCTTTTAGTGAATTTTATTCTTGAAAAAAGCATATCGTATTGTACAAATGTACATTCATGTTTCGAAAAAGGGAATAAATATATCTCTACACATAAATCTCAATGTTTTAAGGAAGTTTATGATTTTATGTTGGGCCACAATCATTGCAGTGCTGGGCCGCATGCCGCCCGCGGGCCACGGGTTGGATAGCACTGATCTAGATGGTTTGTGCTTGAACTTCTTTTTCGATAAACTCAACTCCTAAAGTATCAAATGTACAATAATTTCTATCATTTCTCTTGGCTTGGCATGGTTTGTTTCCCTCTCTCTAGGGCGCGCACACTCCTCTAGTTCGCTGCTGGTTGCCTACCCTACAGGCTTCCCCATAAACTCGCTTAAATGGAAAATGACTTCGGATATCTTAATGAATTGATTTTTATTATGTTAATTGCTTCAATGAAATTATTATGTTGGGCCACACTCATTGGAGTGCTGGGCTGCATGCGGGACATGGGTTGAACAGCCCTGCACTAGATATTAGGTGGTGAAATTACATTTAATTATTAATTCTATATATTTCATCACTATGACTTATATGTGTTTTTCGCATCGTATATCTCGTTTAATTATTTATTCATTTAATTTTACTTAAGTTTCTAAAAAATACTTATTCAAAGTAGGTACATAAAGTGCAAGAGATTTTATTAATAACTTGCTAATAGTAAGTCCTCCCCCCTTCTCTGTATTTGCATTCTGATTAAAAGGAAGAAGCTGTTTACTTTGCTGTTCTGTATGCTTGCTTGTGAAGCACAGTGGAACTTGGCTTGGGTCAATTTCCGGACCAGGAAAGACCCGCCTGGCCGCTTTACAACCGACTGCCCTCTTACGCCCCCTTTGAGCCCTCTATGTTCCGACAAACCACCCGCTAAACCTGGCGGAGAAGGTATTCAACTTGCCAGGGGTGGCTTGATTAACAAACGGAGTTAAAAAATCAAAAAGTTTTTTTTCATTACTTCTTTATAGAATAATCATATATTTTATTATAATAACATAATTAGCAGTCAATATGGATACCTATAATTATAGAATGGTATCATATGATTAGATTGTGAAATTTAATATAAAAATAGTAATTTTCATTTATTTAAAAAAATTGAATTTCTATTAACCCAATGAATTAACCATTCGATTAGGCTGATGATTTAATATAAATTTGAAACTTTTCAATAGTACAATTTTAATTTTAATTTACGATACGGGGTATGATGATGTATTGTAATCGTACCTACATGAAAAAGTATTTTTTTTGTTTATTTTTATTTATTTTGTTTCGTATTTTCAATATAAATATTTCAAAATCGGTTAAAACTATTTTGATAAAAACACTTGAGCTAATTGACCGGGTTTCGGTCTACAATAAAACTTTTATATAGTGAACAATTAAAATATTATATTTTAAGAGATATTAATTAATGTATCAAATGTACATATAATGATTATTGTGTGTGTGTGTTTTTACAAATTTTTTGTAAGGTCTACCTCAAAAACCAATTAAGTTATTAAAATGAAATTTTATAATAAGATTAAGAGCTGACTAGATTTTGATTGAAATCCGATTAGAGGCGGTGGGTTTAAATATTTGAGCTATTTGTCCGATTTGGACCAAATTTTTCACTTACCCTTTAATTCCTCAAGGAACTATCCATTCCTAAAATGTTGCAAATAAGAAGATTTTTACGGAGTGTGGGGCTGATAGCCTCACACCCAGCCGCTTTTAGTCGCCTTTTACGACAAGCAGGGGATACTGTGGACCTATTCTAGCCCCGATCCACAGAGGTAATCACTATATAATATGTTTATATGGCATGGCATAGAGTAGAATGGAGGAGGGTGGTGTCATAAGACTATTTATACTTTATGGCTTTGAAGATGTTTATTAATGATTTATTAAACATCTCATTCAAATGGGTGTTCGAAATTTATTTTTCCAGCAATTTTTCTATTTTTCATTAAATCTAATGATTCTATAGCGACCAAATTTTTTTTACTGAAATGCTCGCACTAAGCCAATTTAAAGAATTTTTCAGGTTTTTAAATTAATAGCTCATAAATTTAGATGGGGTCTATAGAATTTAGAATACTAGGCAACTAGAACTAGAAAACAAAAATTACAAGATATTATTACACACATCACACCCCTGTAGCTTCTCATCCTACCCTCTACAAGTCCCAGATCTACCCCTGTCTCTAATACGGCTCGCATCTTTGGAGAGAGGCCTCCAAGCACACCCTGGATGAAATTCAGAAGCGAGCTGTCAAGCTAATTGTCGAATCAACTCTCAGCGATTCCCTCGACTCACTAGCCCAGCAAAGAAGTGTTTCCGTGCTTTACCTATTTTATAGATACTATAACGCCGAGTAATTAATTTATTATTTAGGCACGAATTCTCTTCTCTATAGTAACTTAACAAATATTGAATAATTAATCGATTATGAGACCTGCAATCAATAATTGAGTTAGTTTCTGGTCGAAAATTATGTTAACTATCGCAAATGGTTTGTCCCCTCTTTCTATCTCCAGCCTTGCAGCTCTCATGTGTTCGATAATAACCCGAGGGGACAGAGAGGGCTTCCGGGTTAATGAATCGGCTGATACGATTATAGGATGCATGTGGGCGGAGGGGGTCGATTGGGGGGGGGGTCCGATGAGCTGCCATTGTCTTCATTTGCATAGCCCTTTCAAATGTCGCCAAAATCGGTTTGCTTTTTTTTAAGCTAATAACAAGTTGGGCTATCATTTTATAAAATATAAAAAGGGGAGGAATTTTTTTTAATCTTTAAGGTAAAAAAAACAACGAATTCGTTAAAAAAAAGCTATCGATTTTTTAGAATATCGAATTTTTTATTAACTTATAATTTTACTTTACCACACAGGGTATGGTCAAGTATTGTAATCGTGCATGAAAAAAGTGTTTTTTTTTGCTTCTTTTTTTCGAAATATCTAAAAAAACGGCTGAAACTATTTTGGTTAAAAAAATTGGGCGAAACCATGGCATTTCGGTCTACAAAAAAGCCCTAATAAGTGAACATCGAAAAAATTATATTTTTCGAGATAATAATTGTTTTATCGAAATGTCTGTTAGTCTGTGCGTTACCAAATTTTTGTGGACGAGCTAGCTCAAAAACTTGTGGGAATATCAAAACCAAATTTCACACGTTGTTTTGGACCATTGAGATTGAGAGCTGATTAGATTTTGGTGCAAATTGACCCAAAATTAAGGGGGGTGGAGGGTGGGGGTTAAAAATTAAAAATCTAGGCCATTTGAGCAAACTCAACAAATTTTGTATACATAATCAGTGGGACCCAAGAAGTCTAAAAATGCAAAAACGGGGTGGTGTAGGGTCAAAAAATGAAAATATTGGCCCTTGTACCAAACTCAACCAAATTTTGTATACATAATCAGTGGGACCCCAGATGTCTAAAAATGCAAAAATTAACCGCCTAAAATGGGGGGGAGGGTCAAAAAATTAAAATATAGGCACTTGTAACAAACTCAACCAAATTTTGTTTACTTAATCAGTGGGACTCTAGAAGTCTAAAAATGCAAAAACTAACCACCCAAATCTAAGCTCTTGTACTAAACTCAACCAAATTTTGTATACATAATCAGTGGCCCCCCTGGAGTCTAAAAATTCAAAAACTACGCCGCCCCCCTCCTAGATGATTATAAATAATTTTATTAAACATTAAATATAAGTGAGGGGCCAGATTGTATGGTAAAGTCATGTGGATGGCCACATCAGAACACGTCAGCTTATTTTAAATAATAACATCATAGAAATTTATAATTTTCACTATTATTAAAAATTAATTCTTCAATGTTTAAAATTATTAGAAAAGCCATTTATAAAGAAAAATTAAATTTTTTGTAACAGCTCTTCATTGGTGAAGTTTTGTGCCCCTTAATCAGTTATTAAAACATTTTAGAAAGTAATGTTTTTTCTATTCTTTCTATTATCCACCAGTTCGGTAAATAGGTATTGTAATATTAAACTTGTTAAACCTATAGTGCCTTTTGTGTATATGAAATCTTTTCCTAAAAAAATATTATTTGAGAAATGTGAAGCTGTTTTAACAACTATTTGACAAATTTTTAACAGTTAACTATCGTAGAATAGACTTTTTTTTTTCAAATTTTTAATTTTATTTTTTAATGCAAACGAATGCAACAATGGAGAAGGCATTAATTTTTTCAGTGTTCTCCAAACATAAGTCTTGATAGAAAATCATAAGATGGTGTCATCTATTAAATCCTTTGAAATGGAATATTTTTAATTATATGTCAGAGGGGTTGTTTTTCCCCCCCTCGGGAATCGAACCCGAGTGTCAGTAACAGCAATCCGGGCCACCTGGCTCACCTGCGGGATACGAACCACTCTGACATATGCAAACGCGTAAAATATTTTACTCAAAGATTGTTATCTTAATTTGTAAAATTTCGCGATATAGTGATTCTAAATTTAAACATATAGCCATGCCATATAATTTAAATAAAGGTGGTTGAGTGTTTCGAATTTTGAAAAAATTCAAAATTCGAAGGGCAATGGAATGACTTTTCCTAATTTAATATGAATATATATATATATAATGACATATAATTAAAAATATTCCATTTCAACGGATTTAATAGATGACACCATCTTATGATTTTCTAGTAAATTTGAATCTATTACCATCGGCAAATTAATATCTTTCATAAGTCTTGATGTTTGAAAAAATTCAAAATTTAATCATTTATTCGTTTCGGAAATATAAGAATGTTGACACCGAAACGAACTTTCTTATTTATAAGTTATCGGGAAGTAACGGTATTCAGATAGGAACATACATGGTAGACAATCAAAGTGAACAGAAGGTCGGAGAAAGTTCTTTCTTTTTCCTAAGCTTTAATTGCTTCGCTTGACAGGAAATTTGTCTGTCTCTCTCCCAAAATGTATGAATTTTGATACCCACTACAGCTTAAAAAGTTAGTTCCTTCTAGCACCAAAATGTTTATATTTCTAAAACAAAGTAATATTTAGATTTTGGGCCTTAGAAAAATGCAGAAAATTAGAAAAAAATTAAAACGTTAAATAAATATCTCTTAAACGGCTCTAGCATTTGAGCTTGAATTTATTCCAAAAGTCTGAATCAATAAGGAATAATTTCGGGTTAATTTTATACTATTTTATTAGCGTAAGCCGTTTGTATAAGTGGACCCGGGTTCGAATCCGATTCGCGGCAACCGGCTCAAATCTGATCTCTAGATAGAAGACAAAATTTAAAATAATAGTATCATAAATTGGCTGATGGCTAGAAAGGCCGAAAAGACACAAAAAATTCGGTTGTCTGTAAAGTCGGTTTACTGACAATAGTTGAACGTGGCAACGTCATAAGAAAATACCATTCCATCAGTATTTTCTTATGACGTTGTCACGTTCAACTATCGTCAGTAAACCAACTTTACAGACAACCGATTCTTTTCATAAAATTCTTCGTTCAGAAAATCATTTTAAATTTACAAAATACTTGAATAAAATTTATTGTTTAAATTTCTACTCGACTGTTAAAATTTAATTTTTGATTTTATTATTTTATAAAAATAAATTTTGTATTGACATTATTTCGTTCAGCAAGTAAACTGAATAAAAGTTGTTGTTCAATTAGTTACTTAATTATTTTTGCAAATTTAATTGTAATTTGTTGTAAAAAAAGTAATAATTTTGAATAATTTATTATAAGAATAAACTGTGATTAAATTATTGTTCATAAATCTTAAATTTAAAATTTAAAATTTGGAAACATCATTAAAATTTTTGTAACTGTAGCTTTTAAAAAGCCCGCCTCAATCTTTGTCGCTCGTTCCGCGCTCTCGTTTGCACTTCAAGCCTTAAATGGAACGCATCAGAGCGAGGTAACGCCGCATGAGTCATGTTTTTTCCTGCGTGCAGCTGGCTCCATCGAATTATAAGACGTTGTCACGTCAAAAAACCTTTGTATAAAAAACTTCTAAATCAATATTTGCTGAGTATGTACTGAGTCTTTGAAAAATTTTACTTCTTCCTTTTAATATACTATACAGATTATCTTCTTCTTTTTTAAGTGCCATACTTGATTTCGGGCGTCGGGGATTACTATGGAGAGTATCCTCTGCATTGTAATTTTCCTGGGGAAATTTTCCTTAGGGGTGGTTTCCCATTGCCTTCTCATACAGATTATGAGCTCTAAATTTAACTTAACAAATTCACTCTTTCGCAAATAAATCAATCTTTACTAGAAAAATTTATTATTTATCTTTTTTCAGAGATTACTTCGAAATTTGGAAGACGATAAACTTGAGGAGGTATGGTTAGATTTGGACACCGCAAGCCTCCACAAGACCCCGAAGTGCATGATAATGATAATTAATGGTATACTATACTTGTTTTTATCATACTTATTTTCATGTGAAAAAAAAGTAAATAAAATATGTGTGAGAAATAATTATAATAGCTTAGTCATCAAATCAGAGATGAATGGTAGGTGTAATTAATGATACTGGTGTTATTTTGATGATTTCCAAAAAGTTTAATTTGACTAGGCTTACGTTGTCCAAAACTGACTACTTTCTAAAAAAAATTTTCGTCCAAGTTCTGAAGTAATTTCTTAAAAAGTTTAAATCCCAAATTTTTGTAAAAAAAATAATTTGATTTGAAAAACGTATAAATTTTATTGTAGATTCCGAATATATATATAATTTATATTAAGCCCCAAAGTACTTTGGGCAATATTCGACCTACCCGAATTGTATAAATATCTAAGTTAAACGAAACCAGAGTTCGGAAACAATATCAATAGCGTGAGGGCTTAATGTCTTAATCTTCCTCTCACCAATGAATGTGAAATGAACGCCGGTCCACTACCAACCATTCCAGAAACAAATGAAGCATTTCGAGTTAATGATAACGCACTTGCGTCTCTGATAAGACAGACTGGCTAAAAGTTTGCAACAGCCTTCGGGAATGTTTCTCGGGAAGCCATTAAACGAAATCGTGTACAGAGAACGAGATTCGCAATAGGAAAACATTCGCTAATTCCTTTCAGTTCTATAGATAGAGTCTCAAACCCCCATCTCATCCCCTGATGTTGCTGCTAAACGAAAAATAAGAAGTTCTTTTCTTACTTAAATTTTTTTTCTTGGTAAATTATAAAAAATAAAGCATTACACAATGATATTAAATTGAATTGAATTTCTTTTTAAAAAAAATTATAGTATAACACAATTTAATCAATCAATTTATTCAAAATTAAAATATTATAAAATTCGTTAAAAAAAGTATATATTATTTCAGGGGTTCCCAAAGTTTTCCGACGCATTTTTTCAATTAAAATTTTTCCATGGCGCCCTAACCTAAATAAAAGTATGTCTAATTGTAAAAATAAGAGATTAAATAAATAATAAATAAATTTTTAGCTTCTCCCTTTGGTTTTTGTCTAGTTAGCCAATAAATAAATAAGATTTGAATTTTTAGTTAAATCACACATCTTCTTCTTCGAGTGCCATACCCGAAACGGGTGTCGGCGCCTCTCCACATATACCTGTGCTGAGTGTGTTTAGTTGTTTTTTACACAGATATACGGAACTTACTTTTTAACGCCGGTTCCGAACGGCTAATTTGGAGAGGTGACTAGGCAATTATACTCTTGGTAGGTTGCCATTACTTTCCAAGAGAAGGTGACTGCAAATATCTATCTGCCGAGACTCGGTCTCGAACCAGCGATCTTCGAGTCAGCGACCCGACACTCTACCCACTGACCCACAGTCACCTCATAAATCACACATAATTAATTATGATTATTCATCGAACACTAATAAATAATACAATATTTATTATATATTATAATTAATTATGTGTGATTTAACTAAAAATTCAAATCTAAATATAATTATTCACAAAAATAAAACCTTCAACAGCTTCATTACTGGAAATATATAATTTGAAATAAAAATAAATATGTGTAGGAATTATTATTATTTTTTTAAGTAGTTGGAACTTAATATTTTTCTTTCTTTAGTGTTTGTATTTTGGTTTGAGAAATAGCTGTAAAAACGAAAGGTCGTAGAAAGTTCATTCAGGTCCCATAATAATATCTAATGTGTCGATCTGTCTAGATTCCCATAATAAACGATAATTCAAAAACGTACGAGCCCCGTCCCATCTCAATTGGCCCACCAATATTTTTTCTTTTTAAATAAAATTATGCTAATTGACGATAAATTTAATTTAAATATTTATTTTTATTATCATTTGGAACAACATTTTAATCAATTTAAAACATTTTATTGTAACATTTAAGTTAAAATTATTTTTTAATTGTTAAAAACAAGGAAAACATACAAAATCCAAAACCTTTACCACTGTTTTTAATTACGGCTTGAATTCTTTTGGGCAACGTACTTATTAAGTTTTGACACTCATCTTGAGTAAAAGTATTCCAAATATTTTGAAGTTTGTGTTTTAATTCGATTGGGTTTCTATCTGGTTGTATTCGTAATAGCTTTTTCATTGTGTGCCAAAGAGTTTCTATTGGTGACAAGTCTGGACTGTTTGCGACTCACTCCAAAAGTGGAACATTATGATCAGAAAGCCATTTTAAAGATTTTCTTGATGTATGGCAGACCGCCCCGTCTTGTTGGAACACAAAATTATTATTATTCTGCTATGCATCTGCCATTGTTTGGAAGTAACGATTTTTTTAAATCTCTAAATATTTATTGGTGTTTACAATTCCATCAATGAAGTGAAGTTTTCCAACACCTCTAGCAGACATTGAACCCCATACCATAACTGAAGCAGGAAATTTTACTTTCTTTTTTAAACAATCTGAATTGAAAGCTTCATTTTTCTGACGAAAAACTCTGCTTCGATTGTCCCCAACACAAATTTCAAAACGAGACTCATCACTCCAATGGACACTATTCCATTCATCACTCGTCCAATTAATGTGAGTTTTAGCTCATTTAAGCCAGTTTTTCTTTTGTTTTAATGTCAAGACTGGATTTTCTTCCCCTAAAATAAATTAGTAAAATTACAAAAAAAATTTTGGAATAAGTTGCAATAAAATTACCTTGGAAGTTTTAAAACCTAACTTAAGGGCTTGTCTATGGCACGTGGATCTTGAAACACTTCGCCCCACAGCATCGCTCCAAAAAACAGATAATTCACCATAGTTCGAACGCCTGTTTTTTCCAATAATCTTCTTCAATACCCGTCTATCAGCATCTGATATTTTGGATTTCGACGCATACCGAGGTTTTGTAGCTATTGTACCCGTTGTTTTATAAGCTCGAATAATATTTCTGACAGTAAACTTTGATAAATTAACTAGACCGCCAATTCCCGCGTTTGATTTTCCCTTTTTAAATAAATTGATAATAATTGAGCGAATTATTTCATCAACAACCAACCTTTCCACGAGTCATTTTTACTAATAATAAACAAAACAAACTTTCTTTTGTTGGAAAAAGGCAAAGCCTACTTGATTATTTCACATATTCAAAGACTCTTAAAAAAAAAAAAAAAAAAAAAAAAAAATCGTGAAAAGCAAAGAACTATTTTTTATATAAAAATATGTTTTTAACAATTAAAAAATACTTTTAAGTTTTTTTTTTTTTTTTTTGGCTTTTCGGCCTTTCTAGCCATAAGCCTAATTACGATACTAGTTATATTTTTTCTAAATTTGTCTTTACCCTCGGGGGTCAGATTTTAGCTGGATGCCTGGAGTCGGATTCGAACCCGGGTCCCCTGGTTAGCTCGCTGTCACGCTACCACCTAGCCTATCTGACCCCCCCCTCTTTAAGTTAAATGTTACAATAAAATGTTTTAAATTGTTTAAAATGTTGTTCCAAATGATAATAAAAATAAATATTTAAATTAAATTTACCGTGAATTAGCATAATTTTATTTAAAAAGAAAAAATATTGGTGGGCCAATTGAGATGGGACGGGGCTCGTATATTTGGTTACGTTGATTTTTATTATAAAGGGAGAAAATCAAACTCTATTTAAATTCAAAATTGTTCTTTGAATCACTATATATGGATAAATAGTAAAAGTATAGATTATATATGATAAAATTAATTAAATTCTCATTAAGAAACAAAAAAATTTAATTGAAATAATTTTCGCTTCAGGTTTTGGATAAATGATATTTCATTTGTAATACTCGTACAAATGGGCATTTTGAAAGGAGAAGGAGGAGAGAGGAAGGAAGATTAATCAATCGACTTGATTGGGGAATAATGGAATTAAATAATTATCGGAAAAGAGGTTTTTTTATCTAATTAGATTTTTCCTCTTATTAAAAACACGGACTAAATATGAATAAGGACACTCGATGGTGGAGAAGCAATCTCCGAAATCGAAGCTAAAATACAAGGTATACATTAATTAATGTAAAATAATTGGTTTAATAAAATTTATAA
>JALMQS010000868.1:0-294827 GCA_024734495.1 Forficula auricularia | reverse complement strand
TTTCCCCCAAATCTGTGTTGTGGAAATTTTTCTACACGCCTCAAAATGAAAAAATTTCGGAGTTTTTTCAGTTTTTCTTGAATAAATCTAAAACGGCTTATCAAATCAAAAAGATATTTATTAAATAAATTAAAGCTCTTTAAATTACGCGTAAAATGATAAATTTTTTCATCTATTTAGGTTCAACAGAACCAGTACTAGCGCCTGTCAAAAATCAACCCCCGGGATCACTTTTGAATATCCTTAAAACTTGTACTTTTTTCGATTTTTACCAATTTTGACCATGAAGGAGCATGCCCTCGACAAAGACCATTCTATACATTTTTAAACTAGATTAAATTTGCTACAATTTAAATAAAGTTTCATTCTAATTGGATAATGGTAACATGAGGGTGAAGTTTTGAAAAAAATCCAATTTTGTGCAAAAAATCGCAGTTTTTTCTTCATAAAACGAAAACCACTCATTCTACAACCTTGGTCTAGGAAATTTTGTTGACTTGAACGTTTATTTGGACCACTTTTTTGTTAAAATTCTTAGATTCATAGATATCCAGCATTTTCCATGACAGGAAATGACCCATTGTTTCAAAAAATTGCATTTTTTCAAAACTTAAACCTCATGTTACCATTATACAATTAGAATGAAACTTCATTTAAATTGTAGCAAATTCAATCTAATTCAAAAATGTACAGAGTGGTCCTTGTCGAAAACGTGCTCCTTCATGGTCAAAATAGGGAAAAATCGAAAAATGTACCAGGGATATTCAAAAGTGATCCCAGGGGCTGTTTTTTGACAGGCGCTAGTACTGGTTCTACTAAACCCAAATAGATGAAATTGTTATCATTTTACGCGTAATTTAAAGAGGTTTAATTTATCTAATAAATATCTTTTTGGTTTGATAAGCCGTTTTAGAGTTATTCAAGAAAAACTGAAAAAACTCCGAAATTTTCTCATTTTAAGGCTCGTAGAAAAATTTCCACAACACAGATTTGGAAAAAAACTTAGTGTAGTAATATTGGAGTACCATTAAAGGTATTCCAGCAATAAAATCTTTACCCGGGATTATTTCCTGTTCAAAACGTAATTTGCCTGGAACTTTATCAATGGTAATTTTAGAATAATTTGATAAAATGTTGGATATAAAGGAAAAATATATTTTGAAAATAGACATCAATGTTACAAATTGTCTTGAAGATGAAATTACCTTGAATAACAATTATAATATGTAGATTCTAATTTACACTAGAATCTTCACCCCTCCATTTTAGGGATTGTACGAAGGAAAGTCTGGGTTTTTGAAATTTCTCCTTTATTTGTGTTCCAAACTCTACCAACAGGCCAAATTTCATAATGCTGGAATGATTAGAAGTACCATATATATATAGGTTTTGATGACCTGTCAGTAAGAGCCAAAATAAGCAATATTCTCAGGTCCACATCTCAGCATCTATTAATGCTATATTATTGAAATTTTGTACTCCCTACAAGAACAATTACATAACTACATGTGTATAATTTCAGCTTGCTACCTCAAACGGGTTCTGAGCTACAGGGGGGTCGAAATGGTTCGTGTACAGCGTGTGCTGTGCATGGCCAATGTTCGAACTTGACCTGTGCTATGATAAGAATAAGTGAAGAAACACTTCCACTATATTAACACAAACCGTATTAATAAAGTTCATACCGGTCAACTGCTTGGTTTGATATTATTAATTAATAAATGAATCCGGGAGAGTAAGTACTTGTAATATCGACAATTGATGGATAGTGATTACTGGTTGACACTTTCGCGAAGATATATAGGGACCATGCGTCACGACTGGCGACGAAAATGTATATTTGGGGGATGATTTATTAAACAAAGAGACTCGCTCACGGGCACCTAAGTTTAGTGCACTCTTTTATCTATGATATATACTATACCATAATACAATATTTCCCCAAATTCTCCAAAAATTATTTGAATAAATAAACACAAGAGAGCTCTACCTTCCGCAATAGTGCTTCCTCTATGGTTTAACGCATAATCCCTATATTTGATCTAAGATCGATATATAATCTACAACCTGTTTGAAGATAATCTGATGAGTGCGTGCGGAGTAATGGGAACCTTGCGAGGGGCGAACCCCGATTGGAATTAGGTGTACACCGTCTTTGGAAATGTTTGGAATTATTTTGGAATTCATTAGATAATCTATTGTTATCTATTGTCTTCTACATGGAAATGAAAGTGGAAGTAGGTGTACACGATTTTAGGTCGCGGTTCACCCCTCGGGGACGTGGCTTAATTTTTTGGCCCATAGTGGCTGTTCGTGGCTTTGATGAAACTACTTGATGAAGGAGCAGGTATCAGCCAAATCTTATTAAAGGTGTTTTATTGAACCCAGTGATTCCATCTTTGGCTGATACCTCCTCTTTCATCTAGCACATTATAATGTAATTGCAACATAATCTAGGTAGAATATTTGACTTATATGCATTGATGTGCATGCAGGTGATGGGCCGATGGGTGCCGGTGGAGATCCTGCTCCACGGGGAGACGAACGCCGCCCAGCCCCTGGTCACCGAACTGAGCATCTGCCCTGTGGTTTACCTGAACCGAACCGGGGACGATTCTCTGCGGCTGCTCTGGTCCGAACCTGAAGGCGACCTCACCTACCACCTCAAAGTCACGTACGCCTCAAGGCCCGACTACTGGGTGGTGGTAGGCCCGCAAAGAGGTAAAACACCATCATCTTTTTTTTTCCATTTCTTTCTACTCTAACAGCGCCTATGCCGTTTCGGTTGCCAGGCCAGATGGCGGAGAAGGGCAGCTACCAGCAGTTCGCCGGGTCCATTCAGGTGCTGAAGGCGGTCAAGTCCCACTGCGTCGTCATCTTCTGCTCCAAGCTGGTCAACGATCGTCTCTACACGGTGCTTCTCGCACGGGATCCCAAATTGGGCTTCACCGAGGTCAAAGGGGTAAGTAACGTATTATCCTTTTAACTGAACTTCTATTTTATTTCTAGCCAGGTCATAATTTAGGTGGATTTAAATTTCGTAATAATTCATTTCAGAAGTAGGTACTTATCGAATAAGTAGTAGATAAGTCTTAGCTACATAAAAAATTTAGCTTTTATTATTCCTATTCTTGTGCGTCCTAATTCTTATACTACTCTGAAGATTGAATTTTCTTGTTTTGAATTATTTTGATTTGAAACTCTAACCTATAAAATGTTTTTCTAATGTAAATATACACAGGGTCAAGTTTAACCAATCAATTTCGGAGAGTAAAACATAGGGGGGGTTAAGTTCGAGATCACCCTCTCTTTTTTTATGGAACACATTTCGAGAGTTAACCCCAGGCTAAGGTTTTCCGAGGATCAAGTTTAACCCATCAATTTCGGAGAGTAAAACATAGGGGGGGGGGGGGGTTAAGTTTGAGATCACCCTCTCTTTTTTTATGGAACACATTTCGAGAGTTAACCCCAGGCTAAGGTTTTCCGAGGATCAAGTTTAACCCATCAATTTCGGATAGTAAAACATAGGGGGGGGGTTAATTTCGAGATCACCCTCTCTTTTTTATGGAACACATTTCGAGAGTTAACCCCAGGCTAAGGTTTTCCGAGGATCAAGTTTAACCCATCAATTTCGGAGAGTAAAACATAGGGGGGGGGGGGGTTAAGTTTGAGATCACCCTCTCTTTTTTCACGGAACACATTTCGAGAGTTAACCCCAGGCTAAGGTTTTCCGAGGATCAAGTTTAACCCATCAATTTCGGAGAGTAAAACATAGGGGGGGTTAAGTTCGAGATCACCCTCTCTTTTTTTATGGAACACATTTCGAGAGTTAATCCCAGGCTAGGGTAATCCTATGTTTATGAAACTATCCCTTAACAATCTAATTTGGTTTATTGCCCTGAGGGGTGTGTTTGTCCACCCCTGCCTGTCTCACCCTGTAATTGTGTGCCCCCGCTAATGCCTCTCTTGGTCGTTCAGGTGCATAATATGCTGGAGAGGCGCAATTTGCCTGTGAGGCAGATCAAGAAGACGTGCTCTTCGGCGAGCGGACTGCAGTGGCGGACCCCGGCTGCTCCTCTGCCTCCTGGTCACCGCTCTGGTCCACTCTGTGGGGGGCTTGTAACCGGCAACCCTAGGCGTACACGACTTACTTAACTCGGACTGACAACCCACGAACATTGACGATGCTAGTGATCCCAAATATTGATGCAAACACCAAAGAATTGAAAACAAAAAGGATTAGCAGTTGTGAACTTTGTCCTACACACACACACACCATTAATTAATTAAATATTGTAGGCATAGAATATTTATTACCTAGTGAATTTTACGCTATAAATGTCAACAAGTGAAAGCGATTATTCTCAATTACCACTTTTATTAATTTATTAACGATTCTTTAATTTATTCTTTATAAAATGGTACATCTGTAATTCACATCCCTAGTCACAAAACACTCTAGGGAAATTCCTCCCTCAATTTATCATACAATTTAGTAGAATCCTTCTTTAAGTAAAATATTAACTATCAAAGGTGTTAAGAAGAATGTTACTAAAGTATACAGGTTGGCTCATAGCTAATTAGAGACTTGTGAGGAATGACATCACGCGAAACATCGAGCTCATGACAAAAAAAAACAGTTTAAATTAAATTTTAAATTGATGAAACATTGTAAATTTTGGCTGCAAAAGCTCAAGGAATTCTGCCTGTTCGAAATGGGTCAAAATTTGATTAGGAAATTCTACCCAGTGAAATAAAAAAAGTCAAGCTTAATAATAGCAAATATTCTCAGAATATAGCTATAATAAATATAAAAGTGTAGATGAGTATATACCATACACCTTGCGTCAAGAATAAGATCTTGTATATGTGTTTTCGCTTGCCAACCTCAAATGTCATTGTAATTTCCTCAATTAAAGTTGTGTCGTCTTAAAGTCCTCCGTTAAATTGGAGATTACCAAGTAAACACAATCATCATGGTCAATTGGCGAACCCTCCTCCACCTCTCTAGAGACATTTCTGCCAACTGAAGGGGGTCCAAAAAGGAGGACTATTCCTCCCATTTACAGAACAATTTGTTAACCATTCGATAAAGAAATAATAATAGTTAATTTAAAATGCAAAATATAATATAAAATTTCATTTTTCTCTATGTGGCCAGCCTGTTTCTAACCTAAAAAATGTTTATTTGTCTAATCAACAAATTTAACTAATTTATTATAATTGTTGGACGATGACGAAAATGACGTCATCATCATTTAAATCAATAATTAATTCTAACCTATATTATTGACATGAATCAAAGTATCTATGTATATCTATATTTATTTATTATTATTATTATTATTATTATTGAGGTGAGTTTGTTTTGTTATTATTATTATTATTTTATTATTTTTTTAATTTTTAATTTAATTCCGAGCCATGTTAATTTTATTTGTATTAAAAAATATATATATAGGGTATATATATATATTTGATTTGTACTATATATAAATTTGTAATTGTCCAATGAAGAATAAATTAGAGTGTGCATCACACGACTTTCACTTATATCGTTTTTTTCTTCAATTGCCAACATTTAAACAATGAAAATCATGTATGTAATGGAAAATTTATTCTCTAACCCAACCTTGAAATAATAATTTTTTTTAGGGTAAAAAAAACTTATTAAAGATATTTATTATATTTTTTAAACAAGTATATTTTAGATGCGGATTGATAAAATTGTTTTTCTTCAAATATGGCCCAAAGAATCCAAAAGAATAGAAACTGCTTTTCTTGGGCCCATAATTTTTTTTAGAACTCGAGCTCAAAAAACTACCTGATCCAGCCATGGTAAGTAAAAGTAAAGATAAAATAAGTAAAAACGTATTATATGTAATTATTATATATTATTATTGTCTGTTAGTCCAGTCAAATTGTGTTCAAATGGGCCCCTATGGGAAAAGTTTTAGGGTAGTTCTGATTTTTTGCATATATATGTTGTTTGGGGCGCTGAATCCAAATCTGAGGTCTCCCACCAAAATTTCGTGACGCAACATTGTAGAAAATGCAAAAAAAGGTGAAAATTTCCATTTTTTGGCGGTTTTTCACTTATAACTTGAAAACTACAACTTTTCGTAAATAACCTTCTTATTCAAAATGAAAGGTCTTAAATCTCCTAAAAGTTTCATCAATTAGGTTTTTTTCTTCGACCAACCATTCGGGCTCAAGCGCAAAATCCAAGTTTTCGACATCGGCAGCCCCAAAAACTCGCACTTTTTTCGATTTTTTCCCACTTTGACCATGAAGAAGTACGTTTTCAACAAAGAAGCTTCTATACATTTCTAAACTAGATTAAATTTGATACAATTCAAGCAAAGTTTCATCTTAATTGGATAAATGGCAATCCGTACCACAATGAGGTAGAAGTTTTGAAAAACTGCAATTTTTTTGCAAAAAATCGCAATTTTTCCTTCATAAAATCAAAACCACTCATCCTAGAAACTTGATTCCTATTTCATTCTCTAGGAAATTTTGTTGGCTTTAACGTTTACTCTGTACCACTTTTTTGTTAAAACTCTCAGATTTATAGATATCCATCATTTTTCATGACAGGATATGATCAGAATCTTGCGAAGTGTCATGGAAAATGCTGGATATCTATAAATCTGAGAGATTTAA
The DNA here is from genome assembly GCA_024734495.1 of Forficula auricularia. Classification (NCBI taxonomy): domain Eukaryota; kingdom Metazoa; phylum Arthropoda; class Insecta; order Dermaptera; family Forficulidae; genus Forficula; species Forficula auricularia. The sequence continues at coordinate 288,161 of JALMQS010000868.1, read as the reverse complement.
CAAAAAAGTGGCACAGGTAAACGTTTAAGTCAACAAAATTTTCTAGAGAATGAAATAGGAACCAAGTTTATAGGATCAATGGTTTTCATTTTATGAAGGAAAAATTGCGATTTTTTTGAAAAAATAGATCATTTCCTGTCATGGATAATGCTGGATATCTATAAATCTATGAGTTTTAACAAAAAAGTGTTCCAAATGAACATTTAAGTCAACAAAATTTCCTAGAGAATGAAATAAAAATCAAGTTTCTAGAATTAGTGGTTTTTATTTTATGAAGGAAAAATTGCAATTTTTTGAAAAAAATTGCAGTTTTTCAAAACTTCAACCTCATTGCGACACGGATTACCATATATCCAATTAAGATAAAACTTTGTTTAAATTGTAGAAAATTTAATCTAGTATAAAAATGTATAGAGTGGTCTTTGTCGAAAACGTACTCCTTCATGGTCAAAATGGGAAAATATCGAAAAAAGTGACAGTTTGTGGGTGATCCGGGGTGGCTTGGATTTTGCGCTTGAGCCCAAACGGTTGGTCGGAGAAAAAATATAAATAATATAATTTGTAGAAAATTTTATACACTTTCATTTTAAATAGGAAGGTTATTTACGAAAAGTTGATAGTTTAAGTTATAAGTAAAAAACCGCCAAAAATGGAAATTTTCACTTTTTTGAATTTTCTACAATGTTGCATCACGAAACTTTGGTGGGAGACATCAGATTTGGATTCAGCGCCCCAAAAAACATATATATGGAAAAAATCAGAACTACCCCAAAACTTTCCTGATAAAAACACAATTTGACTGGACTATCTATGTCTCTTTCTGTTCTTGTTGGTTTTCTATTTCTGAAGGCAAATGTGAAGAAAAGGCGCGAATAAATGGAACAAGAGGAAATAAGACGTGACTAAGGAGGAGGCGTGAATTGTAATTTAGTGAATATTTGCATAAAACCCGTCTTCGTCTTCAAGAGTCAAATGGTCAAAGATATCATCCTTCCAACTCGAGTGGTTGACGTTGTTGTTGTTAATTATTCGAGAGAGGAAGCGTGTGGGTAACGACCACTTGTCCCTTATTATTTCCACCAATTATTATTATACTGGATTTTATTATATAATTTTTTTTTGAAAATAACTCAGGTTGATGAATTGCTTAATCTTAAACGCCAGCCCGCATATTCTATCATCTAGTTCAGAGGTGGGGAACCTTTTTACCCTGAGAGGCCACATTTAAAATAGCAGTAACAAAGGAGGCCACATAAGTTTCAATACCGATAAATGTAACTTTTGTAAAGTTATTGCTGTTCAAATTCAATTTTTACTTTATCCAATGCGAAGCATGGGTAAAGTATTGTAATCGCTCTCGGTTTTTTATGTCAGCACTCGGTATTTTTGCTTCATCCGATGCGGAGCGTGGAAAGTGTTGCACGATCGGTCTGCGGCAAGCGCGAACTGCCAAGCGTCCTCAGGTAAAGACTACGGAACCCATGGACTCCAGTTAAAGTCACAAATTGTAGTATTCAATTAGGTTGAATTTTAGCACGTGACGGTTTTGCCAAAAATTACAAGGGGTCTCGTCGAGAGGCCAAAAAGTGCCATTTTACTTGTTTCATTTAGTGCGTGCGGATGGATGGATGGATGGATGGATGGATGTTATCGTTTTTTTGGCCCACGATTTTTTCCACACCGTTGCACCGATTGAAATGAAATTGAAAACCTATCATTAGTTTAACAAAATGAAGCGCTGATTAGTTTTTGGTACATATCGGCCCACAAACATTAGTACTTTATTTGAGTACTTTTTTAGTTTTTTCTAAATATCTTGAAAATGACTTAACCAATTTTGATGAAATTTAATATCCTAATTAAGTACCTTGGGGACCACAAAAAGCTTAAATAAAGTTTTTAGTAAAATTATATTTTAAAGTACTTTACTCTAGAGTAAGATAGTACTTTTTAAAATTTTTATTTTAAATTCCTTAAAATTTATTCATTTGATCGTTTTAATATAGCTCATTCAACCTAACTTAAGTAAGAATGGATAGGCTTCTCGCTGTGAAATGCTAAAAATTTGGGAGAAAATTTTATAAGTAACCATAGCAACTGCGTTGTTTTCTTATCCGTTACCATTGCTGAAGACATGAAGGAATCGAGTTAAAATCAAAAATAGCGATTGATTCTCATCTAGTTTTTATTTCAAATTCAATATTTTTTTATACATATTTTCAATAAACACAAAAATTAATAAAACAAAACAAAAATTTAATTCAATGAAATATAAATAATTAAACAAAGTATATAAATAACAAAAAATAAAAAACTTTAAATTATTTATTCATTATTTAATATGTAATTCAAGTTATTAGTGAGATATTTGCATGTGTTTCTTGCTTGAAAGTAGTTCAATATTTGGATGAAGCTGCGTAACGCGAAGTCTTAATTGATCTTCTAAATGAGTATCTGTAATTTGGGTTCTTAAATTAGTTTTAATTTTTGCCATTAAAGAAAATGTTGACTCGCAATTGTATGTACTTCCAAAACAGGAAAGTAAACGGCGTGCATTATCTCGTAGGCATGGGTATTCAACAGCATTTTTTCCAGATTTCTTTGGATCCTTTTTAGCGTCAAAAAGGATTTATATATGGAAAATATTGACAATAAAGATGTTGACAAAGTGTTTATACATCTTATTTTATTTTAAATTTATGAAATATTTTTATTTGTATGTATTTAAATATCAAGAAGTTAAAAACTAGAATAATTGTCGAGGCCACATAAGAAATTCAAGAGAAGGCCACAGGTTCCCCACCTGCAGATCTAGTTAGTTGGCATTCTTGTAATATACCCCAATCCTGGTGTTGTTTGGTAGAAATTCGGAGATCAGCATTTATTCCATTTGTAATTGTCGAGAGCATGACTTTATATTTAGATACAGGTGTGTGTGTATAAATGAAAGATGCAGAATACGTGTGTGTTATCTTGTATCTGAAATTAGTTTTCCACTTTGCAATTACAGGGTGTGGTCTGGTGTTGGCCAATCGTTGCGTGAAAAAAGTGGTTATTTCCTTCTTACACCTCGAAATGTCTCGAAACCGGCTGAAACTATTTCGATTAAAGAAAATTGAGCAAAACCATAGCATTTGGGTCTACGAAAAGCTCTGAAATGAAATGAACATCGAAAAAATTATATTTTTCGAGATAATAATTGTTTTGTCAAAATGTCTGTTAGTTAGTATCTGTGCGTTACCAAATTTTGTGGACGAGCTAGCTCAAAAACTAGTGTGAATATCGAAACCAAATTTCACACGTAGTTTTGGTCCATTGAGATTAAGAGCTGATTAGATTTTGGTGCATATCGACCCAAAATTAAGGGGGGTGGAGGGGGGTTAAAAATTAAAAATCTAGGCCATTTGAGCAAACTCAACCAAATTTTGTATACACAATCAGTGGGACCCCAGAAATCTAAAAATGCAAAAACTAACCGCCCAAAATGGGGTGGGGGGGAGGGTCAAAAAATGAAAATCTTGGCCATTTACCAAACTCAACGAAATTTTGTATACATAATCATTGGGACCCCAAAAGTCTAAAAATCCAAAAATTAACCGCCCAAAATGGGGGGGGGATGTAGGGTCAAAAAATGAAAATCTAGGCTCTTGTACCAAACTCAACCAAATTTTGTATAATTAATCAGTGGGCCCACAGTAATCTAAAAATGCAAAAACTAACCCCTCTCCCCTACATGATTTTAAATAATTTTATAAAATATTAAATATAAGTGAGGGGCAAGGTTGTATGGTAAAGTCAAGTAGATGGCCACATCAGAACACGTCAGCTTATTCATTTTTAATTGTTGTTGATTTATTTGTTTATAATAATTGCTTGATACATTGTTTCTCATTTCTATTTTAATAGAATATATCCTATTTTGTTAATTGTATCTGTGTTACGTTAAAGCAGCGGTTCCCAACCTTTTTTTGACCAGGGACCATTTTGATTTCGTTATTATTAGAAGGGACCACAAGGTTAAAAAATAAACTCTAACAATCTAAAAATAATGTTTAATCGAAACGTTTAACATAATCATAAAATTCAAAAGTAACATTAATTAACAGTAATTAGTAGAGATTGTGGTGTTGGTGCAAGGTGAAACATCTTTAATAAAGATAAGAGTAAATAAATATTATATTTAATATGGATTTACTATGAGTTAGGATACTAGGTCACTTATTTCACATTAAAATTAAAAAATTAAAAAGATATAAATTTTTTTTCTTTTTTCAATATATATATTTCGGGCTATCAACCCATCTTTCAGGAAATACAGAAAGTAAGTCAGTTACTTTCTGTATTTCCTGAAGATGGGTTGACAGCCCGAAATATATATATTGAAAAAGAAAAAAATTTATATCTTTTAATATTTTAATTTTAATGTGAAACAAGTGACCTAGCATCCTTAACTCATAGTAAATCCATATTAAATATAATATTTATTTACTCTTATCTTTATTAATTAACAGTGTTATAGTTATTGAAAACATATAATTTTTAGTAAATAATTCAGTTTGCATTAATGAGATTTTTGAGGTTGCATGTTATGCACAAGTTCTTGAATTCTTGGGGTGATATTTTTGCTCAAAGCTACACGCATATCACCACTTACTTTCAATCGATTCCTAGACTTGTTTTTTTTAATTATTAGTAAAGCAGAAAATCCTTGTTCGCATAGATAAGTTGTTGAGAAAAGCATAAGATAACGCAAAGCGATTTCTCGAATTTTAGTGTATGAAATTGCTTTTTTTACACCAAAACTGCTCTAATGAATCAGATTCAAATGCGTCCTTACAGTTACTATAATTTTGTTTGTAATTCAATAATATGTTCTTGGATTTCTTCTGCAACTTCTTATTCGGAATTTGCACATATATTTTCATTTGAAATGAACTATTTGTAGGTTTTAAAATTATATTTCCTAACTTTTAACCGACTTCTTTTTATATATTTATATTCGAAATGCACTAGGTATTTGTGGGTTTTAAAATTAAATTTGATGATTTTTCTCGATTTCCATGGATCAAATTCTGACTTGGTGACAATCGGACCACCTCGAGAGAATATCCTACGCTCGCTATTTGTTATGCATCAGCGCGTGTGATTCAAAGTTTGAAATCTTTCGCGGACCATATTTTAGTTCTTACGGACCACAGGTTGGGAACCACTGCGTTAAAACCATAAGAATAAGGATCTATAAATTCTATACTATATTTTTATAGGTAACGTATTAATTAATTATTAATTTATTTAATTGATAAACTTCCTATATATGTAAATATTTTATTTTAATAAAAAACTATATTTTTATAGGGATCCTTAAAGAAGCCAGTTTTATAAAAATCATATTTCCAATAACTATGGATAAAGTGGATTCACAAAGAGAAACAAAGAGACTGTCCTCTGCCTGATGCAAATAAACATACACATATATATCAAGATGATACATCTGTATATATATATATTATTTATTTGTTTGAGACTATAGTTTCGAAGACTTGGTCTTCATCATCAGTCTCTCTTCAATTATATTTTTATATTTTTATATTTATATTTTCCAGTGACGAAGGAACACCAAGTTTTTCAATATCCATATGATATTGACTCCATGAAAAACATTTATAATTGAAGAAAGACTGATGATGAAGACCAAGTCTTCGAAACTATAGTCTCAAACAAATAAATAATATATATATACAGATATATCATCTTGATATATATGTGTATATGTTTATTTGCATCAAGCAGAGGACAATCTCTTTGTTTCTCTTTGTGAATCAACAACTCTGCTACTCTCGGCAAAACAAAAACTTTTCAACTAGATAAAGTGGATATTGATGAGGCAATCCAAAAAAAGAAGAAGATAATTTACACTATCTTTTTATTCATAAAACCGACGTTTCGGAGGCTATTCCCTCCTTCTTCAGGGTTTTGAAAAGTCAGTGAAGGAAATCCAATGCGGCATTGGATTTCCTTCACTGACTTTTCAAAACCCTGAAGAAGGAGGGAATAGCCTCCGAAACGACGGTTTTATGTATAAAAAGATAGTGTAAATTATCTTCTTCTTTTTTGGACTGCCTCATCAATATCCACTTTATTCACTTATCAGTCCGTCTCCAAAAATTACTCCAAACTATGGATAAAGTCTTGCAAGGATCCATTGCAGTTTATTCTCATGATGTTTACATTTTAACATTGAAAATGGAATTCTTAGAAATGTCTCTCTGATAAACGCCTTAAATATTTCTTGCCCCTCATAAGGTAGATAATGTGCGTAGGTGTGTAGGTGTGTGTGTGTGTGTGTGTGTGTCTGTTTCTCCTCTAAAGAGAGAGAGAATTTTGTATGGCAGCTGTTTTGTTTGTCATTAAGGATGAGTCAGTTGTAAGGCAACCAGAGACTTGAGTTAATTGACTCAATTAGAGTCAAAGCTAGAGTAGAGAGTTGGACTCTATGGTTGGAAAAAGCCCGCCCGCCCTGTCGGCTTAACTCAATCCTTTATTCCCATACACACACACACATATAAAAGATCTGCTGTAATTTAAACTCACTACCGGATTTTAACTTTTTTGATTGATTTTGATGAAATTAACCAGGTTTTAAAAACATAGAAACAATTTAAACAGAGGTATTAACTTTTTCATAGTTTTTTTTTATTATTTAATTAAATTAAACCAATTATTTATTAAGGGATGGGTTAAAAACAATTTAAAACGACAAACCGTTTCTTATGGCAAACTAACAGTAATTAAATAGGTAAATGACTAGTAAAGTCAACACCCACCACCAGGGGCGGATTTAAGAGACCCAGAGCCCCTAGGCACTTGACATTTACCCCCCCCCCCTCCACCATCCCGATTTTGGAAATTTAGCAAATTAAATGCACTAGTACAGAACATTTTTTTTTTATTTATTCAAGAACATTGTATTTGTAGGGGCATCTATAGCCTTTTTAATGTACAATATTAGGCCAATTTAATTACAAAGAAAATAAACAATATGATACAAACAGATCAAGTAAGAGAAAAAAAAATTTAAAAAGGGAAACAACAATTATATGGAACAAAAACAATATATATATAGTGATGAATATAGAGAAAAGAATAAAATTAAAAAATGACAATATACTCGTATATATATATAGTACCTGGAGGCACCGAGCGATGCTCGGTAACTCCTTCCTTCAGTTAAAACCCTTTATTTTAATATTATTTTAAATTTAAAATTCTGATCAAAAGGTCGATTTTTATTTGAGAGCCGTTTTCAAATTAAAAAAAATACAAATATATATAGTATTCACCCACTGTACCCCCCCATCCCAATCCCCGAAACCTCGCCCTACCCCCGGATCCCCCACCACTGCACCCCACCTCCTGCACCTGTTTTGATTCAACCATATGATTCATTTCTATTCATCCAATTGTTAATAAATAAAACCTATCAAAATGTGTTGTTTTTTTCAGAAAATTGAGACCTGCTTATGCGAAATATATTTTTAAATAAATTCTTGATTATTTTTTATTTTATTAAATAAATAAAATTCTTTATAAAAACAATTATAAAACGTTTATTAATATTTCTAACGTTTTGGGAGAACAAAATATGTTAAAAACCACAATCACAATACTTCTTCAAGGCCTTTGAGAATAAAAGATTGAATTGAAAAGTTTTTGTTTTGCCGAGAGTAGCAGAGTTGTTGATTCACAAAGAGAAACAAAGAGGTTGTCCTCTGCTTGATGCAAATAAACATCATCATCATTGAGTATACAGTCCTAAGACTGGTTTGATGCAACAATCCGTCTCCACTCGACTCTGTCCCCCGCCAGCTGTTTAACTCCCTAAATGTCTGGCATCCCATATCCCCAATTATTTGGTTGAAATATTCTAATCTGGGTCTTCCCCTTCCCCTTTTCCTTCCCACCTCCCCCTCCAAGATATTGCCCCTAATAAACATACACACATATATATATCGAGATGATATATCTGTATATAGTATTATTTATTTGTTTGAGACTATAGTTTCGAAGACTTGGTCCATCATCAGTCTTTCTTCAATTATAAATGTTTTTCATGGAGTCAATATCAATCATATGGATATTGAAAACTTGGTGTTCCTTCGAAAAACATTTATAATTGAAGAAAGACTGATGATGAAGACCAAGTCTTCGAAACTATAGTCTCAAACAAATAAATAATATATATACAGATATATCATCTCGATATATATGTGTGTATGTTTATTTGCATCAAGCAGAGGACAACCTCTTTGTTTCTCTTTGTGAATCAACAACTCTGCTACTCTCGGCAAAACAAAAACTTTTCTTTATTGTATTTTTTGTAATATAAATATGTATATACTGTATTATCCCTTTCAGGGATTATAAAATCGGTTGTCAAAAAGAATTTAGAAATATATTTTGTATGTTTAATCAAGAATTATGATGAAAACAAAGATTTAAGTATCTTTTTGAGTGTCTTTTTTTGAAAAAAGATGGAAATTATTTCAAAAATCAACCCAGTATATAATATTATTAAATGAATTTAACTTTTTAAGGACACCATAGATATTAGAGAAATATTTTTACATTGCATATCAGAGAGGTTCGTCCCCTTAGGAATCGAACCCAAGCGCTAACTAAGGGGACGAACCTCTGATATGCAATGTAAAATATTTCTTAATATCTATGATGTCCTTTAAAGTTAAATTCATTTAAGAATTATGATGTTTTTTAATTTCTTGAATTACCTACCTTTTTAGTCTAGTTAAATTGTTCTCTAAAGGGCCCTCTCGCGGAAAAGTTTTGGGGTAGTTTTTATTTCATGATCCTATGTTTTTTGGTGTGCTGAATCCAAATCTGATGTTTGCCAACAAAATTTCGTGACGGAACATTGTCAAAAATGAAAAAAAAATGAAAAAAATCTCATTTTTTGGCGGTTTTTTGCTTATAACTCAAAAACTACCGACCTTTCGTAAATAACCCTTCTATTCAAAATGAAAGCTCATAAAATTTCCTACAAAGAATATGATGCCGAATCCTCAAAAGTGTCATGGAAAATGCTGGATATCTATAAATATAAGAGTTTTGCAAAAATTCCAGTTTTTCAAAAATTCAACCTCATTGCGGCACGGGTAACCATTATCCAATTAAGATGAAACCTTGTTTTAATTATATAAAATTTAATCTAGTTTAAAAATGTATAGATTGGTCTTTGTCGAAAACGTGCTCTTTCATGGTCTAAATGAGAAAAAAGTGCGGTTTTTGAGATTTGCGGAAACCGAAAAAATACGTCAATTTTCAACTAGCGCTTGAGCCCGAACGGTTAGTCGGATAAAAAAATCTAAATATTGAAATTTGTAGGAAATTTGATGAACCTTCATTTTGAATAGGAAAATAATTTACGAAAAGTTGATAGTTTTCGAGTTATAAGCAAAAAACCGTCAAAAAAATGAGATTTTTTCTTTTTTTTCTTTTTGACAATGTTGCGTCACGAAATTTTGTTAGCAAACCTCAGATTCGGATTCAGCACACCCAAAAACATAGACGGTCAAAGAAATTATAACTACGCCAAAACTTTCCGGGTAAGAACACAATTTAACTAGACTATTTGTTTTCCACTAAATATTTTGCTTTGAGGTTGAACACTCCATGAAAATTTTCTGGCTACGCCACTGAAAGTGGCTAATAAATAATCTTATTATATTAAACGAGCAATTCTTGTATATATATATAATCGGTTTCTCGAAAATGGCTCTAACGATTTGGATGAGATTCACGGGCTATGGGGCTTTTTGAGTTTATATTTCGATCTGTCACGGTCTCATCTTCGGCTAAGTTGTTTTTGGTGGGTTTTTTGTTAATTGAAATAATTATTCACAGGTGGTTGTTTGAATAAAAATTTATAATTACCTACATTTTTTTCAATTTTATTTTAATAAAATTAATTGTTTATTTTTTTATTTTAAATTCCTCTAATAGATCATTACAAATATTATTATTATTTTTTTTTTATTTGTTGCGTTTGGACCCTTGGGATCACGCAAAGCTTGATGTTTATCTCTGATTGGACCTTCCACGCCTCTATTTTTTTCCGGAACGTGTTATTGAGTTCCATGGTCAGGTAATTTTTCCTGGCCGGATGAGTGTGTTGATGTTAAAGGTGCCCAGGTATGTATGGATTTTTGGTGTTATTCTTCCATTGTTTCTTCCTTGACTTCGTGATGGTCCGGATCCCCCAGAATCTGAATGCCCGGTTGCCACTCGAGGGTGGGTGGATTGGTTACCACCTGGGGTAATGTTGTTTTTGCCTCTCACGATTCATGGTTGCTTGTTACGAAATTTTGTCCTGCGCATGCGCGAGGTTTTGTAGAACCAAAGATTGTCAGTTTCTGGAGCCGAGGGGCCGGTTATTTATTATTTTCAAATAAATTCACTTTGCTTCTTGCTGGGATCGAACTGATGAAGTCTAGGTTGATGTTCTCCTAATCGGATTAGAAAAGTTGGTGATTTAACCGATTGCGCTACCGACCCCTCACAAATATTATTATATATTAGAATTTGAAAATTTAATAAATTAAAGGTATTTTTCTATAAAATAATTTATTAGAATATCAATTTCATTCTCTTAAAAAATCCGATAATTCGAAGGATCGTTTGCCTCCTTCTTCAGGATTTAAAAGGATCAACGAAAGAATCTCCGTGTATATTAATGTTATTTTTAATTGCAATTACATTCAAAACTTTTTGGCAAGTGATACATCTTGATGATGGTCATAGTTGGGTCAAAACGTTGGAAAAAATATTTAAATAAAATATTATTTTATTTTGGCTGCGAATAAAAATCGACTTTTTTACCTGAATTTAAAATTAATAAGCTGACGTGTTCTGATGTGGCCATCCACTTGACTTTACTATACAACCTGGCCCCTAAAATTATTTATAATCATGTAGGGGGGTTAGTTTTTGCATTTTTATACTTCTGGTGTCCCACTGATTATGTATACAAAATTTGGTTGAGTATGCTAATTGGCCAAGATTTTCATTTTTTAACCTTACACCCCTCCATTTTGGGCGGTTAGTTTTTGCATTTTTATACTTCTGGGGTCCCACTGATTATGTATACAATATTTGGTTGAGTTTGCTCAAAAGGCCTAGATTTTTAATTTTTAACCCCCTCCCTCTCTACCCCTCTTAATTTTGGGTCGATATGCACCAAAATCTAATCAGCTCTTAATCTCAATGGACCAAAACTACCTGTGAAATTTGGTTTCGATATTCACACTAGTTTTTGAGCTAACTAGCTCGTCCACAAAAATTTGGTAACGCACAGACTAACTAAGAGACATTTTGACAAAACAATTATTATCTCGAAAAATATAATATTTTCGATGTTCACTTATTAGAGATTTTTTGTAGAGCAAAATGCCATGGTTTCGCTCAATTTTTTAAATCGAAATAGTTTCAGCCGTTTTTGAGATATTTTGAAAAAAAGAAGGAAAAAAAACACTTTTTTCATGCACGATTACAATACTTGACCATACCCTGTATGGTAAAGTAAAAATAATATTAATATATCGAATTTAGCCGAAGTAAAAAATTACCGAGGATCGCTCGGTGTTCCAGGTACTTAATTATTAAGTGTTAGTGAATCGTTTCGCTTTCGCGCCTGTCATGTCCGCCTAGGTCTACAGAGCAGTTAGTCGTGTTGCCTAGCCTCCCAGGCGGCTGCCTTCGTCTAAATTTATCAGAGCGATCTTTTGCCTGGTGGCTAAAATAAGCCAAGTCTCCTCAGAGGGGACAAGGGGGGGCGTAGGGGGGCCTCTCTCTAGTCGTTGCTACGTACACACCGAGTCAACCAACCAACCACCAAAGCCTTTCTCTAATCCCCCAGAGAAAGTGATTTCGAGTTGTGGATGCTGGAGCTGGAGCTGGACCACCAGGAGGATCCGGTTTCCATCCATCCCTTCGACCACGTGGGCGCCCACCTGATACGGTTTAAATCCGGCCGTGGACTCATCCGGTAAATTCTTCTCTTCCCATTCTTAAATTAGGATTCAAAATATTCACTACGAACATTGATTGCCATATGGCTAGAAATACCTAAGACCAGAACAACAAACTGATATCAAAACATTCAACCTACCTGCTTATATTTTTGTGATTAAATTTATTAAGGGATCAAATTTTGATTAAATCACACACACACACATAATTAATTGTTGAATCGTTAATTTGTTTTGTTTACAATATTTTATTTATTATTTATTTGTATTGTTGAAAAAGTAAATAAACATAAGACGCTTATTTTAGCTCTCCTTTATTTAACGTATATTATAACAGACCCTCTCTTGTGAATTTCTTAGAAATTTAATGTCTATTTGCATGAGCGATTTAAACTCATATTCATAAAGAGAAACAAAGAAGGTTGTCCTCTGCTTGATGAAAATACATACATACTCACATATATATCAAGTACATATTTATGTTTATATATATATAATTTATTTGTTTGAGACTATAGTTTCAACTAGACTATAGATTCAAATACCTGCTTATATTTTTGTGATTAAATTTATTAAGGGTTGAAATTTTGATTAAATCATTATTTATTGAACACAAACAACAAATAAATAGAGTACAACTACTACATTTTGATCGGCTTATTCTGTTTTAAGAACACAGTTGTAGAATAAGCCGATCAGAACGTCGTAGTTACACTCTAATATCTGTTGTTTGTGTTCAATAAAACAAAAATTTGCACCCCGTAAACCTAACAATGGATTCAAGTAGAGTTTTCTACACTGATTATCATCCAATTACCCGATTTATTACAACAGGTCAGAGTTTTGAGATATTATCACTCAAAACGAATAAAAAAAAGGCTATTTTGACCTTATTTTCGAGTCCTATTGGATATTAAACAGCAATATTCGAAATCAAAATATTTTGTTGACGTAATAGAAAACAGCTTCCTCTTTGATTTACAAATTACCACTTGTTTGTAGCTGATTTAGAACTCGATTTGTAACTAAAAACTAAAACTACAAGATTATAAATGATAATAAACATAGATAAAATCATATAGTCATGAGTTTGTTAGTTATAACTCGAGTTCTTATTGAACTAAAAACAGGTGGTAATTTGAAAATCAAAGAGAAGCTGGTTTCAATTACGTCAACAAAATATTTTGATTTAAAATATTGCTGTTTAATATTTAATAGGACTCGAAAATAAGGTCAAAATGGCCTTTTTCGTCAATTTAACCGATAATATCTCAAAACTCTGACCTGTTGTAAAAAATCGGGTAATTGCATGATTATCAGCGTAGAAAACTCTACTTGAATCCATTGTTTGATTTACGGGAACAAATTTTTTTCGACCAGTGTTATGTGTAGGATTTAATCAAAATTTCAACTAGTAATTCAAATAATATCTTTAGACAATAAAAAGATTATATTATGATGTCAAAAAAATTTATATTAATTATAATTTTGAGGGTTTTGTAGAAAAGAAATACGGAACTACTAGAAAGGCATTCCACACTAAATCGTAATGTTTGAAAAATTTTAATTTTTGATTTCCTTCGTTTTTCAGTACCCATCAAAAAACTCTTCCTGGTAAATTTTTGAAATTTTTTGATCAACTGATTTATGCTAAAAGATATCGAATTTCGGGTTTTCGCTCATAACATCATCAAAAACTATCAAAATTCAAATTTATTTCAGATTTTTTTTAAATAATTTTGAAAATAAAGTAATAATAAACGATGAATACTTGATTGTGTGTTGTTTTTTCTAATTGGATTTTAGAATGCCGTGAATCTTCAACAATAGGTAACCATAGCGACAGAGTAAATGTCTTAACAAAATCTTAATATTATAGTAGAAAAATCTGTTGTCCTATTTTTATAATATATTTTTGAGAACTTTTCCGTTCAAATTAATTATAACTATATGGGATGGATGATTCTATGAAGATACCGCAGATGATGAAATAGAAAACATGGAAATTGAAATCTCACGGAAGATTAACTGCGAGATTTAGGATAATAAATAGCTAGTGGTGAAATAGAGTAGTCTAGTAGTCAGGAAGTCATTCATTCACACACACACACACACAGAGAGAGGATTATTTTGAACAAAAAACAAAAAGATTGATTAAAGGAAAAATCTCGACATGGAATTTTCCCCCCAATACTATAAATCTATTAATGTAAATAGTAATGAAAAATAATTTTAAAATCCAAATGGCATATCAAAGATTCTACTGAATATACGTAATTACACATCTACCCATGTGGCAAGTCTGAGACTAAGCCGACATTCAATCGGACGGAGATTAGAATTAATATCAGATTGGTGTCGGAATGGTCTCCTAACCGACTCTCGAAATTTTGACGGACATTCCCTCTGGCGGAGACTGGGCCAGTTTCAAAATGGATTTTTCAAACACGTGACTTCTCTTTGTTAATCAAATTGGCCCAAGACATAACCACCAAGTTTGATACAGATGACATTTTATAAATAGTCAGCAAAGAGTGTGTTTTATCCTTTACTATAATATCTGTGTATAAATATAATTTCTGCCTTGAGTAATAATTTTCGTAAGTGATATATAAATTTCGTTATAGTGTAAAAATGTAGTCTTATCATTATACAAAAAAGTATCGAAATTTCAAAAGGAAACGAGACAAAGATATATTCCAATAAAGTTTGTTATGTCCAGTGAAAGCAATAAATAGATCATCATTATCGAAGAGGACTTGTAAGTTTATTCGATTATTTTTGTTTTCAAGAAATTACGAGAAAATTCTTTTTTTAAATGTTTTTTTATGAATTCAAGAATTATTTTTTCAGGTTACATTTATAAATGTAAAATTGATAACTTGCATAAGAGAGGTGTCAGTTTGACATAAGAAAATTATGTCAGAACGACTCTGGCAAACAGTGTCTATTGGATAAACGATTATTGTCTCCGACGAACATAGAATCTGATGTCGGCATGATCTGATCATTTTAACACCAGGCAGATACTGCTTTCGGATATCAATCTGGTATTGGATGATGGCCGGAATGATCTCCGACCGTTCCAAAATTTCCACATGGGTATATATATATAAAATTAAGGTTTTGTCTGTACATTATTTTTAGTCGAATGAACATTTTTTAGGTATTGAAAAAAAAAATTTCTTGCATTTTTTTTTAAGCTAAAAAAGTATGATTTTTATAAATATTTTCAAAGCTATATTTATTTGATTAGTTTTGTTGTACGTCAATTGCATTTCACAGTAAGTAGCACGTGTAGCTAGCTATTCATTCAATTTGGCAATCAAATCCCATGGGAAACAAAAGTGAAATACTAAATAACTTTA
Source organism: Forficula auricularia (assembly GCA_024734495.1). Lineage (NCBI taxonomy): Eukaryota > Metazoa > Arthropoda > Insecta > Dermaptera > Forficulidae > Forficula > Forficula auricularia. The sequence continues at coordinate 272,752 of JALMQS010000868.1, read as the reverse complement.
ATACCATTACAAACACTTTAACCAATAAGTACGAAGTCAACAACAAGTAAACAAATTCCTATCAAAACTTACAATACACAGTTCAAAAGAACGCAGAATTCCTAAATACCTAGAGGACTCTATATGTCCAATAGGTACAACGAAATTGCGGGAATTAATCAAGCATAATTAAATCTAATTGATTTATTGTTTAACTAATAATTAATTTTTTGTTTACAATATTTTATTGATTATTTATTTGCATTGTTGAAAAAGTAAATAAATATAAATCGAGACGTTTATTTTAGCCCTTCTTTATTTAACTATATTATAATTAGTGGGTTTTTTTTTGAGCTGGAATTTAATCTGAAAGATTTCAATTTGCCGATGGTAATAGATTTAAATTTCACTAGAAAATCATAAGATGGTGTCATCTATTAAATCCGATGGAATGGAATATTTGAATTAAATGTCAGAGGGGTTGTTTTTCACCCCCTCGGGAATCAAACCCGAGTGCCAGTAACAGCATTCCCGGCCATCTGGCTCACCTGCGGGATGCGGCCTTTATTTAAATTATATGGCATGGCTATATGTTTAAATTTAGAATCACTTTATCGCGAAATTTTACAAATTAAGATAACAATCATTGAATAAAATATTTTACGCGTTTACATATGTCAGAGAGGTTCGCACTTCGCAGATGACACGGATTGCTGTTACTGGCACTCGGGTTCGACTCCCGAGGGGGTGAAAAACAACCCCTCTGACATATAATCAAAAATAATCCATTCCATCGGATTTAATATAGATAACACCATTTTCTAGTGAAATTTAATCCTTTGCTTGCAAATATAGTATATTTTGACAAAATAAATAGTTTTATTTTTTTGATCTGCAGAATATTCAACTTTCATAGTCAGTTCATACGCCATGATTTTTTTTTATTGTTTTAGCCGTTTTTGAGATATTTTGAAAAAAAAAACCTCAACAGATATCAATTTGAGGGATTGATATTAGAAAGTAAAAGCCAGTAGAGGTGAGAAAGGCTTTCCCCCGTCCCCTGCTAGTTAATGGGTGGGTCAGGTGACCACTCCATTCCAAGGACTTATTGAATTAGTGTGATCAATGAGGTGGGTGGGGGCAAGTAACTTGAATGTCTTGGACGTCTGTCTGTCTTGTTGCCAATTTGAATGGGGGTGGAACAGGCCAACCAGCCAGCCAAGGGTCAAGGTGAACAGACACCCCTTGATTGCCCCTTACTTAGCAAATTCAAACAAACACAAACTAAAAATAGACAAGTTCACAACAACATACCTTATACTTAGGTAGAAGGTCATTTTATACAGAATTCGCTTTCATATAACTATTGTTTAATGATCATAAGCTAGAGACCGGACTTTTATGCAGTATAAAGTGCAAAAATATACAGTTAAAAATGCTGAAATATGCAGTATACGCTGAAATATGCAAATGGGTGCAGTAAAAGATGACAAAATAAAATTTTGAAAAACTGCAATTTTTTTCAAAGAATTGCAGTTTTTCCTTCAAAAATTTTTAAGAAAAAAATAAAAACCGACTTCAAAAAATTAAATGCAACAAATATAAAAATACACTAAAAGGTATAAAATAATTATTATCTTATTTAGTTACAACTAAACGACGAAATATTAACACGAAATTACTTTTTAAAGTCGGTGCCAAACAAACTATACCTATAAGCGAGCGTACCCGCCAAACGTACTAAGTAAGATCCGTCGAGTGCGATTCATAAAAGGTATATGTTTGGCACCAACTTCAAAAAGTAATTTCGTGTTAATATTTCGTCGTTTAGTTGTAACTAAATAAGATAATAATTATTTTATACCTTTTAGTGTATTTTTATATTTGTTGCATTTAATTTTTTGGAAGTCGGTTTTTATTTTTTTCTTAAAATTTTTATATTAGGTTTGTTTAGACCTAACCTCTTTGTTTATGAACCGATTTCGATGGTTCTTTTTTATCCGATAGGGGGTGTCTTAGGGATGGTGCCATATTAATTTGATCAAGTTCTGATGATATAATCACTATTAATAACATCACTAAAAAGAGAAAAATAAAATAATTTTTAAGAAAAAATAAAAACCGACTTCAAAAAATTAAATGCAACAAATAAAATACACTAAAGGTATAAAATAATTATTATCTTATTTAGTTACAACTAAACGACGAAATATTAACATGAAATTACTTTTGAAGTCGGTGCCAAACATATACCTTTTATGAATCGCACTCGACGGATCTTACTTAGTACGTTTGGCGGGTACGCTTACTTATAGGTATAGTTTGTTTGGCACCGACTTCAAAAAGTAATTTCATCCTAATATTTCGTCGTTTAGTTGTAACTAAATAAGATAATAATTATTTTATACCTTTTAGTGTATTTTATTTGTTGCATTTAATTTTTTGAAGTCGGTTTTTATTTTTTTCTTAAAAATTATTTTATGAATTCAAAACTTCAACGCTATTGCGGCACGGGTTACCAATAGGAGTTTTTCCTTCATAAAATAAAAAACCACTCAAAAATCATTGATTCCTATCTCAACCTCTAGGAAATTTTGTTAACTTAAAAGTTTACTTAGACCATTTATTTGATAGAACTTAGATTTATAGATATCTAACATTTTCCATTTTAGGATATGATCAGAACCTTCAAAAGTGTCATGGAAAATGCTGGATATCTGTAAATCTAAGAGTTAAAAAAAAAAAAAAAAAAATTTCTAGAGAACGAGATAAGAATCAAGTTTCTAAAATGGATGGTTTTTATTTTATAAAGGAAAAACTGCAATTATTTTTAAAAATGGATCTTTTCCTGTCATGGAAAATCCTGGATATCTAAGAGTTTCAACAAAAAAGTGTTCCAAGTAAACGTTCAAGTTAACAAAATTTCCTAGAGTTTCAAGTTTCTATGATGAGTGGTTTTCATTTTATGAAGGAAAAACTGCGATTTGTTGCAAAAATTGAAGTTTTTCAAAATTTCAACCTCATTGCGGCACAAGTTACTATTATCCAATTGAGATGAAACTTTATTTGAATTGTAGCAAATTTAATCTAGTTTAAAAATGTATAGAGTGGTTTTTCTCGTAAACATGCTCCTTCATTGTCAAAATGGGAAAAAATCGATAAAAAGTGTAAGTTTTTAGGGCTGCCGAGGTTGAAAATTTGGATTTTGCGCTTGAGCCCGAAAGGTTGGCCGCAGAAAAAACCTAAATAAATAATGAAATTTCTAGGAAATTTTATGAACTTTCATTTTGCAAATACAAAATTATTTACAAAAAATTGATAGTTTTCGAGTTATAAGAGAAAAAATGCCAAAAAATAGAGATTTTCACGTTTTTTTTGCATTTTCCACAATGTTGCGTCACGAAATTTTGGTGGAAGACCACGAATGTGGATTCAGGAGCCCAAAAAAATATATATGGAAAAAATCAGAACTACCCCAAAAACTTTGAGAAATTATTAATAAATTGGTAATGGAATAAAAATTAAAGAGGGGGGGGGGGTTCTTTCGTAAATAATTATAAATTATTTTATTTCAATATTAAATATATTAGAGGACCCAGGTGTATGGTAAAGTCATGTGGATTAACATGTCAGTTTCTTTTGCTTTACCATTCAGGGTATGGTCAAGTATTGTAATCGTGCATGAAAAAAGTGGGTTTTTTCCTTCATTTTTTTCGAAATATCTCAAAAATGGCTGAAACTATTTTGATTAAAAAAATTGAGCGAAACCATGGCATTTTGGTCTACAAAAAAGCCCTAATAAGTCAACATCAAAAAAATTATATTTTTCGAGATAATAATTGTTTTGTCAAAATGTCTGTTAGTTAGTCTGTGCGTTACCAAATTTTTGTGGAAGAGCTAGATCAAAAACTAGTTTGAATATCGGAACCAAATTTCACACGTAGTTTTGGTCCATTGAGATTAAGAGCTGATTAGATTTTGGTGCATATCGACCCAAAATTAAAGGGGGTGGAGGGGGGGTTAAAAATTAAAAACCTAGGTTAATTGAGCAAACTCAACCAAATTTTGTATACAAGTTAACTTTCCCACGTTTCTGTGCTTCACACAACACCCCCCTCGGGCCCACCATACTTTTCCTGATTCTACGGAATCACGGAGCTAAACCGTTTCCATGGTTTGCATCTCCCCGCGGATCCATCATCTAGTACAGAGTCAGCACTATAATATAGTATAAAAAGCCTCATTGCGAGGCCATAAGTCAGTTCTACTAGTAATACACCATTCGGAATCAGGGTACAATCCCACTCCTCCAACAGTTCAATACATCTTTCGGACTCTCGGCACCAGCCTCTCTCTTCTCGAACAGTTCGGAGCAGTGGCTACAGGTAACCCACCAAAATTCACAATCGATCTTTGGTCACTAACAAACGTGTTACCAAAGTACTAACGGTTGATCCGTACGGCCCTCCATCCCTATCGATTGCACTCGTATTAAACTCCCGGCAAACTTTATTCATTTTCGGACTCAATACAAATTGACTATTACCCACAGTGTGTTTTCTCATTCTACGATTATAAACTATTTTGTAAAACTTTTCTTCAGTGATTTAATAATAAATAAAAACATTTAAAAAGGATTGATCTTAACCAAAAGCATTCATTTTCGAACAATAAATCGTCCTTTCCCAAATTCCAGACCATCTTCTAAAAAAGTCTAAAACACCTTAAATAAAAACTTGCTATACAGACATTTAAAAAAACCCAGCTCTACCGCAATAAAAATATGGTCCACCTAGTCGGGAAAATCAATCCTTTTTAAAAAGGTATTTTTCGGCTAGGGGCCCATAAGTTACTTATTCAGTGGGCCCCCAGGAGTCTTAAAATGCAAAAACTAGCCCCCCCCCCCTACACGTTTATAGCTAATTTTAAGGGCCAGATTATATGGTAAAGTCAAGTGGATGGCCACATCAGAACACGTCAGCTTATTTATCATAGGCCCAATTGATAACGGGGGGGGGGGTAGATATTGAAAACAAAAATTGCCCTTAAAACATCTTACCCTTAGTTTCTCGGAAACTATTAGATGAACTTTTTCTTTAAAAACACCTTTTAAGATATAAGTACTTATCTAATATATATTTTTTGTTTAATTTCTCCCCTGCCTTGGGGGTATTAAATGACCTAGTGGTTGGGTTGTTTTGTGGTTCAATGCACTCAGTAGATTGGAGGGGGGTGGAGGGGAGGGGGGCAAGGGCGCTGCCGCCCCTCTCTCGCTCAGAATAGACTCTCTCCCACCCACGCACCCTACCTAATATCTACAGATATATATATATATATTGAGATAGAAACAAAAAAAGAAACATATCATTAAGGTAGAAGGAAGGGAATTATTATAGAACGCGAACCACCTAAGACTCGAAATTCACCCATTTCGTAAATATGTAGAATTGTAGGTAGTGGACATGGCGGACTGAGCAAAATTTTATTATTTGTAGTCAGCAGAAATTAAATTTGTTTTTTTGCCAACGTTTTGGCCCACCGCTCCAGTCATCATCATTAAGGCATATACTAGTATATTATTGATGTGCACAAAGTTTTGGAAAAAAAAACAAAACATTTCTGGTCAAAAATTTTATAAAAATATTTAAAATTCAATTGTTTTTTGTGTCGACAAAAGCTTTAAGGAACCACAAAAAATTATTTTGGTTGTAAATGTTATAAAAATATTACAAATTCGATTGTTTCCACTTTTCGGCCATTTCAATAAAACTACAAACAATTTTTACTTTACCATACAGGATATATGGTCAAGTATTGTAATGGTGCATTAAAAAAGTGTTTTTTTTTTGCTTCTTTTTTTCAAAATATCTCAAAAACGGCTGAAACTATTTTGATTAAAAAAATTGAGCGAAACCATGAAATTTCGCTCTACAAAAAAGCTCTAATAACTAAACATAGAAAAATTATATTTTTTGAGATAATAATTGTTTTGTCAAAATGTCTGTTAGTCTGTTCATCTGTGCGTTACCAAATTTTTGTGGACGAGCTAGCTCAAAAACTAGTTTAAATATCGAAACCAAATTTCACACGTAGTTTTGGTCCATTGAGATTAAGAGCTGATTAGATTTTAGTGAATATCGACCCAAAATTAAGGGGGTCGATGGGGGGTTAAAAATTTAGAATCTAGTTCGTTTGAGCAAACTCAACCAAATTTTGTATATATAATCAGTGGACCCCCAGAAGTCTATAAAATGCAAAAACTAACCACCCAAGCTGGGGAAGGGGGGGGTAGGGACAAAAATTAAAAATATAGACTCTTGTACCAAACTAAACCAAATTTTGTATACATAATCAGTGGGCCCCCAGGAGTCCAAAAATGAAAAAACCAACCTCCCTCCCCTACATGATTATAAATAATTTTATTAAATATAATTGAGGGGCCAGGTTGTATGGTAAAGTCAAGTGGATGGCCACATCAGAACACGTCAGCTTATTTTTAGTTATTTTGAATTGATTTTTATCGTTAACGGGTGTTTAAAATAAATAATTAATATTTTAGTTTTTTGAAAAAAAATAAAAATAAAAAAATCGAAAATCGAAAAAAAAATAGTAATTATAATAGGACCATAGTAGTATCCGCTAGGTCTTAAAATTTGTAGAATGAATAGAAGTTTAAAATAAAAAATTTAATAGAATATAGACAGTTTCAAAAACAAGATTAAAATTTTCAAACTCAAAAATCGTATATAAAAACACTTTAAATAATTTTTTTCTATTTTTTTCTATAAAGTTATAAAAAATAAAATAAAAAAAATTGAATTTGGACCATTTTTGAATATGTTCTGGGCGAAAAACAGAAATTTGATATATTTTAAATCGGTGATCAAAAAAATTTCAAATTTTTCCTGGAAGAGTTTTTTGATGGCTACTGAAAAATGTCAAAATAAGCTGACGAGTTCTGATGTGGCCATCCACTTGAATTTACCATAAAACCTGGCCCCCACTTATATTTAATATTTAATAAAATTATTTATAATCATGTAGGGGGAGAGGTTAGTTTTTTCATTTTTAGACCCCTGGGTACCCACTGATTATGCATACAAAACTTGGTTGAGTTTGGTACGAGAGCCTATATTTTTAATTTTTAACCCCCCCCCTCCACCCCCCTTAATTCTGGGTCGATATGCTCAAAAATCTAATCACTTCTCAATCTCAATGGACCAAAACTACGTGGGAAATTTGGTTTCGATATTCACACTAGTTTTTGAGCTAGTTCGTCCACAAAAATTTGATAACGCACAGACAACCGGACAACCAGACAACCAAACTAACAGACATTTTGACAAAACAGTTATTATCTCAAAAAATATAATTTTTTCGATGTTCACTTATTAGAGCTTTTTTGTAGAGCGAAATGCCATGGTTTCGCTCAATTTTTTCAATCGAAATAGTTTTATACGTTTTTGAGATATTTCGAAAAAAAAGAAGAAAAAAAAACACGATTTAAATACTTGACCATACCCTGTATGGTAAATTAAAAATGAAGGAAGTCAAAAATTAAAATTTTTCAAACCGTCCGATTTGCCGTGGCATGCCCCATATATGGTAAGGGGATGCTACTTGCCATCTATATATATAAAAGCCATTGTCAGACAGTACATGAGGCGCCTTAGCGTACGATGTGGGAGAAAAAGTAACTAATAGTTAGATTGTCAAATTTTTCAAATAAAAATCTCTATATTCTCTATCTATAATATCTCTATATATAAATATATTCCTCTATATAGCTTAGAATACGGCGTGTCTCATTTGAAATTTTAGTAGACAAATTTATTAATTATAAATATATTATATATTAATATATATTTAATTTTTGGAAATAATTCATACCGCGAAAATTAATTTTTTTTTTAATTTAAGAAAAATATAAATTCTTAAAATTTTAGTAGACAAATTAATTTTAAAATATATATATATATTATATATATTTAATTTATAATATAAGTTTTAATGAGATATGATTTAATGGGATAATGAGATTAATTCTTAATTTATTACTGCGCGGGTCATTTGAAATTTTAGTAGATAAATTAATTTTAAAATTATTATATATAATTAATTTAGAGACTCTTTTTAGATAAATTTAAATATTGAAATATATTATTAAAAAATAAATAGGTTTCCAACCGATCGGGAACTTCGAGAGAAATGGTTGCATGCTTTAATAAAGTATTTATAAAGTATTTAATGATATTTTTCATCTTTCTTTGATCAATATTCATTATTCAAAAAAAAAATTTCAAAACATATAATTACGAACAGCTAATAATCACATCTCGAGACGCTGCCCGCCAGGGCCACCAGCCCGGAGGGCCGAGCGGTGCCGTAGGCTCGTTAGTAAATAGAAACCATTTCTATTCACTTACACTTTCCACTCTACTAATACTAACCACTAATATTGTGTGTTTACACGACACAGAATTAGTGCGAGTGGTTAGTACTAATACTTAGTACTAAGCTCGTGTAAACTAGCCTTTAAGGTCCTATATTTAAGGAGTTATGGACGTTTACACATTTCCAAGAGAAATTTTTTCTCTTGTCTATAGTTTACATTAATTTGTTTTAAAGTCGTAAGAGCAATAGATTTTATATAATAAGAAAATTAGACATTAGAGAATTTAAGTGACGCATAAATATTGTTATACTAGCTTCAAGGCTCGCCTTCGGCGGGCCTTTTGCTAGCCAGGGGAATTCGCCCCCTGGACCCCCACGTGCCTGTTTTATTGATGTTTTATACACGTGTAAAGAACACTTTCATATATCAACTCTTGTGAATTAATTGTAAGAGATTGATGAAGAGGACAAAGTATATCTCTTTATGAATGAATTTAAAAAATGTATTTTTCCAGCAGAAGACAATATTTTATTGTCCCCTTCTGCTACTCAATTATTCGGCAAAAAGAACCTTTCAACTTAAATTAAAATAAAGTTTTTGTCTTGTAAAAATTCAATAAATAAGGTAAAAATCGTCATTTGGGGAGAATTATCCAATTAAAAAATTAAAAATAATAAACTTTTAAAGTTTATTATTAGATTATAGAAAATTTAAGTTTAATTAGGCTCAAAATAGGTTTTTTATAATTTCAATAGGCTGAAATTTCCTAGATTTCAAAACAATATAACAATGGGTTTTCAAATGATTATGTTTTCTTTAAAGAATTTTACGGGCTAATTGAATTTTGGTTTTAATCTTTAAAATATGTTTTTAAAGAAATTCCAAAAGCTAATGAATTCCTTTCAGTTAGTTTAGTTAGTATAGTTTCAATAATCCTTTATAATTAACTTTGAAATAAATAAATAATATTGAAATGAATGAATGAGCTCGAATACAAAAGCCAAAAGGCTTAGTTCTTTTGAAATGGCTGAGGGTCTTAAATACAATAGAAAAAAGATGAGGTGAGATTCCCAAGGGTATTTTTAAGAAAAATGATTTTTAAATAACATATTTTATTTTAAATTAAATATTTTTCATCTATATACATATATAATCAAAAGCTTGGCTGAAACTTTTTTATTTTTTCTACCCTATTAAAGACGGTTTTCAGAATTTTTTCAAATTTTTTCACCCAACCCAAAAGAAGTTAGGAATTTTTGAAAAAAATAGCTTTTTTTTAAATAACCATAACTTTTTCAAAAATTTAGTTATCATGAAGATTTTTTTTTTAATTTTTGGTTTTATGTGTACTTTAAAAAAAATAGATAGTTTTTTTTAAATCTTTGTTGCAGTATTAAATTCTTCTTCAACGATAATGTGGTTAGAGCTATTAAGAATGAATGACACTCAAAAATCTTACAAACAGGGTCACCAACACTTGTTTTTTTTTTTTTTGCTAGTTTAGTTCTTTTATTGTTTGGCAAGCTATGTTGGCTAATCTGAATTTTTTTTAGTTTTTCCTAAATTTTCCAATTTTCCGGGCAACTTTTCCTATTTTTTTTTTCGTATTAACCTGAATTGGATTTTTACTAACATTAAAAAAAAAAAATTGCCAAATCGGTCCAGGTATTTGAGAGATCTGCCCTTACAAAGAAACAGAAATTCATTTTTATTATATAGAGATGTGAAATAAACAGTGAGAATGTGTGGCTACCAAGCGGGTTGCCAATTTAAGCACTAATCCCTTGCAATAGAATAAATATTTATTGCCGTTTCTAAGGACACGCAACTGGTTATGCCCTTGGGCGCAACTCGTTAGCCCATAAGGGCTCTCTGGCTCTGGCTATTTATCGTATTTATTTTATCAGTCCAGTCCAATCGGAAGGGATAATTAATTGAACACATGTAGGCATAATAGTCACGAAACTCCATTTATTTAATTATACTTTAATTCAAAAAAAAAAATGTCGGTTGGTATCTTGATGGGCGCAAATTAGACACACACTTGACACTTGAGTGGGCCACTCAAGTCCTCTTTAATAGGGGAGGTTAAAAAAAAATATATTAATTACATTATCAAAACTGAAATCCTGAAAATATACATATTTAGTGTAAATCAAGATATCTCTATTAGATTAAATAAATAAATAATTTATTTATTGCTTACCTTATAATTGGAATGCTGAATAAGAGAGAGGGGGAAATCAAAGAGAGTGTACTCACCTGAAAAAAGAAAAGAAAAGAAATCAATTAAGTTGAGATTTAAGAAACTGGTGTGTGAATCACACGACTTTCAATAGATATCTGCGGCGAGACATACAACTTATCTTATCTACTCTTATTAAACGAAAAAAAATAAATGGTTTAATAAAATTTATAAACATTAACATAATTCAAACGCTTTTACGTTTTAGAAAAATGATGTTGTTTTATTTTCGCTAAAATGACTTCAAAAATCACGGCTTTTTGACGCGAGCGCAATTTGAATACAGTCCTCAGCTATCAAAGTACACTCGGGAGCAGCTAAATCGACTCAACCTCTAAGCGCGCATACAAAGTTGTTTTTCTTTTAAATGGCCAAGCCGATATTTATAAAATAAATATATCTTTAAAGTTTATTTATTTATCTTTATATTGATATCAATTTCAAGCAAATCGGCTCATTACTTTTTAAATTATGTGATCCGAATGCCTGAACTGGAAAAATTGCTGTTCCTAGCTGCCGCTACTTGTTAGTTACAATTTCCTTATAAAAACCAATGTAACCAATTATTCTTATTAATGGGGTGAAAAGAAGAATTAATTAATCCAATCGACTTGATTGGGGAATAATGGAATTGAAATAATTATCGGAAAAGAGGTTTTTTTATCTAATTAGATTTTTCCTCTTATTAAAAACAAGGACTAAAGATGAATAAGGACACTCGATGGTGGAGAAGTAATCTCCGGAATCGAAGCAAAAATACAATGTATACATTAATTAATGTAAAACAATTGGTTTAATTTATTCTTATTAATCGATTTTCAGCAATTGACCTGAACACATCTACGCAAATTGACACAATTGTTTTTTGTATATGGTATATAATATGCGAAGTTGTAGTTTAGTCCTCTATCCTCCATCGTCTGACGGATTTCGGCCTTCCACCTTTTTAGTGGTTTCCATCTTTTTTAGACGTTCAGGGGGAACCCAATTCAGAACCTTCTTTGGCCACCTATCTTCTCCCATTCGTTGTACATGACCATACCATACTAGTCTCTTTTTACTTTATCAAATGTCAACCATGGGGAAAGTATTGTAATCGGTCTGGCAGCAAGCGTGGCTTCAAAGGGTCCTCAGGTAAAGACTACGGAACCCATGAACTCAATTAAAGTCCCAAATTGTAGTATTCAATTAGGTTGAATTTTAGCACGTGACGGTTTTGCCAAAAATTACATGGGGTCTCGCCGAGAGGCCAAAAAGTGCCATTTTTACTTTATCCAATGCAAAGCATGGGTAAAGTATTGTAATCGCTCTCGGGGCAAGCGTGGCTTCAAAGGGTCCTCAGGTAAAGACTACGGAACCCATGGACTCAATTAAAGTCACAAATTGTAGTATTCAATTAGGTTGAATTTTAGCACGTGACGGTTTTGCCAAAAATTACAAGGGGTCTCGTCGAGAGGCCAAAAAGTGCGATTTTTTCATTTAGTGCGTGCGGATGTATGTATGGATGGATGTATGTATGTTATCGTTTTTTTGGCCCACGATTTTTTCCACACCGTTACACCGATTGAAATGAAATTGAAAACCTACCTTTAGTTTAACAAAATGAAGCGCTGATTAGTTTTTGGTACATATCGGCCCACAAACATTAGTACTTTATTTCAGTACTTTTTTAGTTTTTTCTAAATATCTTGAAAATGACTTAACCAATTTTGATGAAATTTAATATCCTAATTAAGTACCTTGGGGACCACAAAAAAGGTTAAATAAAGTTTTTAGTAAAATTATATTTTAAAGTACTTTACTCTAGAGTAAGATGGTACTTTTTTAATTTTTTAAATTCTTTAAAATTTATTCATTTGAAAGTTTTAATATAGCTCATTTAGCCTTGCTTAAGTAAGAATGGATAGGCTTCTCTCTGTGAAATGCTAAAAATTTGGGAGGAATTTTTATGAGTAACCATAGCAACTGCGTTGTTTTCTTATCCGTTACCTTTGCTGAAGACAGAGAAATCGATTTTAAACCAAAAATAGCGATTGATTCTCATCTAGTACTTGAGGAATAATCATTCTATATTGGATTTTTGACGTTTCGGTTTTTATTAGTAACCATTGCTGAAGACATAGAGAAATCGACTTTAAACCAAAAATAGCGATTGATTCTCATCTAGTACTTGAGGAATAATCATTCTATATTGGATTTTTGACATTTCGGTTTTTATTGGTAACCATTGCTGAAGACATGGAGGAATCGACTTAAAATCAAAAATAGCCATCGATTCTCATCTAATACTTGAGGAACAACCATTCTATATTGGATTTTTGACGTTTCGGTTTTTATTGGTAACCATTGCTGAAGACATAGAGAAATCGACTTTAAACCAAAAATAGCGATTGATTCTCATCTAATACTTGAGGAATAACCATTCTATATTGGATTTTTGACATTTCGGTTTTTATTGGTAACCATTGCTGAAGACATGGAGGAATCGACTTAAAATAAAAAATAGACATCGATTCTCATCTAATACTTGAGGAATAACAATTCTACATTAGGTTTTTGACGTTTCGATTATTATTGGTTACCATTGCTGAAGACATGGAGGAATCGACATAAAATCAAAAATAACGATCGATTCTTTTCTAATACTAGAGGAATAACCTTATTGCATTCCATTTTTGATGTTTTGACCATTAATGGCAACATCTATTGAAAACGTGGAAGAATCGACTTAAAATCAAAAAGACTAAATTCTTTTATGGCAAACAACTCAAGTTTGAGTTGTTTACCAAAAAAGAATTTAGTCTTTTTGATTTTAAGTCGATTCTTCCACGTTTTCAATAGATGTTGCCATTAATGGTCAAAACATCAAAAATGGAATGCAATAAGGTTATTCCTCTAGTATTAGATAAGAATCGATCGTTATTTTTGATTTTATGTCGATTCCTCCATGTCTTCAGCAATGGTTACCAATAATAATCGAAACGTCAAAAACCTAATGTAGAATTGTTGTTCCTCAAGTATTAGATGAGAATCGATGGCTATTTTTGATTTTAAGTCGATTCCTCTATGTCTTCAGCAATGGTTACAATAATAACCGAAATGTCAAAAATCCAATGTGGAATGGTTATTCCTCGACTCTTAAATGAGAATTATTTTTGAATTAATGTCAATATGAACTACAAATTGCAAGTGATATCTGATTAATAATAAAGGAACAAACATATTAATATTTCAAATGAATTTGGATAAAGTTTAGCAACGATCCGTTGCAGTTTATTTCATTTAGTGCGTGCGGATGGATGTATGGATAGATGGATGGATGTTATCGTTTTTTTGGCCCACGATTTTTTCCACACCGTTGCACCAATTGAAATGAAATTGAAAACCTACCATTAGTTTAACAAATTGAAGCGCCGATTAGTTTTTGGTACATATCGGCCCACAAACATTAGTACTTTATTTCGGTACTTTTTTAGTTTTTTCTAAATATCTTGAAAATGACTTAACCAATTTTGATGAAATTTAATATTCTAATTAAGTACCTTGGGGACCACAAAAAAGGTTAAATAAAGTTTTTAGTAAAATTATATTTTAAAGTACTTTACTCTAGAGTAAGAGAGTACTTTTTTTTAATTTTTTAAATTCTTTAAAATTTATTCATTTGAAAGTTTTAATATAGCTCATTTAGCCTTGCTTAAGTAAGAATGGATAGGCTTCTCTCTGTGAAATGCTAAAAATTTGGGAGGAATTTTTATAAGTAACCATAGCAACTGCGTTGTTTTCTTATCCGTTACCTTTGCTGAAGACATAGAGAAATCGACTTTAAACCAAAAATAGCGATTGATTCTCATCTAGTTTTCAATGGTCGTTATTATATGTATCTTGTTCCACCTTCATGATCCTCACGAATTCTTTCGTTTCTGATATGGTCCAGTTTAGAGACTCTTGCACTTCTTCTCCAGAAATCCATTTCAAGGGATAGTAGTCTTCTTTGGTCCTTTGTCCTTAGTTCCCATGTTTCAGAGTCATATGTTTTGATTTTTTTAAATTTATTTATTTGAACGGAACAAGTACTTTTAGATATTATCATCATACATATACATATTAAATTACAATTCAGTCTACTAAATAACAGTATAATCTATCTTCCCAGCATCAGTTTCTTAACACTAACAAGAGAACAATTGTTAACGTCAACGCCAATGGACACCACATTAAATATGCCCATCATTCGGTTTAGGGGTGAAGCCATGATGTAGTTTGATCTCGGGCAATCAATGTAAAACCTATCTTGCGATCTCAAACTACGACATGGAACATTTATTTTTAGCTGGGATAGTAGTAAATTGCTATCAATCTGGCTATTTAATAATTTATATATAAAGGCTACATCAAAATAATGACGTTTGCTATCAAGGTCAGGAAGGATAAATTGAGTTTGTAAAGAGACATTTGAAGGGGAATCATTTTGGATGAACAGTTTAAAGGACAGCCTACGAAGAAATTTATTTTGTACGGATTGGAGAAGTTTTTTCTGCTGACTCCATACTTCGGTAGCATATAGAGTATAGTCAACAATTGGACGAACTAAGGATTTGTAAAGATGGATGAAACATTGGACGTTTCTAAATTCGAAAGAATTGCGAGTAATGAAACCGAGTGTTCTGAGAGATCGTCTGTATATGTCATGGATATGATCCTTGAAACACAGCTTACTATCAGAGATGCTCTTTGTAGGGCCTGGTCTTTGTGGGCATTGCGTGACGTCATCTGTAGGCGATGTTGGCCTCACTTAACTCTGTGTGGAGAGTAGCAGAGGGCGTGTCTATATATTTCATGGTCTAAGGTTGTATTTATTAAATGTTTATATGTCATTTTTTGTTTACTATTATTATTATTATTTATATTTCCAGGATAAATAAATAAAAACAAAAATAAAACAATAAATGTATTTGACACAATTCTTCCCAAATTATTTGAATAAATAAACATAAGAGAGCGCTACTTTCGGCAGGTAGTTTTAAAGCACGATCCCTATTCGTTCTACGATTTATGGGTGAGCTGAGAAGGGATTTTTTGAAATTCTACTCTTAAAGAGGTGGGCGAGGCAAGCCCTAAAATTTTTTTCATAATCTCTCAAACCAGAAAAGATAAATCGATTTGGTTTTTGATTAGGAAAGTGAAGTAATAAAATACAAAAATATTATTTGGGTATTTTGCTCAATTTGTCCACTGAAAGAGAAAATCTATAGTTATTTTGGGGTAAATTTTTGAAATTTTTAAAATGCTCTATATCCTGTATTTTAAAAATTTTTAGAATTCAATTTTGGTACATAGGTTTATTTTGGAAATATTTCAAAAGTGTTTTTTTTTTCATTTTAAAACCAACTAATAGTTCATGACAATAATAAAATTTATTTAAATTAGGAAATTTGAATTATTTAATTAAAATCCAACTAATAGTTCATGACAATAATAAAATTTATTTAAATTAGGAAATTTGAATTATTAAAATAAAACTATTATTATTAAAATAAAACCAACTAACAGTCATTGACGGATCGCTCTTTTCCCCTGCCCTAGGCTTCAAAGTAAAAATATTATAGTAGTTTATAAAATAGAACATTTAAAAAAAAATTGTCCTTATCACCACTGATAGTTTAATTGTTACCCCATTTGGGGTAATTTACCCCGATTCCCTGACCGCTGCCTTAGAGGGTAAAAATCGTGCAATCTGATTTGCAATGAATTGAGAGGGAGTAGGGTTTATTTTTGTAGTCTTTTGTGAGGGTGATGAGTAGGCGGCCCCCTCGAGAAGGTGTTCTCCCCCCGGGCGAGGGGTTGTTTGGCGGCGCCGGCGCCGACGGGCTGAGAGGGATCGATGGAGGTGCGTCGTCGGCGACCATAGGCAGCCCCCTGGTTGGGGGCCATGTGCTTGCTCTGCCAACATGACAGTCGAAACGTTGTTGCCTGCTTGTTGGCGTGCAAGCCCAGCATGTAGATAAGGCTCAATCGAATCCACAGACCTGGCTGGGCAGAGGCAGCCAATGCACCAATATGTAGCTGAATGGTGGATTTGAAGGACCTAAGGGATCACCCAAGGATAATGCTTCACTGATTTGCAGCCCAAACCAATAAAGGTGATCCCCATACAAGGCAACAATTTACTACACAGCATGCTTTGGGGTTTGCCGCCGGCCGGGCATAGTATCATTGAATTTATTTATTTATTTGCTTATTATCACAATTATAATTTCTCTTGTTGTAGAAAGAGTTAAAACAGTATGAAATTTACCAAAAATATAATAAAAAATTCTTGTTTACTAAAATTCATTCAAAATAATAGTATTTTATTATATATTATGAAATTTGAAATATTTAAATTCGACTGAAAATACAAGGGAGATTTTTCGACGTCATTGTCTCTAGTATAATAATAATTACAATGGATAAGTGCATAATTTACATGCTTTATTGAAAGTTTTTTTTGCCGAGGGTAGCAGAATTTTTATATATTGAAGGAGACAATAAAAGAGTGTGTCTTCTGCTGGAATTATAAATTTTATTTATAACGATACTATAGTTTCGAGGGGTTTGCCCTCTTCGTCAGTCTATTACAATTGATTCACAGGAATTAATGTATCGTAGTCTCGTTATGAATACAGTTTGTTACTTCCAGCAGAATACACACTCTTGTATAGTCGCCTTCGATACGTGCGTTAGCATTACGAAGCTGCATCCGTATGTATGGATGCATCGAGCAGATGTGACTGTTTCATTCAGTTAAATTCCTGAAACAGATTCCTCTGTACAAACAATTGTCAACCTTCTCGATTTAAAGGAAATTGAACACACACAATTCAGTCGAATTGAGAACGATCCTTCTTTTTTGAAGTTCGGTTCAAAAAAATAAAATACATTCCCGTTTCTGCCAAATTCCGCAAGCATGTCTCTGCAAAAGCAGTTGTTTACCGTACCACAATTCAAAAAGAAAAGTAGTGAAAATAAATGCGATGTCATTCTGTTTAGCAATTCCCATAAACATTTCTCTGTACAAACAATTGTTTACCTGCTTCGTCGTCGTCTTCGTAGTCGCCTTCTTCTTATCAGAAGTTGCGTGGACTTAATTAACTCCATGCTCCCACAATTTTTATTTTGTGGAGCACCCTTCTCCATCTAGAGCGATCGCGAGCCTCCACAGTAGCCTTCCGGAGACCAGCGCCAACACCTACACCTATCTGATCGGTCCATCTGGCCGGTGACCTGCCTCGTCTTCGTGAACCCTCCACTTTTCCTTGGATCACGATTCGTTCAAATCCATCATTGGCACGGGTAAGATGTCCAAAATATCTCATGACCCTTGTGAGCACGATACTCGACAGCCGCTGATCAGCCCTGACTTCACCAAGAATCGAGATATTTGTTCGTCGCGCTGTCCAGGGGACTCGTAGCATCCTCCTCCAACACCATAGCTCGAAGGCATCTATTTTTCTGCGGTTGACCTGCTTCACTGTCCATGTTTCTGATGCGTATAGCATGACAGGGAAAACCAGCGATTCGACTAAATTTTTTTTTGTATTAGTGGTTAAGCTGTTATCTTGCCATATTTTTTTTAGCTTCGTCATTACTGATCTCCCCATCTGTATGCGCCTGTTTATCTCAGCATCACAGCCGCCTTTGTTGGTTATCATGGACCCGAGATATATGAAATGGTCAACCACATTGTAATCCCCGATTTTCCTGATGCTAGGCATATTGTCATTAGCACGGTCGACAATCATGATTTTGGTTTTACTTTGGTTGATCTTCAGTCCAAACTCTTCGCTTACTCTTCCAAGTTTGCCAAGTAGCTGAACTAGTTCTTCTTCCGAGTTGGCGAGTAGGGCCGTATCATCCGCATATCTTAAATCAGTTATTTTTATCCCTCCCACAGAGACGCCACCATCCCAGCCCTCCAGGACCCTTCGCATGACATATTCCCCATATATGTTGAACAGAATCGGCGACAAAATACACCCCTGACGCACCCCCTTGCCCACAGCAAACTCATTCGACAGACTGTTCTCAACCCTAACCACCCCGGAGTTGTTTTCATATAGACTCTTTATTAATGTTATTAGATGTATGGGAACGCCCATACTTTCCAGAATCTTCCAGAGCTTTGGCCATTGTAAGCTATCAAATGCTTTGCAGTAGTCTACAAAGCAAAAATAAACTGGGTGATAGTATTCTCTGGCTTTTTCAATTATGAGTCTTATGTTTAGAATTTGTTCTCGGGTTCCTTTTCCTTTTACAAAACCAGTCTGATTAGGTGGAATCTGCCAGACGATATAATGCTTTAATCTTTCGTGAATGATGGAAAGCAACACTTTACTAGCATGAGGTATTAAAGCGATTAGTCTATAATTGTCACATATGTTTTTGGGACCTTTTTTATGAAATGGGACAAAAATTGAGCGGACCCAGTCATCAGGCCATTTTCCAGTATCCCATACCCTATTACAAATATCTCTAATTCTTGCTGTTCCTATGTCTCCCATACCTTTCAAGATCTCTGCTGTAATTTGATCTGATCCGGGAGATTTGCCGTTCTTCAGTGAATTTATGGCATGAGATACTTCAGACTCTAAAATACCAGGCTCATTTTCAAAAGATTGTATTGTTGTAGATGGTGGATCCCCCTGATATAATAATTCACAATAGTCCCTCCATATTTTGCATGTTTCTCCAATTGAATTACTAGATTTTCCACCGAATTGGAGCGCCCAAGACCCAGGACTAAACTCACGAGTGATTAATTTTATTGTCTTAAAGAGATCTTTAGAATTATTATGCTCAGCATGCTTTTGGGCATTCGAGCACAATTCTTTATAATAGTTATTTTTGTCCCTCCGACATGCCGCTTGGATATTCTTGTTCAGTTGTTTGATCATCAATTCATTGTTATTTCCCTTAGTTTTTAGGACGCGCCTTTCTTCAATCAATAGCATTGTTCCATCCGTAATCCACGAATTTCTTTTTACTTCTTTTGAGGTTGCACCTACTGCACTTTTTAAAAAATTACATATACATATACATTACATACCTACACAATTTAAAAAAAAATAATAAAAATAAATACATTTCATTCTGTTAAATTCCGCAAGCATTTCTCTATAAAAATAATTGTTTACCTACCCAATTTAAAAAAAAAATAATAAAAATAAATACATTTCATTCTGTTAAATTCCGCAAACATTTCTCTATAAAAATAATTGTTTACCTACACAATTTAAAAAAAAAATAATAAAAATAAATACATTTCATTCTGTTAAATTCCGCAAGCATTTCTCTATAAAAATAATTAAGACTAAAAAGTAAAAAAATAAATTATATTTTAAAAACAACTAAAAAACATGAATCCAAAAAGTACAAAATAATGTAATATTTAATCAAAAAACGTGGGGCACTTTGTTGAAATTAATTAAAAGTTTCTGCGCCCCACACTTTTTGATTAAATATTACATTATTTTGTACTTTTAGATTCATGTTTTTTAGTTGTTTTTAAATATAGTTTATTTGTTTATTGTTTTGATAAATGTCTGAAATGTCATTTTGAACCATGATTTTTTGTTTTTAAAATTTTTAAAAAACTTTTTAAAACTTTGTAAAACTTAAAAAAAAAAGTTTTTTAAAGTTAAAAAAAAAAGTTTTTTAAATTTATAAAAAATTTAAAAAAGTTTTTTAAAGTTTTAAGCTATTTTCTTCAGAAATTGAGAATGATGATTAAGATGTTATAAGATGTTATTAAAATGAAGAAGATTCCATCCCTTTAGACGGGAACCAAGCATTTCAGACTGTTTTTTTTTTTTTTTTTTGATAACCTTAAATCTCGTATGAGATCGTTAAGATCTTCTTGAGTCAATAAACGAGGCTCACATAAACAGTTTTGTTCAAAAGTTGTCTCATCAAAATCTGTTTCTTTTTCTTCGATCAGATGAACTCTCATCATCTATTGGCACGTGTTCTGGAGGCTTTGAAATGGGCAAAATCTTCTTTTTAAAAGGTAGTTGATACAAAGGGGGGACATGCGCGGACCCAGGGGGGGGAGCGATGGGGGCGACCGCCCCCCCCCCCCCAAAGCATTGGAGATCAACATTTTTTATATGTTTATTTTTTATTTTATTTTTATAACATTAAATTTTAAAATTGAAGAAAATAAAGTTCTATGTGGGGGGGGGGCGTCTCTGACCCCCCCCCCCCCGCTTGGACAATTCGATCGCGACACACTTCCGAGATCAAAAGTAGATCTTATATACCGGCGACCGCCCCCCCCCGCAAACAAGAGGTCTGGATCCGCGCCTGGGGGGGGGGGGTACCCTTAACAACTTTCTAGAGAATTTCAAAGGAAAATAAAATATTAATTTTTAAAAAATTAAACTCATTTTAAATAGTACATTTTATAGAGAGTTTGAAATATATATTTTCGTTTGAATATCTCGTAAAAAATTGGTTTTAGAAGCTTCTTTTTGAAGGGTAGTTGATACAAAGGAGGGGGGGACCCTTATCAACGTTCTTGAGAATTTAAATGAAAAAAATTAGTTTTAGAAGCCTCTTTTTGAAGGGTAGTTGATACAAAGGGGGAACCTTGTCAACGTTCTTGAGAATTTAAATGAAAAAAATTAGTTTTTGAAGACTCTTTTTGAAGGGTAGTTGATACAAAGGGGACACCCTTATCAACGTTCTTGAGAATTTAAATGAAAAAAATTAGTTTTAGAAGCCTCTTTTTGAAGGGTAGTTGATACAAAGGGGGGACCCTTATCAACTTTCTTGGAGAATTTAAATGAAAAAAAATTAGTTTTGAAGCCTCTTTTTGAAGGGTAGTTGATACAAGGGGGAACCTTATCAACATCCTTGAGAATTTAAATGAAAAAATTTAGTTTTAGAAACCCTCTTTTTGAATGTAGTTGATACAAAGGGGGGACCCTTATCAACTTTCTTGAGAATTTAAATGAAAAAAAAATTAGTTTTAGAAGCCTCTTTTTGAAGGGTAGTTGATACAAAGGGGGGAACCTTTTCAACATCCTTGAGAATTTAAATGAAAAAATTTAGTTTTAGAAGCCTCTTTTTGAAGGGTAGTTGATACAAAGGGGACCCTTATCAACTTTCTTGAGAATTTAAATGAAAAAAAATTAGTTTTAGAAGCCTCTTTTTGAAGGGTAGTTGATACAAAGGGGGGAACCTTATCAACATCCTTGAGAATTTAAATGAAAAAATTTAGTTTTAGAAACCTCTTTTTGAATGTAGTTGATACAAAGGGGGGACCCTTATCAACTTTCTTGAGAATTTAAATGAAAAAAAAATAGTTTTAGAAGCCTCTTTTTGAAGGGTAGTTGATACAAAGGGGGAACCTTTTCAACATCCTTGAGAATTTAAATGAAAAATTTAGTTTTAGAAGCCTCTTTTGAAGGGTAGTTGATACAAAGGGGGGACCCTTATCAACTTTCTTGAGAATTTAAATGAAAAAAATAATAGTTTTAGAAGCTTCTTTTTGAAGGGTAGTTGATACAAAGGGGGGAGGGGACCCTTATCAACGTTCTTGAGAATTTAAATGAAAAAAATTAGTTTTAGAAGCCTCTTTTTGAAGGGTAGTTGATACAAAGGGGGGACCCTTATCAACGTTCTTGAGAATTTAAATGAAAAAAATTAGTTTTAGTAGACTCTTTTAGAAGGGTAGTTGATACAAAGGGGGGAATCTTATTAACATCCTTGAGAATTAAATTAATTTTTCTTAAAATTTTTAAAATTTGTATCCGGTACCAGGAGCGAACAGGAGTGTACTTTCATTCCGGCCCATTTAATTTTCATCGACTTTTTGTGAACAAAAATTTTGTCAATCTCAAGAATAGGTGAAATGAAAGAAATCATCGTTTCTTTAAACAATTTTTCTTACTCGAATTTTCGAATAGATCAATGAATATATTTTTTTAATCTGTATAATTTGATCTGGCAATGAAGCCAGTATTACAGCTTAGCCTTATTCTTATTTCTTAAGGATTATTCATTTGAAATTAAAATTAAAAATTTGTTTTTAAACGTTGTTGTCATTGAGATTGTAATAATCATATGGTTATTTATCCTTCATCCTCTAGTTCTAACTTTGACCATCAGATAGCGCGTATTGAAATTCTCAGTTTCCCATTATAAAGCAATTTATTTCTTTTTTTTAATTCAATTAACAAAAGAAAAATCTCATTCGAAACGTTTGGGATTTTAATAAATGACAATTGATATTTTTTTTAATGAAATATTTGTAAATATTTATTCATATGTAACTTACATAGATATTTTTTCTCAGGTGGCCATTGAAACGTAAATAACACCGACCGGCCATTGAGTTTCTCGACGGAAGGGGGCTAGTGACGTCATGGGAATCGGAAGGATGATAATACTTATGAAGAAACGTGTGTAGGAAAGGGTAAGGGTAAGGGTTGAAATGGCCCTGGTGATGCTGCCGAGCGACCTGCCCTGGTGGCCCTCTCTACAGAGACACCTCACACAGCTAGCTGTCGCAGACTCCATCGGACAGGTCATCGACGGAATGCAGAAAATACACAATATGTGCAAGTAAGAAAACAATTTATTTGGACTCCAACAAAAATTCCAATTCTCTTAATTCAAATCCACAAAGGCAACTACTTAGGTTTTTCACCGAATTTAAAGACTGAAGATCAAGTTCAAATCTTAAAAACTATAGTCTCAAACAAATAATAATCTTTATATGTGACATATTCATTCATTCAAGAACAACTCAAACCGCTGGACCATAGAGTAATATAGAGTGGAAGGCTCCATAAGGAATCAATGTATTTTAGGGCAAAACCATTGGGCAATACAATGGCGGAAATTGCTCTTTTCGGGACAAATTTTGGTGACATTATTAAGAGTAAAAAATACGCTTATATACAGGGTGATTTACGGTCGATGGCACGTTAGACGTTTATGGAAAACGGAACTCAGGATTTTTCTGAAAATTTATCACCTTACATTTTCTTATCTGTTCTATCGATCTAAAATATTTTCAACATTGCGACGTTTCGGCTTCCATCGAAACTTTATTTTTTTAAATGGAACACCCCGTATATTAACACGTTTTTAGAACCGCCCTTTTATTAAAAGACTTTTTTGAAAATATTGTCCTATACCTATCTCTATTGATTTTCGAGATAAAAAATAATTTGTGTTAAATATGGTCTAAAACATGGCCCTAATTAAACTTAAATAAATTAGTTCTCTCAATTCATGGAAATTTGATATTTTGGTGCTAGTTTAGACACATCCGAAGTATTTATTTTACGCCGAAAAATCGACTCCACATTATACAGAGCGTGCTAAGATTACTATTATTTCCGGTATTTATAAAAGGGGTCAAAAGTTCGTTTTTTCAAATGAGAGCCCCCGTATATTACTCAATAAATTGAAAGGTGAAGAAAAATGCTTTAAGACGATATATCATGTCCCTATACCTAAAACATCAAGTTTTCTTAATAAAGCCGATTTTTCGTGAAAAATTACATTTTAATGAATTTAATTTTAACTAACCATGTCAATATCAAGCTTATAAAAATTTGTTATCTATTTATAAGTAACTTATAAAGAGTTTATTGACGGTGTTCAAAAAATCTCACAATTATTATTATTGAAACGAACTTCTTATAGTAGAAAATAAATTATTTCATAAGAACTTCGTTTGAATAATAAGTAAATTAGGAAATTTGAATTATTAAATTAAAACCCACTAATAGTTCATGACAATAATAAAATTTATTTAAATTAGGAAATTTGAGTTATTAAATTAAAACCCACTAATAGTTCATGACAATAATAAAATGAATTTAAATTAGGAAATTTGAATTATTAAATTAAAACCAACTAATAGTTCATGACAATAATAAAATTTATTTAAATTAGGAAATTTGAATTATTAAAATAAATCCAACTAATAGTTCATGACAATAATAAAATTTATATAAATTAGGAAATTTGAATTATTTAATTAAAACCCACTAATAGTTCATGACAATAATAAAATGAATTTAAATTAGGAAATTTGAATTATTAAATTAAAACCCACTAATAGTTCATGACAATAATAAAATGAATTTAAATTAGGAAATTTGAATTATTAAAATAAAACCAACTAATAGTTCATGACAATAATAAAATTTATATAAATTAGGAAATTTGAATTATTTAATTAAAACCCACTAATAGTTCATGACAATAATAAAATTTATTTAAATTAGGAAATTTGAGTTATTAAATTAAAACCCACTAATAGTTCATGACAATAATAAAATTTATTTAAATTAGGAAATTTGAATTATTAAATTAAAACCCACTAATAGTTCATGACAACAGTGAAATTAATTTAAATTAGGAAATTTGAATTATTAAATTAAAACCCACTAATAGTTCATGACAATAATAAAATTTATTTAAATTAGGAAATTTGAGTTATTTAATTAAAACCCACTAATAGTTCATGACAATAATAAAATGAATTTGAATTATTAAAATAAAACCAACTAATAGTTCATGACAATAATAAAATTTATATAAATTAGGAAATTTGAGTTATTAAATTAAAACCCACTAATAGTTCATGACAATAATAAAATTTATTTAAATTAGGAAATTTGAGTTATTAAATTAAAACCCACTAATAGTTCATGACAACAGTGAAATTAATTTAAATTAGGAAATTTGAATTATTAAATTAAAACCCACTAATAGTTCATGACAACAGTGAAATTAATTTAAATTAGGAAATTTGAATTATTAAATTAAAACCCACTAATAGTTCACGACAATAATAAAATTTATTTAAATTAGGAAATTTGAATTATTTAATTAAAACCCACTAATAGTTCATGACGATAATCAAATTGACTTAAATTAGGAAATTTGAGTTATTAAATTAAAACCCACTAATAGTTCATGACAACAGTGAAATTAATTTAAATTAGGAAATTTGAATTATTAAATTAAAACCCACTAATAGTTCACGACAATAATAAAATTAATTTAAATTAGGAAATTTGAATTATTTAATTAAAACCCACTAATAGTTCCTGACAATAATCAAATTGACTTAAATTAGGAAATTTGAGTTATTAAATTAAAACCCAGGGGGCTTCGCAGCTGGTTTTTATATATTTTCATAATAATGGTGGTAGTAATATCTTCTTCCTTTTTAATATTTAATAATAATAAATAGCTAAGCATTTTTGTGTTTGGTGTTCCGTAGTATTGGATTGGACCCGGAGGACGACACCCTCGATTTGACGATATTCCGTGGGCTGGCGCGGTTCCTCGAAGAAGATCTGGATGCCAGTGAACGGGATCAATTCATGCACCGAACTCTGCCCACGATGGTCGACAGAGCTCTGCAAATCAAGAAATACCGCCCTCCCAGTGGACTCCACTTCACCCTCCAGCAACAAGGTAAATACGTTGGTACAACGTCCACACATACTAGGTATTATAGACCGAGAGCTACTGACCATTTTGGAAACTGATTTCAGAATCCAAATAACATATCCCATATTGTAGTGTGATCAGCACACACCCCAAAAGTCAAACTCTTACTCACCAAGTCGAGTCGTTTTTAGGGGTAATCGACCCCTGAAAATGTCAAAAAATACCGTTAAATCACCTCATTGATTACATATCACTTCTAAACCGTTTACTCTAAGGAAAATTCCATTAGTAGCAAAATTGTAGAGGATGTAATTTTTGACATTTTTGTTTAAAAAAATTTGAAAATAACCACCCAAAATGGGAGGGGGTCAAAAATAAAAATTATAGCCTCAACCAAATTTCGTATACATATGGTACATAATCAATGGGCCTCCAAAATACTAGAAATGCAAAAACTAACCACCCAAAATGGAAAATGGGGGGAAGGTCAAAAATGAAAATTCTAGCCGGTTACAGTACAAATGTATTATTTACAGTATATTTTTGCTTGAAAAGTACAGCGTGGCGCATAAAGATCTACCACATTTTGAAAAGGTATAAAAAATTAAAAAATTTAACTAGAAAAAAACACTGAATATATTTTTGAAAACAACATAGAATATTTTTTTTTAATGTTTTTTAAATATTATCAGACGAAAAATTGTGGGGGGGGGGGTCAAAAATGAAAATTATAACCAAACTCAACCAAATTTTGTATACCAATTCTGTGGGTCCCAAAAAAGCCAGAAATGCAAAAACGAACAACTCAAAATGGGGGAGAGGGTCAAAAATAAAAATTCTAGCCCTTTCGAGCAAACTCAACCAAATTTTGTATACATATTCTGTTGGCCCCTAAAAGGCTATAAATGCAAAAACTGATCACCTTAAATTTGGGCGGGGAGGGGGGTCAAAAAATGAAAATCTAGACCCTTGTACCAAGCTCAACCAAATTTTGTATACATATTCTGGGAACCCCCATAAGGCTAGAAACGCAAAAACTAAGTTAAGTTTTGTACAAGGGCCTAAATTTTCATTTTTTGGTCCCCCCTCCCCCATTTTCCTTTTTGTGTGGTTAGTTTTTGCATTTCTAGTATTTTGGAGACCCACTGATTATGTACCATATGTATATAAAATTTGGTTGATTTTGGTCGAAATGGCTAGAATTTTCATTTTTGACCCCCCCCCCCATTTTGGGTAGTTATTTTCAAATTTTTTTAAACAAAAATGTCAAAAATTACACTCTACCATTTTGCTTCTAATGGAATTTGCCGTAGAGTAAACGGTTTAGGAGTTAAATGTAATAAATGAGATGATTTTAGGGAATTTTTGACATCTTCAGGGGTCGATTACCAAAAAACGACTCGATTTGGTGAGTAAGAATTTGACTTTCGGGGTGTGTGCTGATCACACTACAATATGGGATATGTTATTTGGATTCTAAAATCATCTTACAAAATGGACAGTAGCTCTAATGGTCAGTTGTATGTAGCTTTGTAAAGTCTTTGTTAAACGTGACAAAGGGTATAACCTTAGAATTTATCTTATGCCCGGCCGGATGGCCAATCAGATTATAGGCACTTTTCATCTGATTGGCCATCTCGCAGAGAAGAAGAAGAGATTCAGAAAGTGGAAGATTTTCTAATAGTCTAAGGGCCACTTGTATGTCGCTTTGTAAAGTGTTTGTTAAAGTTTCCAAAGGGTAAAACTTAGGTAGAATTTACCTTGTGTCCGGCGCGATGGTCAATCAGATGAAAGTGCGTGTTATCTGATTGGCTATCCGGCCGAGCCTAAGTTTTACCCTTTGGTAACTTTAACAAACACTTTACAAAGCGACATACAACTGACCCTTAGTCTATTAGAAAATCTTCCACTTCCTGAATCTCTTCTTCTTCTTCTAGTTATCTCCGTCATCTTTTTTCCTCCTTGTCAGTAAAACTTAAAGAACGTGTAGTAAGTACTAATTAATTTTTGGACGATTCTTGTGATTCCTCCAGCCGATCGAATTGAACTGGACAGGCGATTTGTGGCCTCTCTGGTTGCCCACGCGTTCTTTTCCACATTCCCTAAGCGAACGACCAAGACACACCCGACACTTCAAGATTTCAACTTCACGAATTTTTTTAAATATCTCAACAAGTGAGTAAAACATAATCAAATTATTATTTACATAAGTTGTTAGAACTGTATAGAACAGGAAGGGGTGTTCCAGTTTGCCTGGAACATTTAGCCGCAATTTCTTATGCAATTTTACTAAATAAACAATGAAGCCTAAAAAACATTTTTGTAATATTATATACCAGTATTGTAATCTTACAATATATTTGTTAACAAGCTAGATAGTCAATATCACAAGAAATTACAATATGTTTATTGTAATTTTATTATTAGGTTGATGCATAATTATGGAACGTTTGTACTGGCGCGTTTTTCTTTAGCCAAAAATGGGGTTTTGTTTATTTTTTTTTATAAAAACAATCTTCTCTATTTATAGTTAATAAAAATGCGTGTCGAAAACCATATTCATATTCGTCATATTATGCTCTACCACTACGAGAAAGGATGGAAGACAGCACAGTCATTTCGCGATCTCAACGAACTTTTTGGAGAAGGAACAATTACTGATAGTGCAGTACGGAAGTGGTTTGCTCGTTTCAAATCAGGTGACACTAGTTTGGAGGATAAAGAAGGAAGAGGTCGGCCATCGGATTTTTATGATCAGGCACTTCTGACAGCCGTGGAAAAGGATGAAAGCCTTACAACACGAATGCTGGAGAATGGCGAATCCTGGACAAAAACGGCAAGCGGCAATTCAACATAAACAGCGACGTCTACCTGGCACAGCTTGACCATCTTCACGGTGCAATCGAGGCGAAAAGACCGCGCAAAAAGAACCACACCGTGCTCCATCACGATAACGCACGTCCACATGTTGAGCGCCGGGTCGTCGAATTCATCGCCAATAAGGGCTGGAATCTACTCCCACATCGCCGTACTCACCGACCGAAGCACCGACGGACTATCGCATCAACCGATCTTTGAAAAACTGGCAAAAGACTAAGATCTACGACGATTTGGATGACTTGGTGGCCGATGTCAAAGCGTGGATTGCCTCCAAGAATCGTGACTTCTTCGCCCGTGGAATTAATTGACCGACTGCCAAGCAAATGATAAGCAGTTATTGAATTAGATGGTGAATAGGTTCCCGAATAATCATTTAAACATGTTTTTGTTAAATTTTATTATTGCTTTTGCTGAATAAAAATACTTTTAAAAAACGTTCCATAATTATGCATCAACCTAATAGATGAAGGAGGAGGTATCAGCCAAAGTTGGATGCACTGGGTTCAATAAAACATTCTGAATAAAACGTTTGGGCATGAATTTATTTGGTCATCTTCAGTTAATTGGGAGTTATACACAAAATGCGGTACACCAAGCCTTGGTTCGATCATATGGTATATGTTCCTTCATCTAATACAATTTCATCACAGCCACGAACTCTAACAATATTGTTATTTTACTTAGCTTTTATACGTGATAAACTTTGTAAAATTACAATATCCAGTTTTATATTTCTCAACAAAATATGTAAATTTCTATAAATATTTAGTAAATATTCAAATATTTTGCAGTAATTTACAAAACCATTTTTGTAATTTTACTGATAATTGTAGTAAAATAAATGACAAAAATTATAATTAATAATTAAAACAGAGATAGTAGGGAATTGGACAATAAATAAAATCAGTTTTCATTAAATGAGCCAGACGTTTTGTCGATTTATTTCGACTTCCTCAGTGGTCCATCCTATCACTCTTCGTCAAAAGACAATTCCCTTATGCGACGAAACATCTTTTTTCATTTCTACAATACATTCTTGGCCTCAATTACTCTAGAATCTTGAACGTTTTTTCCCCTTTTAACAATTAAAAATGTCTGTTTAAAAAACAATATAAAAGTTTTATAAATTTTTTATTTTTTTCTTGTTAAAAGTGGAAAAACGTTCAAAATTGTAGAGTAATTGAGGGCAAGAATGTATTGTAGAAATAAAAAAAAGATGTTTCGTCGGATAATGGAATTGTCTTTTGACAAAGAGTGATATGATGGGCCACTGATGAATTCGAAATAAATCGACGAAACGTCTGGCCCATTTAATAAAAACTCTGTTTTTATGGGAAAGTTCATTATAGTATTGTAAGATTACACTACGTAATTTTTAGATAGCCTGGTTTTGTTTAAAATAATTTCGACGAACTCCCTTATCCCATGAAAGTAAAAAATGATAAAAGACCCTAACCCTTTTAAAAATATGTTTTCCTTTGTAGAATTAAATTCAATACCTCCAAACTCCAAGAGGTATTGATCTGCCAAAAAATTTTCTTTCACTAGTAAATTATATGTGTGGCTTCTGTACCATAACATTCTAAATTAAGTTAGTTATTTTTTGGATCTCCTGATGATGGGTAGACAGCCCAAAATACAGGCAGCGCATATAGGATAACTACATATGGTAGTAATCAATTTTAATTATTACAGCAATTGAATAAAAATCCGATCTCTGGTAATCCCGTACTTGTCCTGTCAGTCGCAGGAAAATAGAATTTCCCTGAGAAAACCTTTTTTGTAATTTGCAGAGACTGCCAGAAGGCGAAGTTGCGTAGTATTCTGCACTACTTTGACCAGACGGAGGCCCATGGCCAGCCCGAGGTGAAGATCGTCTTCTCTCGGCAGGTGAGTGCTCCACCGGCATGTCAATTTCCCCCTCACTGACCCTCTGGATTGTCCAGGTTCTATCCAGCCGCCAGTGGCTGACCATCGAGGACTGGCTGGAGAGTCGACAACCCCTCTGTCCACTGATGCCCCGTCACGAGGGCAGGCTCGAGAGCAGCGACCCGGGCTCGGTTCGCGTCTGCTTCGCCTCAGCCCGCCTCGGGGGGGCTGTTCTCGCCGACGGAGTCTCCCAAGTAATTAACTAACTAACACACACCCAACTCGTCCTGGTGACCATGCTCTCATGTCCCTTTCCAGGAATGTGTTCAGTTCTGCTCAACGCCCGAACTCCTGGCAGCTCTCAGCTTTTGTGAGGCTCTCGAGGACAACGAAGCCCTTACCGTCGAAGGGCTGCAGCAAGTCACTAAAATCAGCAGAGCCATCTGTCATCCGCTCCCGGAAGCCATTCTGGTGGGTACACAGGGACACGTCCCAAGATTTTCTTCTGTGGAATAGGAACTGTAACTTTATTCTATAATATAGGCTACTTTTACACGTTATTACATACAATAATGCCTTTTTAAATTTATACTGTAATACGCTATAAACATGCGAAGTTAAGTTTGCTTTACCACCTAATAATATAGGATGAGTCGCGGGAATCGGATCTTTTTCAGGAAAGAATAATTCTGCGGATTTTTCAAAATAAAATACTTTTTTTTCATAGGAACAATCACTAAACTATGCCATTTATTGAATACTTATGAGCGAAAAATTATGTCTGACAAATGATGGCCATTTTCACGAACAAATTCTCGAAAGTTTGCGTCCACTCTTGCCAAAGTTTCTTCAAAGCACTGTGCAGCGAATTTTATACAAAGACCTAGGGCTTCACCCGTATGAGATAGTACAACTGTTAAATGAGGGAGAATACCAACAACGTCTCACCTTTTGCAAAACAATTTTCGACATGTTTGAAAAAAATGAGGATTTGACCATCATAATGAGCGATGAAGCTCATTTTTATCGAGACCGTCTTGGAATTTGTGTTCTTGAAAATGGCCATCATTTGTCAGACAAAATTTTTCGCTCATAAACATTCAATAATGGCATAGTTTAGTGATTGTTTCTATGAAAAAAAATATTTTTTTTGAAAAATCCGCAGAGTTATGTTTTCCTGAAAAACGCCCTGTATATGAGTTTTGATTCTTTCAATATAGGCGCACTCTTATTTATTTAATAAGAACAAAAATACTATGCGAAGGGAGTATAATGTGTGTGGTTTGTTTTGCAGGTGAGTGTCCTGTGTCTGGACGCGGAAGACTACTCTCGCCTACCTGTCAGCCAATTCGAGGAGGATAACCTGCTCAGGGAGCTGAACAAATGTCTAATCGGGTATGGACCATCGCCGAGAGAGCCACCCCAAGGTTCCGATGCTTCCACGTCACGACGTCTCTCCCCAATCGGGGAATCTTCCTCAAGTCCGACGCCTCCAGAACGAAAAGTTATCTTTTTAATTTCTTGTTTTTTGTTGTTTGCTTTTCCATTTCCCGATTTCATCGGATTGAACGAAGTTGGTGTTGTTGCAGGAGAGGCCGCAGGTGTCCCCGTCGCCGCTGAGTCCTCTGGCTTCCGGTCGCCGGGGGCGCTTCATCGTCCTGGGCTCTTCCGGGGAATGTCTTCCAGTCTCAAGGCATCAGCAGCCGAGTACCACAGGGGCAGTTCCACAGGGCGGGAAGGTCTCCGGCGCCGGCGGAAGCCTTTACTCCAGCTGTCATTCCACCGACTCCGAGGGAAACTCCTCTGTGGAATTCAAGAGCGCGAGGGAGAGCTTCAGCTCAGGTCAGCTTAGACATTTCTTCAAGGGAGTTTAACAGGATATCTCATCAAGATTTCGTAAACTTTTTCTTATACAGATATATAAATGAATATACAGGGTGTTTCAGAAGAAATTGTAAATATTTTAGGAGGTGGTAGTATAGACGAATCGCAATAAAAATGTCATATAACATGTGTCCAATTCTTATTGAGTACACAGATACAGCTGAGTTCAATGAAATTTCGTTTCGTGTCTTGGTACACCAGTTTCTATAGGCGTATTTATCGAATGTCAGCAGTAATGTGTTGATGTTAAAGTTGTGAAGTTTTCATTGTGATTTGTTGGCCAAGTCTACTAGTACAGTAGAGTGTAAACATACTGCACGTATTAACACATACTGAGTATGCCGATATGGTATTTGTGTATGGGTTTTGTAATGGAAACGCTGCTGCTACTGCTGCTTGTAGAGAATACGGCATACGATTTCCTAACCGCAGACTACCAGATTCAAGAGTGTTTACGTGTAACGCTGTATCTCTGTACTCAATAAAAATTGGACACATGTTATATTGCATTTTTTATTGCAATTCGTCTATCCTACAACCTCCTAAAATATTTACTATTCCTTCTGCAAACCCTATATAGTATGTGATGGTGTCAGGGAAAAGGTCCCTTATCTTCACCTGGTCAAAATCGAGCTAATGACATCTTCTGTTTCTAGAGAAACAACTGAACAAAACGCTTTTTGTCCCACACAAAAATTCCAAAAATTGACTGAGGTATGAATTTTTGAATAAAAAATTACTTTTGAGTTATAGTCGTTTAAATTTTGACAATTTTTAAGCAGGCAACAATAGGGTGTTTCTTCCATTTTTACTATCGCTATTATTCTATTCCGAATGAAAATTCGTTGCTGAATTCAAATATCTATTCAAAAATTATACCCAACTGAAGCATAATTAAATCTAAATAATTAATTGTTTAATCATTAATTTGTTTTGTTTACAATATTTTATTGACTATTTATTTGTATTGTTGAAAAAGTAAATAAAGCTAAATATACACGTTTATTTTAAAATTTTCTCCCGAATTCAAAAATTATTACCTGAAGCATAATAATCTAATTAATTAATTGTTTAATCATTAATTTATTTTGTTTATAATATTTTATTTTAGACAAATTAACTTTTAAATGTTAGTTTTAATATTTTATTTATTATTTATTTGTATTGTTGAAAATTTTATTTACTTATTTGTATTGTTGAAAAAGTAAATTAAGCTAAATAAAAGCTTATTTTAGCTCTTCTTTATTTTACTAAATTATAACACCCACATTTAACTCACATGTTTGCCATTCCTGAAAAAAATAAAAAAACTGGTCGGTAAAGATAAGGGCTCTTTTCCCTGAAATTGACAGTGACCAAAAAAGAGGGTAAGATTAGAAAGATTGTTTATTTTGTACATTAATGATATAGATAGCTGTATTGATGATAATGTTTTTGTAAATTTATTTGCGGATGATACTTTAATATCTGTAGAGGATAGTGATATCGACATGGCTGTAATAAGAATAAATAGGGTCCTTAGAGAAATTGAGGGATGGTTAAATGTCAACAAACTGATAATAAATTGTGCAAAGTCAAAAGTAATGATAATGGGTGCTAGTGGGGAAAACATATCTCCGGTGTGGCTGAATGGTGTAAAACTGGAATATGTCGACTCTATAAGGTATCTGGGTGTTATCGTTGATGACAGACTGAATTTTAAAATGCATTTTAATGAACTAATTAAAAATATAACTGGAAAGGTAAATTATTTTTATAGAATCAGCAACAACTTAAATATGAACAATAGAATTAGAGTTTATAAGAGCATAATAAATCCCAATTTTTACTATTGTCCTACAATTTTATATTTTGGTACAAAAAATAATATAAATGAACTACAGTTACTACAAAATAAGTGTATGAGGATTATTTTGAAATGCGATAAACATACACCAATTAGAACGATGCTAGATTGCCTAGGTTTTTTGAATGTGAGTGATTTCCTGTACGTACAAACAATGTGCTTTGTCTACAAATTGTATCACAGGGAATTACCACAGTATTTGGAATTCACAATAGTGAATGAAATACATGGACATTATACCAGACATAATGATAGGATATATGTGCATAAGGTAAATAGAGAATCGACTAAAAACTCACTTTACTTCAGGGGGCTTGAGGAATTCAATTGTCTGCCCTCTGTTGTAAAAATTCAACAAATTTAACATTATTTAAACTTAATTTAAGGAAACATATTAGTGAAAATGTTACATAGACATTAGAACTTATTATAGTGTAATATTATGTATTTTAATGTTAAATATTATGTTGTATATAATGATTTCGTACGTTTAATGTATTGTAGTGTATATATGTATGTAAATACATTTAAATTTAAATAAATAAAAAAAAAAATAAATAAATAAAAAAATAAATAAAGATGGAGATTCGCCTGTGTGTTCTAGGTTATGCATTCGAATCGAACAGTCTGATTTGCGGGTTGCATCAATAGGCGTTAAATATTAAATCCTTTAATCTTTTTCCTAAATTCTGCTTTTTATCTAAAATTTTGGGTTTGTAGAATTTAGAAATTTAGTATGGAATTTAGAAACAAAGATTAATATTGTAGAAATGATGTTTTGTCTTTATTTGTGATGGTGTCAGTGAAAATTATCTTCACCTAGCAGTTTTTTCAGGAATGGCAAAAATGTGAGTTAAATTTGGATGTTATAATATAGTTGAAATAAGAAGAGCTACAATAAACATGTAGATATAAAGCTTTATTTACTTTTTCAACAATACAAATAAATAATAAATAAAATATTGTAAACAAAACAAATTAATGATTAAACAATTAATTATTTAGATTTAATTATGCTTCAGTTGGGTATAATTTTTGATTACATATTTGAATTCGGCAGCAAATTTTAAATTTCGAATCTTAACCAGCTCCAAAAGCATTAGCGAGGAAGTCAGACTCTAATCTATTAAGGAACCCAAAGTATCAGGATGCTTGAATGAAACGGTTTGGTCAAAAAAGTTTCTGGTAACGGAAGCAAAAGTACGCATCTATAAGACCGTTGTGCGGCCAATTTTGACATATGCGGCCGAAATAAGAACAGACACCGCAAAAACAAGAGAAATATTGGAAGTTTTTGAGATGAAATCGCTACACAGAATTGCGGGTAAAACAAGGATTTTTTTTTTTTTTTTTTATTAAAATATAACCTTGTTACAGAGAACATTAGGTCATTAGGCCAAACAAAATACATAAAATTACATAAATATATATACATTACATTATGAAGAAAGTATTACAATGTTTTTTACAGTTCAATAAATCAAAGGATATGTAACAAACTAGATGGTAGAACATTAGTCATATATAATATAAAAATTTTATGAGATAGCTTTTTTAACAAATTATAATACATATATTTATAGTAATTACTAATAAATAATAGACAAAATCAGAGTCTGAACTCTTAGGTTAACCAATAATAAATAAATATAAAAAAGAAAAATCACAAGTTTTTACATTCTCGTCTTATTGAGATAATGAATTTATAAAACAACTTTAAATTATTCGGGTTTTCAAAGAAATATTTTAGAATAAGAAGCATATTGGTTGGATGCACCAATAATTTGCCATTTGATTGAAAAAAATTTTCGACTTTATTTTTTATTCTTGCGCAACCAAGAAAGAAATGATTAAGATCACCAACCTCACCGGAATCGCACACACATAGTGGGTTCTCTCTCAAACCCATCCTGTGTAAATACTGGGGGGTGATCGTGTGACCCAACCTTAAACGGATTATTTCCACAATCAGACCTTGATGCGTACAAAGCTTACTTGATGTATTGTTAATCGTTTTATTGTTTGTATTTATATTTATATGTTGATGTTGTTGTTAAATAAATGTCTTAAATGAGATTACGAGTTCTTAATTAATATGATCGTAATATTGGCGCCCGAACAATGTGAAAATGATAAAAAAACCTAGTGGACCACTGGCGAAGAGCGAATAAGAAAAATGATTTTTCGAATATGGAAATAACGAGGGAGGAGATATCGAAGATCAAGGATGATATAAAAAAAGGTGAGCATAGAGTAATGGATTTGGGAGAGGAGGTGAATAAATTAAAAAATAATTTTGAAGAAATAATAAAAAAATTAAAGGATGATTTGGAAGAGGAAAGAAACAAGAGGATAGAATTGGAAGAAATGATAAAAAGGGAGGAAAATTCGGAAAAGGCTAGTGACTTCGAGATTAATAGGAATATTCAATTAGCAGAAGTGGGAAAATTCCTTCCGGTGTTTAGAGCACTCCCAGAGGAAGACCCGAAGTTGTTTTTAAGAAAGGTCGAGAATAATCTATTAAAATATAAAGTACCGGAAGATGTTTGGCTCATGGTGGTTTCGGGTCAGTTGTTAGATAAGGCCAAGACATGGTGGCGGGTGGTGAATCAATTTCCCGCGTTGGATTGGAAAGATTTTAAAATGAAATTTCTCCGAGAATACGATAGTTTAATCGTAGTCTCAAAGTTAAAGGTTATGTTTTATGAGGAGAAACAGAGAAAAGACGAACCTATAAGGTTATTTATTGAGAATAAGACGGCTTTATATAAGAGAGTTTTTCCGGACGAAGATGCTGGTTCAATCCTTCAAGTTTTAGTGGAGATGATTACTCCACGTATTAGATCGTCCATTAGGGGAATGAAATTCACTGATATTGAAGGGTTTATGCAGACGGTAGAAGAAATAGAAAGGGATTTAAAGGATATGGATAAAGAAGAGAAGACAAGTCCCACTCAGGATAGAAGTTGCATTCAGGATAGACGTTTTTGTGGATTCTGTAGGCGGGAAGGACATGGGGAAGACACTTGCTTCAAGAAGGGAAACGAGTGGAGGGGCAAGGAAAAAGGGAGTTCCTTGTCCAAAAAGCAGTAGGATTCCCTAAGAAAGTAGGAATAGAAAGTGAGATCGGTAGTCATATTATTTGTTGTGTGAATAAATTTTCGGAAATCATTAGTCCATCAATGGAATTACAAATAGAGGAAAGTAGAAGGGCATTAACTAATGAAGATGATTTAATTCCGTACTGGTTGAAGGAAGTCAAGGAGGATGAGTTGAATATAATGGAAGAGGAGAAACTAGATGCTGGTCAGATGAAATTAAATCAAAATAAGGAAGAGTTACTTCATCAAATAAAATTATATTTAGAAAAATCGATGGATGGAGCAAAAATTATTGAAAATAGTCAAGAAAGGGGAAGGTTAGTTAAATATCATTCGAGTTATTTTAAACCTAGGAAGAAAGAAGAATGATCCTGTGGGAAGCTGCGTCCGTGTTCTAAGGAGGGGAGAATTGATGCGTACAAAGCTTACTTGATGTATTGTTAATCGTTTTATTGTTTGTATTTATATTTATATGTTGATGTTGTTGTTAAATAAATGTCTTAAATGAGATTACGAGTTCTTAATTAATATGATCGTAATAACCTCTAAACAAAGGGCAGGAATCATACCAGGGTCTACGTGGTATTTTCGGCATTATACAAAAAAGATGTCTGCCAATCAACGTAAGCTCTTTTCTTAATACGATTTCTCATATCAGACTGATTATCATTAAGGTGATGAAATATCCCATTGGAGACTGCGTCCTTGGCGAGGCGATCTACAATGGAGTTATCCGAGATTCCACAGTGTCCCGGTATCCAAAGGAAATTCACTAAAATTTTTGAGCGAGATAGGATTTCGAGGTTGGAAATGATCTCGGAATTAATGAAGGTGTATAATTACCTTTATTAAAACATTCTATTGCTTTTAGAGTGGACTTAGAGTCTGAACATATGATGTAATTTTTATCTCCAAGGGATTTGATTATATCAAGACTTTGTAGAATGGCATATTCTTCAGCTTTGTAAATAGATGTATTAATTGAGAGTCTGATCATTTTACTAAATTTATTTTTAGGGAACCAAATCGCACAACCAGTCCCTGAGTCCATCTTAGAACCATCGCAAAATATTCTAGTCATATCCGGAAAGTTTTTAGCTGTATATTCACAAAATATATCATTTATATTTGAAGAATCCTTTTTGAAGGGCAAATAGAATACATTTGGTGAATAGGTCTGAATTGAGTAGTCATAATCAAATAAAAAATATTTGGAGTATTTGGTAATGCTAAACTGTTGGATAAAATTGTAACTTTTTATAAATGATGTTGCGGGTTTGTTATAAAATCTAGTGTCTAAAAGACTTTTATGATTAATAATTGGGCTCAAAGTTGTATGATCATTCATAATCATCTTATTCAGTATATAATTGTTCGTTAATAGTTGACGCCGAATGTTTAGGGGCATTTCTTTGGCCTCAATTAGCAGGGAGTTAGTTGGAGTGGATCTGAGAGCTCCGAGGGATATTCTTAGGCATCTGTATTGTATTCGGTCTAATTTTATTAGAATGGATAAGGAGGTATTATGAAAGATTTGAGAACCATAATCAAGGACAGGTCTAATTAAAGATCTGTATAGGAGGAGGATGGAAGAGGGGTCAGAACCCCAGCTGGTTTTTGCAATTGTTTTAAGAATGTTTACCTTGTTTTCACACTTTTTAATTATAGCATTAATATGAGGTCTCCATGTTAGTTTGGGGTCAAGTAAAAGGCCCAAGAATTTAAGAGAGGTTTTCACTTCAAATTCGCGATTATTAAGTCTGATAAAAGAAGGGATCTCAACTTTATATTTTCTAGTAAAAATCATAGCATGAGTTTTGTCATATGCAATTTCCAGACCTTTTTTGAGGAGAAACTTAATTACGTTGTCCAATGTTGAAGATAATCTGTTAGAGTTTGTTTCAATAGAATTAGAGGACGTGTAAATTATCAAATCGTCTGCAAACATCAGGAACTTAACATCCGGACCTATTTGTTTTTCTAGGTCTTTAATATATAGGCTGAATAAAAGTGGGGACAAAATGAGCCCTTGGGGTAGACCACATGTAGCTCTTCGAGGGCCTAATGAGGAAGACTTGTTAAAGATAAAGATTTCGCGGGAGTGGTACAATTTGCAAACGAAATTAACAAGTTTACTGGGGAGATTTAAAGAAAAGAGATCCTCAGCTAATAAATCAATATTTACTGTATCAAAAGCATTTTTAATATCGAGAAATAATGCAGAGGTTATACCTCTTTCGAGAAATGAGATTTGTATATCTTGATACAAAATACAAAGGTTGTCAAGAGCGGACTTGCCTTTTCGGAATCCATGCTGAGAGACGGGTAGAATGTTGTTGTATTCTAACCACCATTCCAATCTGGATTTAAGCATGGATTCCAGAATTTTCTCAATACACGAAGCAAGTGCAATAGGCCTATAGGAAGTTGCTAAGGATAAATCCTTATTGATTTTAGGTACCATAATGATCTTGAAAGTAGACCAGGATGGAGGGAAGGTACCTTGATCCCAAAAACAATTTATATATTCCAAGAGTCGAGCTTTTACTGGTAAAGGAAATTCACTGATCATGGAATAGGAGATAAAGTCCAGGCCGGGCGAGGATTTTCTTTTTTTAATATTAATCGCTTTCGTGAGTTCATTTAATGAGAATTTATGAGAAATAAAATGTGAAGTGTGGTTTAAAGGAAAATTTCTTAGGTTACTTTCAACATTGGCTGGTGTAATAATATCGGCAAATTGGTTCAAAAGAAAAGATGAGTCTTTTGGAGGGTTGGTATGGATGTTATTGAAAATTTTGATTTTGTTCCAGATAAGAGAATCAGGAGTATTTCTATTAATTTCAGAGCAAAATCTTCTCCATTTCATTCTTTTCTTATATTTAAACAGCTTTTTAACCTCTGCATCTATTTTTTTATATTCCAAAAAATTTGAATAATTAATACATTTAGAATATTTTGAAAATGCCCTTTTTCTTGCTTTGATAGCAGTTTTACATTCATCGTCAAACCAAATAGGAGAGGAACGGGAAAATGAATTGGAATTTTTAGTTATATTTGAAGCTAAAATTGCGGCCTCTTGTATATTATTAATAAATAAATCATAACTATTAATATTAAGGTCACCAGAAAGGTCCTGATGAGAACTTAGTAATATTTCACTGAATTTATCAAAGTTAATATTCTTTGGAAAGCAATTGAAGGAAAAGTTAGAACTGTTCAGAGTGCACTTTGGTAAGTGAACCAGAATTTCAATCGGGAAATGATCCGATCCTAGCTCTTCTTCGAGTGGACACCACGTTAGTAGATGAGACATAGCGGAACTACAGATGGTGAGGTCTACTGGATAAGTATTCCTGTTTGGCCTTGGTATCATGGTGTTTTTTCCATTATTAAGAAGTACTAGAGAATCAGTGTCGATGTTATCTACTAGAGATCTCCCAGCTCTATCTTCAAAGTTTGCGCCAAACGAAAAGGAGTGGGAGTTAAAATCTCCAGCAATTATTTTTTCTCCAGGAATCTGATTCATTAGAGAACGCCATTCGTGATGATTGATAACAGTACCAGGGGTAGCATAAACCGAAACAATATTTGCACTGATATTACCGGGCAAATATATTTCAATTGCAATTGCTTCGAAGCTTATATTTCCATGATCAATTTCAATTAGTTTATGAGGGATAGTATTTTTAATTATAATGGCTACGCCTCCATATCCATCTTCACGGTCCCTTCTATAAAAGGAGAATCCAGATTTCGAGGTTTTATGATGGGATTTAAACCAAGTTTCACATAATAAAATAATATCTAAATTTAATTGAGCTATCAAATGTTCCAAATACTCTTTGTTAGCATTGTAAGATCGTATGTTCCATTGAAGTATTTTAATGTTTTCTTTTTTATTAGCATGAATATCTTGAGCCATTTTTATTGGAATATAATAATTTATTAAAATATAAATATAAATATAAGAGAATTTGGTATATATAAAGATTAAATAAATAATAATAAAATAATTTCTCGTGTAATTTTTAATATAGTATAGGTATATATATAAATATATTTAATCATTTATTTATTTTTTATTTATTTTTGTTATCTTTTCGGAAGAGTATTAGTTGATATTTCTTCAGAATTGAATTTATTAATAATTATATGATTGTTTTGAAATTTTTCAACTGGATTCGGAGAAGTCATATCTACATCTCTATCTTTAGACATTAAATCATTTCTAATGTCTTGCTGCCTGGGTCCATAAGGATTCGCAGGCAACGGAGATGTGCATGTGTTAATTTGTTCATTAGGTAATATAAAATTTGGCGAGGGCTTTGTTTGGGGAACTTTCTCAGTTCTTTTATATTTAATTTTAACATGCCTTCTCTCGCTTGTCTCATTATTTTCATTTGGTTGAATAGTTCTTTTCTTGTTTGAAATATTAGAATTAAAATTAGATTTTAAAGAAGGAAAACTTTCCATATCATAGGTAAAGGGTTTAGAAGGGACATATGCAAAAGCATCTGAAAATGGTTTGTATTTTATTGTGTCTTGTGCTTCTTTATAAGAGTAGCATTTTAAAACCATCAATTCTCTAATTTTTTTATGTCTTGAGTAGTCTTCACATTTGTCGAGTTCTGAACAAAAATGATCCTTTTTGCAGTTTATACAAATAGGCTTGTCTTTCATAGGACAGCGATCAAGCTCATGATTGTCAAGCGCTCCACAGGCTTTGCATCTAGGTTTTTTGCTTCTGCAATTCCTGGAAACATGGTTAAAGCGCCAGCAGATTTTGCATATTGGAGGCTTAGGAATAAACGGAATAACTTCGCATCTGACGGAATGTATACAAATATAAGAAGGAAGTATTTGGCTGCCAAATGTAATTTTAATTGAATTCGTTGGTATTAGTTGAGGATTATTATTATCTTTGGAATTCAACAAACGGTTCATCCTCTCCGCTTTAAGAATTTTATAAGGAGAAGTGCAGAAGCAATTTTCTAGGAAATCATTTGCATCTAATTCCTGAGGATAGTTTCTAACTACTCCTATTCTAGTAGTAAAAAATAAGGGAATATATCCGGTGTATTCAGAATTTTCCAATATGGGGTCTTTAATGAATGCATTTGCATCAGTTGAGGTTTGGAACTGGATTCTAATTTTGAATTTGTTTATTTGTGAGATTCCAAGGATTGAGTGGTTGAATTTATTCATATTTTGGTAAATAAATTTACCAAACACCATTGGGTGGATAGGTTTAGATATTGTTTTGGATTTGATTTCATCAATATCTCCAAGTAGAGTATCTTCATCTATGAGAATTTCATTTCCATCTTTATCGATAAAATATTTAATTGTGATTTTTTTTTCTAAGAAAATGAAAAATGGTCCAGTATCGGTATTTCGATATTCATTATCACAAAAATCTATTATAGAGTTACGATACCCTGAGGGGGAGACCCCTCAGGGCATTTCATTTTTATGAATGTCTTCTTCTATACAAGAATAGATTATATAGGTAAAACAAACACAAATAAATGATTATTATTATAAAAATAAAAAGTAAGCAAGAGGTATGCTTATCTGCGTGCTATCGCTCCGCTGCCAAAGATCTTAGTCCAGAAATAAAGAGAAACACTTTGATAATATTGGATGCCTCTAGCCACGACCGTTCGCATTGACGGCTCTTACCAGACTGTTGATTAGGATTGTAAAACAAGGATGGACAGGGTAAAAAATGAAGACATTAGGGAAAAGTGCAATATAGTTACAAAAAGTCAGCGTATGGGTCCAAAGAAGAAGAACAAAATGGAGTGCACACTTAATGCGAATGAACGAAGACCTGCTGGTGAGGAAGGTACCATAGGTACATGACAACAACCCTACCGGAAAAAGAAGACGGGGCGGTCCAAGAAAACGATGCAAAGACGCTCTGGAGTAACAATAAGAAGAATAAGAAGAATCTTTCTTAAAAATTTATTAAAATTAAGAAATTTAAATTATTATTTTAAAACCCATTACAGAATCCAGGGGATGTCCGCCGAAGGCGGGCTTCGTAGCTGGTTATTATTTATATATTGTGCGAGAGTAAGAGTAACTTTTAAAGATTGTTTCTTTGTTTTGATTGTAGAAGGGAGTGGGGGTATGGAGGTGGACGAGGACCGAAGGTACAGCCCCCACTTGTCCACCCCCGAGCGTCGTTCTACCTTCGCGGAGCGTCTTCGGGATGCCCTGCACAGAGGTCGAACCGAGGAGTCTTCCGGGAGTAACGATTCCAGCAACTACGCCGTCGGCATCCACGTGGCCGGAAGCCAGCTCCACGACAAGGATATCAAGTCAGTATATTCACAATTCAACACCTTCAATTCATATAAAAACAAATACCCTTAAATACCAGGTCTGTAACTTTAAAATGCGGGTTTTTTCCAATAGATGGCCCACAAAGCCAATAGATTCTGGCGCCATAACCAATATGTCGTTTTGTAGCTATGACAGCAAGCTTCAAAATGTCATATTTGTTTAAAAGTTTAAGAGTTAGTAGCATACTTTTTTTCGGTGGTAAACATGTCGAGTTTTGAGGCAAACAAAGAGGATTTGCGGCACGTGCTGATTTTCTTATTCAATCAGAAGAAAAAAGCAGCGGAAACACATCGAATACTTGAGGAAACATACGGTCCAGATACTCTATCTGTCGAACTGTGGTTTAAACGATTCACAAGCGGTGATTCCAATGTCAATGACAAAAAACATGAAAATCTACCGAAACAGTTTGAAGACACCGAATTGCTGCTGAAACCTGGCGAAACAGTTAATACGGATCGCTATCGACAACAAATGATTAATTTGAATAATACGTTGATCGAAAACGACCATTATGGTCTCGAAGACATGAGAAGGTGATACGAGAACGCACCCGGTCACGCAGCAAAACTGGTCAAGTACACTCTGACAGGATTTTGATGGGAAATATTACCCCACCCGCCGTACTCACCAGAATTTGCTCCTTCCGACTACCACCTGTTTTCAACCATGGTACACGCACTTGACGAGCAGCATTTCCATTCTTATGAAGACACGTTCAAAAATGGCTCGACGACTGGTTTTGCTCAAGCGACTTTCAATTCTTTTGGAATGGCAT
The DNA here is from genome assembly GCA_024734495.1 of Forficula auricularia. Classification (NCBI taxonomy): domain Eukaryota; kingdom Metazoa; phylum Arthropoda; class Insecta; order Dermaptera; family Forficulidae; genus Forficula; species Forficula auricularia. Next base: position 227,959 of record JALMQS010000868.1, on the reverse strand, counting down.
CCATAATTTGCCTACTAGATGTCAAAAATGTGTAGAAGGCGAGGGCCGATACTTTGAATAAAATATAGTTTTCCATTTTTTATAAATTATTGACTATTTTTATTGAAACCCCCCGCATTTTAAAGTTACAGACCTGTTATTTAAAAACATCGATGTCGGGGATTTTGCAAAACCATAGGTTGTTTGCCATCGATGTTGAAAACATCAATCATCGATGCCCATCCCTATTACGAAAAGGAGTACCGAGAGTCTTGAAAAAGTTTCCCTTTTTTCTCGATTTACAAATCCTATTTGCCTTCTCTTTGCAGATTGAAACGCGGAAGTTCACGGGGTTTCATCCTAGAGCAGGATTCGGGTTCCATGTCTGATCAATTTCCTGATGAAGAAGGTGTCTGGGAGCAGGAACGTCAATGGATTGAGAAATTCCGTGCTAGGGAAACAAGCGGCAAATTACTGTCACGTGGCTTGACTTCCGAGTCCTCCAAGTACTCGTTCAGCATCGACGGAAGCGAAGGTAAACACATTTCACACATCAACCATTCCCGTCGAATAATTGGTAAGACAAGAGATGAATAGGGAGGGACCTTGAGTTAAACAAAGAGACAGCACTACTTCCGAAGGTAGCGCTCTCTTGTGTTTATTTATTCAAATAATATGGGAGAATTAGCGCAAAAATTGTATTATAGTATATATCATAGATAAAATAGTCTACGGAGCCTAGCGGGCCGAGAGCGAGTCTCTTTGTCTTGGACGTTTAATACATCATCCCCCAAAACTTACATTTTCGTCGTCAGTTGGCGTTAAAGTCGTGAAGCAATGTCTCAATTCTAGACTTGATTTCATTATCCGGATTTAGCTGATCATTTATGCTATAACCGAAATACTTAAAGGATCCAACTCGTTCAACTTGTTTTCCATTGAGGTGGAGGGAGGCTTTTCCGTGTGGCTGGCGGCTAAAGACCATAAATTTTGTTTTTGCTATGTTGATATTTAAGCCTGCTTTGGTTCCAATTTGAGAAATTTTATTTATAAGTAATTGAAGGTCTTCCATGTTTTCAGACAGGATCAATAATTGGATTCAGCGTACCAAAAGTAGTTTCTTTCGACTTTGTTGATCCACAGATTGATTTTAGCGACTCGTCATTTATTTAATAATTTTAGGATGACTTTGCGGACCACTTCGGGTGCTTTCAGGGACCACCGGTTAAGAACCACTATTGTATAGAATATAAATGTGAAAGTAAAAAAATCATGTCGGTCTCGTCGCGCAAGCCCATTATAATAAGTAAATTTCCTCAGTTTCCTCAGTTTTGCCCACATCTCTTTTTTCTTTGTTTTATAACGTGCATTATATGTCCGTTCCTTCTTCTTTAATTCCATCTTTAGACCAAGAATATCTGCCGTTTCAACTTTACATTTGTTTATTCCCCCGAAACTCTCTTCAAAGTCAGAACAATTTTTAAAAGCTTCATATTTTGAATCAACTTGAATTTTGAATTCCTCTTCTCGGATTCCCATTCCAGACTCCAGTCTAATATTATAGTCATATGGTCCGATTCTGTTCTTTGCTCTACCCTTATATCTCTTGTTGCTGTTATAATATACTAGGGGTGAGGGGTGTAGTAAATGATTATAACAAGATGTATTATTTAATACAAGGTTTATTCAGTATAAGTACAGAGGCACGATGTGACAGGGGTCTCGGTCATAAGTCATCCGCCTCGATCGTTCTCTCTCGATCATCCGAGAATTCTTGCTTAAGTATACTTATATTCAGGTCAAGCTCTGAAAATTCAGCATTACGCAAGCCTAATGCTTTTGCGTTGACCATCAAAACATATCGACAAGGCATATCACAACATTGCTCCAAATTCATCCTCAACAAACACATAGTCAATGACCGATGCTCCCCTTGGACCAATGTACGTCAGTTGCCCCTCCTCATCGCTCTCACACTTACTAGTTTTATCCTTCCTTGTTACATGTTTTGTCTGCCGATCGCCTCTTAAATGCAGGATCTACAGCCATCCCATATGGATCCTCTTCCCGAACTCTCGCGTTAAAATCCCCCAGCAAGACCCGGTCAGACGAACCCTCCCATTCCCCAGTATTAACTTTAATTTGCTCTTCAAAGTATCAATCGTTGTGTCCTTATAGACAGTTATAAATTCGCTCTTCAAATTTCCTCTCTTCCAGCTTAATCTATTATAATAAGTATAGATAATAATTAATAAAAGTACATTTCAAAAAATAAATGAATAGGTAGGCGAATTGGCCTGTCAGAGTTTGTATATGTTATGTATATGTATTGTATGTTGAGTGCTTGTCATGGTCCAGTGATTAGAGAGATATTAAAAATAAATGGATTGGGTGATTAATCAGCAACTCATAGTTTAATAGGATGATCTTTCTGAGCGACTGAAAGAGAGATGATGAGTTGCTGAATTTTTCGCCCTTGAAACTGGATGATTAATTATTTCTTGTGCCGATCGACAAAAAGAGGAATTCAATTTCAGTTCCTCCTTACACTTTTACTTTTCGATTATTATTAATATGTATATATATATACTCGTAACTAATTTAACCTTGAAAAAATCCAATCACAAAAATAGAAACTTTAATAGCTAGTAGTTATACCTAACTAATAATATAATAGTAATTTGTTTTTCAAGGTGGAAATCATGCCATCTTAAATATCATCTAAAATAATTGATAACTAAGTGGATTATTGATGAGGCAGTCCAAAAAAGAAGAAGATAATTTACACTATCTTTTTATTCATAAAACCGACGTTTCGGAGGCTATTCCCTCCTTCTTCAGGGTTTTGAAAAGTCAGTGAAGGAAATCCAATGCGGCATTCCCTCTGTCTCCTCTTTCAGTGGCAGTAACAATAATATCTTGTATTTCATTCTCAGCAGAATTATAATGTAATAATTCTGCTGAGAATGAAATACAAGATATTATTGTTACTGCCACTGAAAGAGGAGACAGAGGAATGCTGCATTGGATTTCCTTCACTGACTTTTCAAAACCCTGAAGAAGGAGGGAATAGCCTCCGAAACGTCGGTTTTATGAATAAAAAGATAGTGTAAATTATCTTCTTCTTTTTTTGGACTGCCTCATCAATATCCACTTAATTCACTTATCAGTCCGTCTCCAAAAATTACTCCAATCTTATAATTGATAACATTCAAATTCAAATAATATTAACCTATTAGATAGTTTTCTATGTGAATTCCTGAAGAGAGGCTCGTAAGCCGAAATATACATTATCTTCTCTATATATAAAATTCTTTGCCCGATACACTCACTGACTCACTCATCATCAAAACAGCCAGAACCACTGGACATAGAAACATGAAATTTGGAGAGGATATTACATATATGAGATAGGGGCTCACTAAGAAAGGATTTTTCGAAATTCGACCTCTAAGGGGGTCAAAGGGGGCAAAGTGTGTTTTCACTGATTATGCGATATCTCTCAAGGACGATAAAATATCTATTTGCTTTTTACTTATAAAAATACTTAATTAAAATATCTAAAAAGAGATTTCAGGATTTTTTGAAATTCGACCGCTAAAGGGGTCAAAAGGGGCAAAATATATTTGCAATGTGTTTACACTAATTATGCATTTTCAATTAAGAACGATAAGATATCTATCTACTTGATTTTTACTTAATAAAATTTCAAATACAAATATCTAAAAAGTAATTTCAGGATTTTTTGAAATTCGACTCCCAACTATCCAAAATGGGAGTGGGGGCAAAAATTAATACTCTCTCCTATCTTGATCAAATCTTGTAGAGTTATTCTTTATTACTTTAAGAAACTATTCCTGTAAAAATCAACTATCAAAATTGACCGTATGGGGGCGAAAGGGGGTGGGGGGCAAAATATAGAAATTTTTAGCTTTTTATTACATTTACTCTTTTTAGAAACTGTGGATTATTTATTTGCAAATATCTAAAAAATAATTTCAAGATATTTTTGTAATCCGACCCCCTCCCCCTCAACTATCCAAAATGTGAATGGGGGCTAAAATTAAAACTCTCTCCGATCTTTATCAAATTTTGTAGAGTTATTCTTTATTACTTTAAGAAACTATTCCTGTAAAAATCAAAGATCCAAATTGACTGTATGTGGGCAAATGGGGGGGGGGGGGGGGGTAAAATATTTATATAAATTTTTACCTTTTTTGTACATTTACTCTTTAGAAAACTGAGAGTAATTTATTTGCAAATATCTAAAAAATAATTTCAACCTCCCAACATGTGAGTGGGGGCAAAAATTAAAACTCTCTCCGATCTTTATCAAATTTTGTAGAGTTATTCTTTATTACTTTAAGAAACTATTCCTGTAAAAATCAAAGATGTTTTTCACGGCTGCGGCAACGTTTATTCCCTTCCGAAACTCGTAAAGCATAACATGCCGTAAATGCACTTTATCGATATTCATTTTTAAAGTGATATTTATCGAAGCAGTTTCTATGAAAAGAAATGATTTTTTTTTTAAATGAAAGCTGAAGACGTCACATTTCCAAGGATATATAATATGTAGGAGTAGGCATTAATGACAACACGTTACGACGCTCATAACTCCATCTATTGAAACTCCGCACGAACTTTTGCACGCACCTATTAGTATTTTGTAATTTTTTTTCTAGGTGGTGATCCGGAGGAGATGGTGGAGGATCCAGGTGGCGAGCGTCGTCGTCTAAGTGAACTACCGTCGTTTCTGTCTCGGTCGGAGACAGACAGACGGACACAGAGCTTGGATTTTGGCAGACACCCGCCGAGAATGGGGGTAAGTAACATATCTACACTTCTAGACATAACCCAAAAGACAAAAGAGAGAATAGAATACCTACTGACACCCGATTACCATAAATACTATACGTATAGTACCTGGCATACCGAGCTTTGATGGTCGCTAATTTTTCAATTTAATTAAAATAAGCAATATTACTATATATTAATATATATATTATTAATTTGTTGCCAACTTTTTGACCCCCGGCAATCATCGCTGTACACAAAGTTTTGAACTTGAATACATTTAAAAATAAGCTGACGTGTTCTGATGTGGCAATCCACTTGACTTTACCATACAACCTGGCCCCTCACTTATATTTAATATTTAATAAAATTATTTATAATCTTGTAGGGGATGGGGGTTGGTTTTTGCATTTTTAGATTACTCCGGGCCCACTGATTATCTATACAAAATTTGGTTGCGTTTGGTACAAGAGCCTAGATTTTCATTTTTTGACCCCCCCCACCCATTTTGAGCTGTTAGTTTTTGCATTTTTTGACTTCTAGGGCCCCACTGATTATGTATAGAAAATTTGGTTGAGTTTGCTCAAATGGCCTAGATTTTTAATTTTTAACCCCCCCCCCTCAACCCCCCTTAATTTTGGGTCGATATGCACCAAAATCTAATCAGCTCTTAATCTTAATGGAACAAAACTACGTGTGAAATTTGGTTTCGATATTCACACTATTGAGCTAGCGTCCACAAAAATTTGGTAACGCACAGACAACCAGACAGACAGACATTTTGACATAACAATTTTTATCTCAAAAAATACAATTTTTTCGATGTTCACTTATTAGAGCTTATTTGTAGAGTAAAATACCATGGTTTTGCTCAATTTTTTTAATCAAAATAGTTTCAGCCGTTTTTGAGATATTTCGAAAAAAAGACGAAAAAAAAACAAACTTTTTTTCATGCACGATTACAATACTTGACCATATCCCCTGTATGGTAAAGTAAAAAAATTGGTTCAGGGTGAAGTACTAGGTACTTATGGGTCTACGTTTAGAAACCAAAATGTCACAATTTTGTGAAATTTAGAGATTTTTTTGTAGACCGAAATGCCATGGTTTCGCTCAATTTTTTTAATCAAAAATAGTTTCAGCCGTTTTTGAGATATTTCGAAAAAAAATTAAAAAAAACCCACTTTTTACCCTGTATGGTAAAGAGATAATATTAACATAGGCACAGAGAGGACCTTTTTAAGTTTTGAAGAATAGAGATGAAAAATACATTCTAATAAATTATTTTACTTTGAATTTGTAGTTTTTTTTATCCATGATCTGCCTTTGTATCAATTTAGCATTGAGTTCAACAACTCCATCATCAATAGAAAATATATTCTAATTAATTAAATTCCCTACTTTTAATATATAATAATTATTATAGTGAGCTATTAGTGGGTTTTAAAATTTAAAAAAAAATGTGTGAGCCTCATCCTCATAAGCTCACGGGGGAAGTGGAACTTTAATTTTAAATTCTACTAATAGTTGATGATAAATAAAATCAATTAAAATTAAGAATGATTAATGTAAAGATTTAAGCATCTTTTTTGAGTTTCTCTCTCATGCATGATTACAATACTTGACCATACCCTGTATGGTAAAGTAAAAATTTGGTACCCTATCATAGTATTAGAACCGCTCATGTAATAAAGAATAAACTTAAATATAAATAAGCCGGCCAAATGCGAGTCAGATAGTGGGTTCCGTATCTAATTCTCTAAGATTTTAATGAAAATCACTTATTAAAGAGCTTTTTTGGGTCGATAAAACAAATCTATTGGGGTCTCTTCTTCGAGTAACTATAATTTAATTGGTCTATTCTTAATTAAAGAATTACTCACAGGTGGGTGTGGCAATAAAAAATTAAAATTAACTTTCTTCAATTTCCTCTCATAATAACTAATTTTTTAAGTAAAACTTCTTTAGCGACATATCTGTTTGAATTTTTTAGTTACAATAAAGGGGAAATGATTCAATAATTTAAATTTCCTAATTTTATTAAATTTTGTTTGTCATGAACAATTAGTGGATTTAATTTAAATATCTTAATTTTAAAATTGAAAAGTGAATTTATTTTTATTTAGGAAACAAATCAAAGATTTTAGTAAGAAATATTTTTACATTGCATATCAGAGGGTTTGTTTCCTAAATAAAAATAAATTCACTTTTCATTAATATATAATTGGGTTGATTTTTGAAAAAATTCCATCTTTTTTCAAAAAAAGAAATCTCAAAAAAGATGCTTAAATCTTTACATTAATCATACTATATATATTTGTCTAGATTAATTTGCCGCAACGCTGACGTAATGCTGCCGAGAGAGAGCGCCATCGGTATATTTGCGGCAAATTTGAAATATAATCGTAATTTGGAATCAAATTTCGAAATGAAAGACTCCAATTGATTTTAAATTAAGAAACATTAAATATATTGATAATTATTACCCCCCCCTTCACCACCCAAAAATTAAATATTCAAATTGAATTGGCTAAGGGGCCAGTAAAGGGAAAATAAAAAGTTGAAATAAAAGTCAACTTCTATTTGTTACTTTACCTTGGGCAGACGCAATCGATATTTTAACACGTTTCGAGCGCCATACCGCTGCTCTTCATCAGTGCACGTCAACTGGAAAAGATCATTGCATGTTTTAATTTTTTGTTTTAACATTTATAATAAATTTTTAAAGGGTGGAAATGAGGATTATATACTACTCACCCAAGTCACAAAAACACGTAAAATCTATTTCCAGCAGACGTTTTACATTAAGAATCATTACACTGGTAAAACAAGTTATTCCAACAGAACAATCTCAAATACTGTCTTTCGACCTGCCTTCATTATACATACACAGAAGCAAAGTTCCCACTCCACTCGTGTTTTTGTGACTTGGGTGAGTAGTATATAATCCTCATTTCCACCCTTTAAAAATTTATTATAAATGTTAAAACAAAAAATTAAAACATGCAATGATCTTTTCCAGTTGACGTGCACTGATGAAGAGCAGCGGTATAGCGCTCGAAACGTGTTAAAATATCGATTGCGTCTGCCCAAAATAAAGTAACAAATAGAAGTTGACTTTTATTTCAACTTTTTATTTTCCCCTTACTGGCCCTTTAGCCAATTCAATTTAAATAAAATAGGGCCACCAAACACGGTTCTTTTTAAAATTAAATATTCAATTCGCTTTTCTTTGCGCACAGAAAAAGAAATCAATCACATCTTATTTGATTTATATATTATTTGTTTATTTTTTAATAATTTGCCACTTTTTTATAATTTTTTAAAAATCTAAATTTTGTTATTCTTATTTTTTGATTTTTACAAAATTAAACGACTTAAGACACGCATGCCCATATGAGTTTCTCATTGCAATACTGGATGGAGCAGCCTCTCATACAAACAACACCTGATCTCTTTTAAATATTTGGAGCCTTATATCCATTATCGATCCCAAATTTTAAAAAAATGATATAATATAATTCTCCTCCTCACACGATACCACTTATTTAAATAAATCTATTTCCACACAAAAAATATCACAATGCTGTAGATTATAGAAAAAAAAATACTTCCAGATTCATATCTAGAGCCTCATTTCTGTAGCTGTGTCAGGACGAAAATGAGGCGAAACTTTTAAGAGACTGTGTATTTTTGGGAGTTTACAGGTATACATTTGGAGTGTGGTTTTTTAAGAGGAATAAAATTTTTAGACCGAGACGCTGCCCGCCAGGGCACCAGCCCGAGGGCCGAGTTTCGAGGGCGTGCCGAAGGCACGCACTAAAAGCTCGTTTAAATATAGGAACCGACACTGAAAACTTTTTTCAGTTTAGCCTGATTTTTTACTATTCCATTCGAGTTGAAAGGAGTGAAAAATTTGTAGCTTTATTTCTTATATATGTTGCATATCGGAGAGAGATTTGTCTTAAGGGTTTGGCTAACAGCCCGGCAAGCTTAGTTAGCGCTTGGGTTCGATTCCCAAGGGGACAAAACCCTCTGATATGCAATGTAAAAATATTTCTTACTAAAATCTTTGATTTGTTTCCTAAATAAAAATAAATTCACTTTTCAATTTTAAAATTAAAAAATTTAAATTAAATCCACTAATTGTTCATGACAAACAAAATTTAATAAAATTAGGAAATTTAAATTATTGAATCATTTCCCCTTTATTGTAACTAAAAAATTCAAACAGATATGTCGCTAAAAAAGTTTTACTTAAAAAATTAGTTATTATGAGAGGAAATTGAAAAAAGTTAATTTTAATTTTTTATTGCCACACCCACCTGTGAGTAATTCTTTAATTAAGAATAGACCAATCAAATTATAGTTACTCGAAGATGAGACCCCAATAGATTTATTTTATCGACCCAAAAAAGCTCTTTAATAAGTGATTTTCATTAAAATCTTATAGAATTAGATACGGAACCCACTATCTGACTCGCATTTGGCCGGCTTATTTATATTTAAGTTTATTCTTTATTACATGAGCGGTTCTAATACTATGATAGGGTACCAAATTTTTACTTTATCATACAGGGTATGGTCAAGTATTGTAATCATGCATGAAAAAAGTGTTTGTTTTCCTTCTTTTTCAAAATATCTCAAAAACGGCTGAAACTATTTTGATTAAAAAAATTGAGCGAAACCATGGCATTTCGCTCTACAAAAAAGCCCAAATAAGTGAACATCGAAAAAATTATATTTTTCGAGATAATAATTGTTATGTCAAAATGTTTGTTAGTCTGTGCGTTTCCAAATTTTTGTGGACGAGCTAGCTCAAAAACTAGTGTGAATATCGAAACCAAATTTCACACGTAGTTTTGTTCCATTAAGATTAAGAGCTGAATAGATTTTGGTGCATATCTACCCAAAATTAAGGGGGTCGATGGCGGGTTAAAAATTTAGAATCTAGCTCGTTTGAGCAAACTCAACCAAATTTTGTATACATAATCAGTGGACCCCCAGAAGTCTAAAAATGCAAAAACTAACCACCCAAGCTAGGGAGGGGGGGGGTAGGGACAAAAATTAAAAATATAGGCTCTTGTACCAAACTCAACCAAATTTTGTATACATAATCAGTGGTCCCACAGTAATCTAAAAATGCAAAAACCAACCCCCTCCCCTCCATGATTATAAATAATTTTATTAAATATTAAATATAAATGAAGGGCCAGGTTGTATGATAAAGTCAAGTGGATGGCCACATCAGAACACGTCAACTTATTTAATTTTTATTTGAATCCAAAGTAAACCACCTGATGAATTCCAAAAGGAAAATCAACTCTTGTCCATTGCACCAGAAGTAGTATATTATGGAAATTACCTCCCCCCCACCACCTCTACTCCCTCTCTCTTTCTATATAAATAATAAATTTGTCTAATGACGTCATTGCCTCTCTTTGATCGGCTTCCAATGATAATTAAACCGAATACCTTGCTTGGCAAGGACTTGCTCGGCCGGCCGGCTCTCACTTGTCCTCTTCTCTACTCTGTGAGATTCAAAGGATTCCTCCTCCTCCTGCTCATTCTCCTATACCTACTTACTCGATAAATAATCCCAATACTATTATATTTTTATTTTTCTACATTTTTCAATCCAAAAACTAATCATTTCTTTGTCTTGGAAATATAAAAATTAGTGCCTGGAGCACCGAGCAATGCTCGGTAGCTGTTTACCTCTGAATAGCTTAAGTTTCAAATTTCAAGGCTCTGCGACTTACCGAAGACGAGATATGAACGATTAAAATATTTATTTTGCGACATGACTAATTTACACCCCCTTCCTTTATTTTAGTCGGATTAAAAATTTGACACATATAATAACTCATGGCACTTGATAAGTACACCAATTTTTAGCAAAATCATTAGAGCCGTTTTCGAGAAACTGATTCTATATTATATATATATATAAGAATTGATCATTTAATAATATAAGATAGTTTAAAAAACAAAAAAACACGGTAATACACTAAAAAGTACACAACAATGTAATAATCAAAAATACAGGAGAAGCTAATATAAAGCGTGTAAAAACATTATAGTTCCAAAACGAACTTTCAACAGTCTTTTTTTTATCTTGTTACCTTGTGTATCATAATCCAGATAGTTATTTGAAAAACGAAAAAATAAATAGAATTTGAAATACAATTTGAAAAGTTTACGTAAATCATCAGAAACAATTGACTTGACGTCACGGATCTGCGATTTCTACATTTTCAAATATAAAAAAAAATTGAAAAGTTTTTATTTTGCCGAAAGTAGCAGAGTTGTTGATTCATAGAGAGAAACGAGGTTGTCCTCTGCTGATGCATATACGGTGAGTTTTTTATCTTGACAGTCTTAAAACACAAAAACAGTGCATTATATGAAAAAACTTTCAAATAAAGTTTATTTATATCAGGGGGGAAACTAAACTACGCTATTGTTTGTCGACCTAGAACAAGCTTTCCAGGGTATTTCAAGGTCAAGTTCTGTTTTTTAAATAGAAAGCTATGTGTTTCTGTACATATTCTGAATCTACAAAAAAAACTGAACAACTTTTATTAGAACTATTTTTATACGACATCAAATAAAAAAAATATTAAATCAATTAGATCTCAAAAAATCTTAATAATTATTTTTAACAATTATTCAACTTAATTATCAAATAATAATGATCAAATAATTAATTATTAAATAAATATTTATTAAATCGAAAAGTCACAACAATGAAAACAATGATCTTAAAACTTCATTATATACAGATTTAAGAGATTATTTTCTACTTAATAGAACTAGTTAAAATTCTTGAGTTTAAAAAAGTTTTTTTCTTGTATCAATCCAGTAGATAGTTATATTGTATTACTATAATAAAAATGGAGCGTTTTTTGTTGAAGACAGAATAGAAATGGTCTTAATTTATGCGGTGAATGTGGAAGAAGTGTTATGGGGCTGCAATTGAAATGGATCCTGAGCGTTTTCCTGATAGGAATACACCCTCCCAAGCTTTATTTTATTGTGGTGTAAATCTGTTTTAAAAAAACAAGAAATTTAAAGGCTACGAATAAACTGAATCAGCCCAAAATAACGAAATTGGAACTGGAATTCATCCTAGTAGAGTGTATCACTCTGGAATGTCTCAGAACAGTGTCCCAAAATTAGTAAATTATTAATTATTATTAAATTATTTATTTAATAATTAAACATTCGATCATTATTATTTGATAATTAAGTTAAATAATTGTTAAAAATAATTATTAAGATTTTTTTGAGATCTAATTGATTTAATATTTTTTTTATTTGATGTCGTATAAAAAAATAGTTCTAATAAAAGCTGTTCAGTTTTTTGTGTAGATTCAGAATATATACAGAAACATATAGGTTTCCATTTAAAAAACAAAACTTGACCTCGAAATACCCTTGAAAGCTTGTTCTAGGTCGACAAACAATAGCTTAGTTAAGTTTCCCCCTCGATATAAATTAACTTTTTTCCATATAATGCACCGTTTTTGAGTTATAAGACTGTCTCAAGATAAAAAACTCACCCGGTATATGTGTATGTTTATTTGCATCAAGAAGTGGACATTCTCATTTCTCTTTATGACAATTTTATTATTTATTTTTTCAATTGTGATTTCTCAATTTATTTATTGTTTGTATTCAGTTATATTATTATTGATATGTCCTCGAAGTTAAACGAAAATAAATTAAAAAAAAAAAAAAACCCTAGCTGAGTGGGAGAGAGAGTTCACTCCCCCAAGATCAATCATTTGCAAAATTTACAGAAAGCGTACCGAGTTTTGAACAACAATACAAAACAAAACAAAAAAACATTCAATTTTCCCTTCAATTAATTTTTATTTAAATTTCATTGCCATGTCAGATTTTGCCGATAACTCTAAGAGAAAATTATCGGTAAATTGCGGAAACGCTTCCTCACGGGGTCAAAAGGATCAATTGGGCGCAATTTAAAATCGCCCAAGGCCTATTAATGTAACTACTCACTCGTCTATGAACTCAATACAATATTTATTATATTAAGCTTTTAATATTTATACTCTCTATTTACATATGGGTAGATATTTATTATAGGTGACGTCATTCAGTTATGAAATTATAACTAAATAGCCAACACACAAAGGATATTGAGCTAGGTATTTAGGTCAGCCGGGAGAAATTTTACCTAATACTTAGCATTTTACTAACTATATTTATTACCATATAATCTGCTTACGCGATGACTAGCCGGCGTGATTTTTTAATTTTAAAACACACCAATAGTTTTTTTTTTTTACTTAGGGAAAGTGGTGTAGGTGTTGACAAATAGTTCATGACAAATAAAATTTATTAACATTAGCGAATTTTAATTGTTATTTTAAAACACATCTATCTACGAGTATATCTATATAAAATTCTTTGCCCGATACACTCACTCACCTACTCACTCACTCACTCACTCACTCACTCACTCACTCATCATCAAAACAGCCAGAACCACTGGACATAGAAACATGAAATTTGGAGAGGATATTACATATATGACATAGGGGCTCACTAAGAAAGGATTTTTTGAAATTCGACCTCTAAGGGGGTCAAAGGGGACAAAGTGTGTTTTCACTGATTATGCGATATCTCTTAAGGACGATAAAATATCTACTTACTTTTTACTTATAAAAATACTAAATTAAAATTTCTAAAAACTCATTTCAGGATTTTTTGAAATTCGACCGCTAAAGGGGCCAAAAGGGGCAAAATATCTTTGCAATGTGTTTACACTAATTATGCATTTTCAATTAAGAACGATAAGATATCTACTTGATTTTTACTTAATAAAATTCTAAATACAAATATCTAAAAAGTAATTTCAGGATTTTTTGAAATTCAACTCCCAATTATCCAAAATGTGAGTGGGGCAAAAATTAAAACTCTCTCCTATCTTGATCAAATGTTATAGAGTTATTTTTTATTACTTTACGAAACTATTCCTGTAAAAATCAACTATCAAAATTGACTGTATGGGGGCGAAAAGGGGGGGGGGCAAAACAGACATTTACTCTTTAGAAAACTGAGAGTTATTTATTTGCAAATATTTCTAAATATCTAAAAAATCATTTCAACCTCCCAAAATGTAAGTGGGGGCAAAAAATTAATACTCTCTCCGATATAGATCAAATTTTGTAATGTTAGTTTTTAAGACTATATAAAATGTATGCTATAAAAATCAATAGCCATAATGAGTGCGTGGGGGCGAAAGAGGGGCCAAAATATTAGAAATATATATTACAAATCTAATAATCACATGCCGAGACGCTGCCCGCCAGGGCCACCTGCCCGGAGAGTCGAGCCGAAGGCACGCCTGGATCAGCTCGTATATATATATATATGTGAATGTTTATTTGTATCAAGCAGAGGACAGCCTCTTTGTTTCTCTTTCTGAATCAACAACTCTGCTACTCTCGGTAAAAACAAAAACTTTTCAATTAAAAAGTATTTTAATAAGTTTTTTAATTAAACTAATTATTAACAGGTGTTTGAATACAAATGAATCCAGTGGTTGAATCAAAACAGAACAAGTGGCTAATTATATAAAGAATTATTTAATATTATAAACCCTATATATCGAGCGAAGAAATAATGTGTCATATTAACATTACTATAATTGAATGTAGATGGTATCTGGCTGGGTGACCTTGGCGAGGGTTTCGAACCCGAAACTCACTTGGTATAGTAAGCTGCGGTGAACCTGCCATTGGACATCCAAGCTAGCTATATCCACGATATACATATTATAAGAAAAAAATTTATTTGTCTATTAATTTCCCTGAAAAACCATGTTCACCCGAACATAGAATATTATAATGTGTGCATTAAAAAGGCCTTACACTTATCCCGTATTAATAGAGAAAGCTACGAAAATGATTTTTCCAAAAGTTAAAACCTTTAGTTATAAATTTATTATCCTGGTCTTCAAAATGGTTAATAAACTTCCAGTTCAAGTAATTTTTGTTGACACGTCTGTGAATAATTACTTTAATTATGAAAAAAATTATCAAATTAAAATTACCCAAAAATGAGACCCGAATCCGTGATTTTCATTGAAATCGTTAGAGCTATTTTCGAGAAAACAATTATCTAAAATCTTGGTATATTTATACTTGCATTTTAAAACCCACTAATATTTCAGGACAAATAAAATTTATTAAAATTAAGAAATTTAAATTATTATTTTAAAATCCACTAATAGTTCATAACAAACGAAATTTATTAGAATTAAAAAATTTTAATTATTATTTTAGAAATCCACTAATACATATTAACAATATGAAATTTTGTGTTAAATTTATATAAAGTTTATGTTTTCTATAATATAAATATTTTTATGTCAACTCTAGTATAAATTTTAATTATTGTTTTTAAATACTAGTTTCAAAGATATATTTTGAATAAGATATTTGAAAAATAAACATATGTATTTAAAATTCGCTGAGGGGTCCATAAAATAAAAAAAATGATAAAATGATTCTTGATGAAATTTGATTCACAGAACAACATATAGCCTATACTTTTTTTGGTGGGGTCCAATTTGGCTGAGAAGGGTCCCAAAATAAAAAAAAATGATTTTTGATGAAATTTGAAACACATCACAACATGACATATAGGCTATATTTTTTCTGGTGGGGTCCAAATTTGTATACAGATCGAACGCATCGCTGAATAACATATATTATATATTATATTATATTCAAAGCCGTTCAGATAGGTTTGAGGAAAAAAAAATCAAATTAAAATTACCCGAAAATGAGACCCAAAATCCGTGATTTTCATCGAAATCGTTAGAGCTATTTTCGAAAATACAATTATATAGCTATCTTATAAGTATATTTATACTTGCATTTTAAAACCCACTAGTATTTCATGACAAATAGAAATTTTTTATTAAAATTAAGAAATTTAAATTATTATTTTAAAATCCACTAATATTTCATGACAAATAAAATTTATTAAAATTAAGAAATTTAAATTATTATCTTAAAATCCACTAATAAATATTTCATGACAAATTAAATTTATTAAAATTAAGAAATTTAAATTATTATCTTAAAATCACTAATAGTTCTATTTTATAATAATTCATGACTAAATAGAAATTTATTAGAAATTAAGAAATTTAAATTATTATTTTAGAACCCACTAATGTAAGTTAATGACAAATAAGAATTTATTAAAATTTAAAAAATTTTAATTATTATTTTAAATTCCTCATACAAATAAAATTTATCAAAATTAGGAAATTTTAATTATTATTTGAAAATCCACTAATAGTTCATAGATTTTATAATAGTTCATGACAAATGAAATTTAGGAAATTTTAATTGTTATTTGAAAATCCACTAATAGTTCATAGATTTTATAATAGTTCATGACAAATGAAATTTATTAAAATTAGGAAATTTTAATTATTATTTGAAAAATCACTAATAGTTCCTAGATTTTATAATATGTTCATGACAAATAAAATTTATTAAAATTTGAAAATTAAAATTATTATTTGAAAATCCACTATTAGTTATTAGATTTCACTAATAGTTCATGACAAATAAAATTTATTAAAATTAAGAAATTTATATATTATTATTTTAAAATCCACTAATAGATTTACAAATTAGATTTTAATTATTATTTTAAAACCCACTAATGTAGTTCATGACAAATGAATATTTATTAAAATTAAAAAATTATTAAATTATTATTTTAAAATTCACTAATAGTTCATGACAAATGAAATTTATTAAAATTAGGAAATTTTAATTATTATTTTAAAATTCACTAATAGTTCATAGACAAATAAAATTTATTAAAATTAGAAAATTTAAATTATTATTTTAAAATCCACTAATAGTATATTACAAATGAAATTTAAATTATTATTTTATAACCCGCTAATAGTTCATGACAAATGAAATTTTTTATTAAAATTAAGAAAATTTAAATTATTATTTTAAAATTCACTAATAGTTCATGACAAATAAAATTTATTAAAATTAAGAAATTTAAATTATTATTTTAAAATCCACTAATAGTTCATGACAAATAAAATTTATTAAAATTAGAAAATTTAAATTATTATTTTAAAATCCACTAATAGTATATTACAAATGAAATTTTAAATTAAATTATTTTATTAACCCGCTAATAGTTCATGACAAATGAAATTTTATTAAAATTAAGAAATTTAAATTATTATTTTAAAATTCACTAATAGTTCATGACAAACGAAATTTATTAAAATTACGAAATTTAAATTATTATTTTAAAATTCACTAATAGTTCATGACAAATAAAATTTATTAAAATTAGAAAATTTAAAATTATTATTTGAAAATCCACTAATAGTTATTACAAATGAAATTTAAATTATTATTTTAAACCCCACTAATAGTTCATGACAAATAAAATTTATTAAAATTAAAAAATTTAAATTATTATTTTAAAATTCACTAATAGTTCATGACAAATAAAATTTATCAAAATTAGGAAATTTAAATTATTATTTGAAAATCCACTAATAGTTCATAGAAATTTTATAATAGTTTATGTATAAATTAGGAAATTTAAATTATTATTTTAAAATCCACTAATAGTATATTACAAATGAAATTTAAATTATTATTTTAAAACCCGCTAATAGTTCATGACAAATGAATATTTATTAAAATTAGGAAAATTTTAATTATTATTTGAAAAATCACTAATAGTTCTAGATTTTATAATAGTTCATGAAATTTTATTAAAATTTAAGAAATTTAAATTATTATTTGAAAATCCACTAATAGTTCATAAAAAATAAAATTTATTAAAATTAAAAAATTTAAATTATTATTTTATAACCCACTAATGTAGTTCATGACAAATAAAATTTATTAAAATTAAAAATTTAAATTATTATTAAATTAGGAAACGAAGAAAAGATTTTTATATTATAGACAAAAGGATCAGCCGGGATTCGAACCCGTGTGCCTTTATAAGAGCCTCAGCTCTTATCCTCTTATCTTATCCTCTCGGCCACTGATCCCTGAACCCAGCGACCGAGTGGCAGGCATTTGGTATATAGATAAATTATTATTATTTCAAAATTCACTAATAGTTCATGACAAATTAAATTGATTAAAATTTTTTGAAATATATATTAATATTGAGTTGAATGTAATGGAAGGCAGCCCAGGGGTAGTGGGGAAAAAAAAATTAACACATATCCAAATAAAGTGTAATTGGAATCCTTCCTCCTTGCCTTTCAAACCGACATTTCGGAGGATTCTTCCCTCCTTCTTCAGGGTTTCAAGGGGTCAATGAAGGAAACAAATAAAATATAATAAATATATTAATATATATTTATTTTTAAAACCACTGAGGATCCCAGGGGGCAGGGGTCAGGGTCAATTCTTAATTTAAAAATATAAGATTAAAAGAAGAAGGCTGATAATATATTATCTGAATAAATAATGAAAGAGAGGTTAAACAGCTGGCGGGGGACAGAGTCGAGTGGAGACGGATTGTTGCATCAAACCAGTCTTAGGACTGTATACTCAATGATGATGATGATGAAATAATGAAAACATAATTATAGAACAGGGAGCAGATATAATATGGAAAATTCATTTGGGTCATTCAAGTCACGTCAGATTTTTGATTTTAGGAGCTTTTAATTCAGAAGTACATGGAGCCACCGAGCGATGCTCGGCAACTTTTTGCTTCATTTAAAATTATTTTTAATTAAAAATTCGGATAAAAACCACTCCGTCACTGCACTCCACCCCCATACCAGCCCCCTGGACCCCGAACCCGCCACTCCACCAACCCTGGATCCCACCTCCTGCACCACCCACCCCACCCCCCAGTTTTGCATTTCTAATTTTCCAGTGGCTCACAGATTATGTATATATAGGTATATAAATAAATTCAGTATAATTAATTTTTTTTAATTAAATAACAATTTATCGAGTTTTATAATAATCAATTAAATTTTTTTTTTTATATAAATTTTTATTTAACCAATTATTTTACATTAATTAATGTATACCTTGTATTTTAGCTTCGATTCCGGAGGTTACTTCTCCACCATCGAGTGTCCTTATTCATATTTAGTCCTTGTTTTTAATAAGAGGAAAAATCTAATTAGATAAAAAAACCTCTTTTCCGATAATTATTTCAATTCCATTATTCAATCCGTCAGATAATCAATTAAATTGGCCAAATTCTAATATATAATCATATATTTCTTATTAACTCTTTGTGGGATTTAATACTCGAATTTATAATCAATTAAATTGTTCAATTTCAATATATATATATTAATATTTGCTATAACCTATTAGTGGGTTTTAAAATTAAAAAAACAATTAATAAATAAAAGATAATTGAAAAAAATGTAAACAAACTTTTTTATTGAGATTTTCATCTATCAATATTTACTTAAATTAAGAAAAGATCAATTAAGATGAAATTTGTCGAGCCAGATCGTTTTCTCATCCTCAAAACTTGTTAATAGAGTTGGTTTCATCAAAATCGGTAGAGCCGTTTTCAAAATAGAACTAACATACAAACAAATATACAAACAATTTTTGCTCGTTTAATAAGAGTAAATTTGAAGTCTCAAATTGAATTTTTCATTAATTTATCAGGTGTCCTTCACATGTTGGTTAATGTGATAGGAAAAATAAATAATTAAATAAAAAAGAACGAAAATATGTAGACTAGGTTAAAAGTTGAGTCTAATCACATTGATTATTATTATTATTATTAAACAAGCAGAGATAAGCCAAGCTAACTATTAATAACAGCAAAAATTACAAAAGAAATCTCCTGTGGCTGACAAGCTAATCGAATTAACAAACACTTTTTTTTATTAAATGGAAAAATTAATAAAAATATTCAATCTATCAAGGGTAGATAAAGTTATATTATTAAAAAAAAAAAATTACGAGATTCAGATGTAAAATATTTCGCAAAATATTTTTTAGCAAAGCTTTTTTATTAATACCGTTTATTCTTCTAAATTGAAATTTATTCAAATAAATAAAATATTTATTTTTGTATACAAATCATTATATATTCAATGATAATTCACAAACACACACCTGTTAGATTCTATAAGTATTTATTTTTTACTACACTACGGTGCAAAAAAATCGACCCACCAATAAAAACTTGAATTAAATACCAAATTAATTTTAAAATTTTTGCAAATAACCATATAACATAATTTGTTCCATTAACTCTTAAACTAACATATTCAATAAATATTGTTGATAATTTTTGAATTTTATATAAAAATAAGTAAATAAAATTAAATTAAAAGATACAATTACAAATTATCCTACTTTCTCAATATCCCTTTACATTTAAATAAAATTTTAATAAAAGATCAAATTCCATTTGAAATATCAATAAAATGAATAATTTTGAATTAATTATTCATTGATAGAAATATATAAAATATACTAGATGAAGGAGGAGGTATCAGCCAAAGATGGAATCACTGGGTTCAATAAAACACCTTTAATGAGACGTTTCGGCCCAAATTTTATTTGGCCATCTTCAGTCAATTAGGCTAAAAAATTTTTTACAAATGGATGTTAATTGATATATTTTTTATAAAAAATTATAAGTTGACCAAGTTGGTTATTTAGACTTACAGTTATACACAAAATGCGGCACACATATGTGATCGAACCAAGCCTTGTCAAAAATAAAAATTTCTTTTAGCTTCATGCGAATTTTTAACGTGCCTGGACCCAAAAGTTTCAGAATGAAAGTAATGAGTTTATATAAATCTTTTCTATATATTACATTATAATTAGATATTTGACCCTTATGTGAGGTCATCATATATCCCATCATTATTTATTTACAAACAGAAAATCCAAATTAGAATCTAATTACTTTTAAATCACATGCATTTTTTCATTCAATCAAATTATACAAATTCTTATAAAAAATTTTTCAAAAAAGTTTCTATACATTAAGTTCAAGAAAACAACTGTTGGCTCATATCACACAGGATAGATGTATAAATATTGGAAAGAAACATACAATCTCTTTTAAAATTGATAGCCTTATCACCTGCTATTTTTATATATAGCATTTCGGCTATGGATCTTTTATAGTAGTTATCAATCTTGACCAATATTTTTTGACCTCACATAAGGGTCAAATATCTAATTATAATGTAATATATAGAAAAGATTTATATAAACTCATTACTTTCATTCTGAAACTTTTGGGTCCAGGCACGTTAAAAATTCGCATGAAGCTAAAAGAAATTTTTATTTTTGACAAGGCTTGGTTCGATCACATATGTGTACCGCATTTTGTGTATAACTGTAAGTCTAAATAACCAACTTGGTCAACTTATAATTTTTTATAAAAAAATATATCAATTAACATCCATTTGTAAAAAATTTTTAGCCTAATTGACTGAAGATGGCCAAATAAAATTTAGGCCGAAACGTCTCATTAAAGGTGTTTTATTGAACCCAGTGATTCCATCTTTGGCTGATACCTCCTCCTTCATCTAGTATAGTTTCATCACAGCCACGAACTCTTACGAAATATATAAAATATACAAAATGGATATTTCTCATGTTCAAGCAGTTCAAATTGTGTCTGCCTAATTAATTATTTAATCAAGGGCTAAGTCAACAACAAGTGGCAATTTCACTTGCAATAAGCAATAATTTCAATAATTGGTTAATTGTAAAAAAATTAAAAATTATTCAAAATTTAATAAAGTTTTTTTATTGGTGGATCAATTTTTTTGCACTTCAGTGTATACATAGAAACGGATTAAAATCAATCAAAAAATAATATTTTCTGCATTCTTTGAATAGAAATGAAGTCTTCTATTCGTTAAGATGTCCAAAACAATAATTTTTTTTAATATTTAAGAATATTGACAGGTCACTCAAAAACATCTAAAGTACCTACTCCTACACTACTTTAAAAATGAAAAAAATCTTGAGCGGCCTCTATAAATTGATGATATATCGGCTCGAGATTTTCAAAATATTTATAATTTTCAACATAGGTAATAATGTTGGGATATTTTTTATATTTATTTCTAACCATATGAGCCTCTGTCCCGTAAATATTCGAAAATATCCAAAATAAGGAGCACCCTAC
The DNA here is from genome assembly GCA_024734495.1 of Forficula auricularia. Lineage (NCBI taxonomy): Eukaryota > Metazoa > Arthropoda > Insecta > Dermaptera > Forficulidae > Forficula > Forficula auricularia. The sequence goes on along the minus strand of JALMQS010000868.1, from coordinate 205,984 downwards.
TGTACACCATAATAGAAAGTACCTGGAGCCACCGAGCGATGCACGGTAACCTCTGACCCCCCCCTCCCCCCGAAACCAAGCACCTCGCCCCCACCACTGCACCCCTACTCTGCCCCACCCCACCCGCACCTCCCACCCCCGGATCCCCCACAACCGCACCCCACCTCCCACATCCACCCCGCACCCGAGTTTAAAAGCATTTCTCGCTTTCTAATGGTCCACATATATATTATGTGTATATTTGTTTACTCGTACACCAATTTGCCCACATTCGTTCATATTGATAAACATTATAAAAAAATAAATAGGAAAATAATAATAAAAAAAATAATTGTATAGGATCTGAAATAAAAACAAGATTCGTTTCCAAGTTATATAAAAAAAAAGCTACTTCAACCACTTTATTTGTAAACACACCTGTAATGTTATGATTTAGACACCTGTTAATTTTTTTTTTTTTTTTTTTTTTTTTGGCCCCTCGGCCCTTTCTAACCATAAGCCATTTTACGATACTATATATTTTTTAAATTTGTCACTATCCCGGGGGTCAGATTTTCACCTGTTAATTAAAAACAACACAACAAAATTCCTAATTTTAATATATACTTATATTAATATTTGTTATAACCTATTAGTGGGTTTTAAAATTAAAAAACCAATTAAAAATAAAAGATAATTGACCAAAATGTAAACAAACTTTTTTATTGAGATTTTCATCTATCAATAATAACTTTAATTAAGAAAAGATCAATTAAGATGAAATTTGCAGCGAGCTAACCAGGGGACCCGGGTTCGAATCCGACTCGAGGCATCCAGTTAAAATCTGACCCCCGGGGGTAGAGACAAATTAAAAAAAAAATATATAACTAGTATCGTAATTAGGCTTATGGCTAGAAAGGCCGAAAAGCCAAAAAAAAAAAAAAAAAAAAAGATGAAATTTGTCGAGGTCCAGACCTAGCCAGATCGATTTCTCATCGTCAAAACTTTTTAATAGAATTTGTTTCATCAAATATATAAAACAATATTTGCTCGTTTAATAAGAGTAGATAGATATAAAAAAATTCTCAAAAATACAAAGTAATAGTTAATAATATAAGCATAAACAAGATCCAGAAAGATAGAATATAAATAAAATATCAGAGGAATTAATACTGGCAGACCGCAAACAAGACATCATTAATCACACGCGATCCGATCCCTTAAGACAGATTGATCTCAGGAATTCCAAAGAGTCATGGAAAATATCAAAGTGATGTGAGACTCGATTAGTAGATTTGCAATAAGCAGAGGACAACCTCATTGATTTCTCTCTATGAATCAACCAACATCTCTGTTACACTCGGCAAAACAAAATCTTTTCACTCCGACTAAATATCGATTTGCATAAAAGTCCGGTCTCTGGCAATCCTGTATTTGTCTGTCAGTTATCTACCTTATTATATAAGAATTGTGAATAAGCGTCTGCCTAAGCCTGGCTAACTCATAGGATCAATTGAGAGGAAAAAAAAAAAAAAATGAATTTTTTTTTTTTACTCAAAATCAAGATTTTACAAACCAGTTTAAAGTTTGAGATTGCTCTACGGAAAAGTTCATAAATCCGACATTTATTCAAAATTCTAACAAATATTAATATTTTATATAAAAATATACTATAATAAAAACTAATTATATTGGGAATAAGAATAATTCGAAAGTTTATAATGAGAATTAATGACAACACATGTCGAGTAATAAAGATTTATTTATTAATATTTATATTTATTTATCATTTTGGGTGATTATTTCATTTTTTCAACCAACGTCTCCGTCGACCTCTTCAGGGCTTCAAATAGTTACATCACATCGACTAAAGTACATTATTGAAGTGAAACTTCTTTAGCGACGTTTCTGTTTAACTTTTTTTTGTTACAATAAAGGGGAAATAACTTTTTTAAAACCCACTAATGACAAATAAAATTTAAATTATTATTTTAAAACTCACAAATAGTTCATGTTAAATAAAACTTATTAAAATTAGGAAATATAAATTATTTAGCTGTAGATAGATGGAAAAGTATATCGTTTGCCGGGGCAGAGTTGGATTGATAATAGTATCGGAAAAGAGGTTTCTCTTATTTAATTAGATTTTTCCTCTATACACACAAGATAAAATAAGTACGACATATCTGGATACTGAATAAGCATTGTATATTTGTATTGAGAGACTAGCTGGTTTCGAAGACTTGGTCTCATCATCAGCCTTTTTGCAATTTGAATGTATGATTGAGCAGATTCCTAGCATTCCAGTGACGAAGGAACACTGTTTTCAAATATCCAATGATATTGACTCCATGAAAAACATAGACTAGATAGAAAGCACTGATGGTGAAGAATAATCTGCTGATCAAACAAAAAATATCATATGTAGCCATTAATATAATGTATATATGATTGGTTAAAAATAAGAGAGGAAATTATGCTTGTAGATATTATTTTTATATAATATAACGGGTAAATAATAAGTTTCACTTCCTCCGTGAGCTTATGTGGATAAGGCTCACACATATTTGTTTCTTTTATTTCCGTTACCAATGAAGACCATAAGAAACTTAAACATCAAAACTTTCTGATGGTCTTCATTAATAACTGAAAATAATATATACTTTAGACGAATGTGTGATTTAACTATTTGAAGCCCTGAAGAAGTCGACGAAACGTTGGTTGAAAAATAAATCAATCACACACAAAATCTTATCCTTAATTCCCATTATAAACTTTTGAATTAAGAATATTTAAAGAATTTGAAATAGCTCACCAGTATGCTTCATCGTGTTGTTTGTCTGCGAAGGCTGAAGTACAGGTACAGGCAGGCAGGTGTTTGTGTGTGTGCGCGAGTAGAGTGTCCGTCCGTCCGTCTGACAAGCTGACCGTCAACTGAACAGAACCAACAAGCAAGAAGACCTTCGGAAGTTTACTAGCTGGTAGGTATAGTAGTAGGGGACCGAAACGCTCTCCTATCCCTAGTATCGGCGCCAGAGAAGTAGAGAGGGATCGACCTCGCGATATGTTTTGCTCGTCAATCACAGCTCTAACAGGTTAATTGTACTACCTGACCAGGGGGGGCTAGGTACTTCAATCCAAGTGCGCGGAATTCTTCCTCCTCCAACAACAGCACGGAATTCCCCCAATGGATCAAGGACATTTGGAGATCACACACACACACAATTCCAAGAGAGAGGATGCGATTCAAGAGTGGGACAACCGCAAAGAAGGCCCCCCTCTCGAGCCCCCTCTCTCTATCACAAACCACATTTATTTATTAATAGAATAGAAATATTCAAATTGAAATCATCAAAGTAGACACAATGTATAAGAAATATACCCATGTGTGGAATTGTTCATATTAATTATAACCGTAATGTATGCTTCAACAATCTGGAGACCGAATCAAAAAACCAACATAGCAGGACTTGAAAGAATTCAGCATAAAGTTTTGAGACATCTAGTGTTTCTCTCTGGTAGCCCTATGTCTAGATACGATCATGACTACTCGAAAATCGCTGAAACTTTCGACATGTCAACTATTCTTTCGTCTACTCCAGTGATTCTTAACGGGCGTCTCCTTTCGGAGACGATCTGAAAACTCTACAGTGGGCGAATATTTGACTATACGCTTTTGGGGGGCGATAGTCATTTTGCGTGGGCGAAAGATGGGGAAAATATTCATATTCCTGATTGGGTTATTAATCCATTTAGTGCTGATCCTACTAATGCTCTTTTCGCACATTCAAGAAATATTAATAGATTTGTGCAGGCAAATGTAGAAGCAGAAAGTGTGCTGCCTAATTTCTAGGCGCGCAGATAGGAACCTTTCCGGACATTTCCTTTAATTCGAGCTCATTGAATTCTCCGTAATAAAAAATATCAATGTTAGGTGTCACCTAGGTTCTGACCTCTCTTGGAATGACCATATTATCTCAGTAGCAAAAGCTGCAGCATGTAAGCTTGGCTTTCTTTTCCGAACCAAACGATTTTTCACCCCACTCAACTCCTTATATTATACAAGGCTCAAATTCGCCCCTGTCTTGAATATTGCTCGCATTTGTGGAGAGGAGCCTCCAAGTATTCTCTTAATACCTTAGATGCAATTCAGAGGCGAGGCCTATCAGACTGATAGGCGATCCTACATTAACTGACACTCTCGACTCCCTAGCCCATCGTAGATCTGTCTCCGCCCTATCCCTTTTTTATAGATATTACCATGGCTTTTGTTCTGACGAAATAAAATCGATAATCCCACCAAAGGCCTCATTTGCCCGAAATACACGATTTTCTAAAATTCAACACCCCTACGCGCTTAAACTAGATACTAATCGAACAAACGCATTCGCCAATTCATTTATCCCTATGACATCTAGAGACTGGAATTCTCTTCCCCCGACCGTCTTTCCAGCTACTTATAACCTTCAAACTTTCAAGACCAGCATCCACAGATACCTTCGACCTCTACCCAATCCCTAAATCTCCCCTTATCTTCACGTTACAAGGGTCCACCACGGACTTCAGAGGTTGTACCTTCTTGGTGCAACTTCTTCTTGTATCAATATCATTATAAAAAAAAAGCGAAACATTCATTTGAACATAGTACTTTAGAAGAATTTTGGATAAAAATTAGCAGTACTAACACATTTCAAAGACTATGGATAGAAATAAGACTATTAATCATGGCATTTCCAACGTCATACCTAGTGGAAAAGGGTTTTAGTGCGGTTTCTCAAATGCTGACTAAGCAAAGAAATCGCCTCAACATTTGCCAACAAGGTGACTTACGATTATATCTGTCAAAATTAGAACCCAATATTATTAAACTTTGTCAAGATCACCAACCTCAAGGTTCTCATTAAAATTTCATTTAGTTTATTATTTCTTTGTTATGTTAAAATTAAAACACATTACTTTATGTATCTTACTTTTTTTGTAAATTAAATTAAATTTCTAACTAATAAATGTTATTCTACTATTGTTCCTTTCAAATTTCTTTGGATATATCTTACTAACGCCTAATGTAAGCCAAATCTACCTTATATTAGGGATTATCGTACAATTTTTATCTGTTAAAATTTATAGGGGGCGAATTAAGAAGCGGGTCTTGCAAAGGGGGCGTTGAGTCCAAAAAGGTTGAGAAACACTGGTCTACTCCGACAACTTATTCACTTTTAAAATTATGTCTGATACCATTCGTTGTCCTGAGCTTAGAATTATTTTTCCACTGAACAATCCTTCGTACCCACTACGACAGAATCAACCATTCTATCCACCAGTTCCATTTACACGTCATTCCGAAACCAACCCTATTTATAGATTAAGCATCGCTTATAACGCCCTTTCCCAAAAAACATGCCTTTTGAATTTTATTATAGATACCAACATAATGTCTAGAATTATAAAAATAAATACACTTTCATATATTTAAATACTCACTATCATAATTATTATATCTGATTTACTCTGTATTATTGTTTATTATTTGTATGTTTAACTTTATTGTTTTTTTTTGCTACTTTTTACTAAGTAGTGTTTCTTTGTATTACTTTTTGTAATCTTTTTAAAGGCACATGCCGTTGAAATAAATAAATAATCCGGCATTGAATGGACACTCGGAAATTGTCAATTAATATAACTGATTTAATATAACTGATTTAATATTAATTGTATGATTAATTGATGTCGTATAAAAAAATAGTTCTAATAAAAGTTGTTCAGTTTTTTTTTTGGAGATTCAGAATATGTACAGAAACATATAGGTTTTAATTTAAAAAACAAAAGTTAACCTCAAAATACCCTTGAAAGCTTGATCTAGGTCGACAACCAATAGCGTAGTTTAGTTTCCCCTCTGTTTTAAATAAACTTTTATTTGAAACTTTTTTCATATAATACACTGTTTTTGAGTTATAAGACTGTCTCAAGATAAAAATACTCACCCTGTATATACACTAGCTGCAAGTCCCGACTTCGGCGGCCCTCTTGTTAGCCAGTAGGCTATGCCCCCTGGACCCCCACCCCACGAACCCGATCCTCACATTCCACTCCCACCCATCAGACCCCCGAAACCCACCCGCACCATGCACCCGTACCCAACCCCCACCCCACACCATCACCACCGTATCATCCCACTACGCCTCTTGACCCCCACCCGAACCCCCCACTTCACCAACATTGCACCACCACCCCGTGCCTACCACCCTCGCACACCACACTCCTGCCTAGCCCCCTGGACCCCCACCCCGTACCACCCCCGCTACGCCCCCTGCACTCTACCATGCACCACCCCCACCCCAGCCTACTCCGCCTCACCCCACCCCCATTCTACCCCCGGACCCTCATACTCTAACCCACCCCCACTTCTTATAGATATTTTTGTTAACACCATCAATAAACTCTTTATAAGTTTCTTATAAATAGCCAACAAACTGTCATAAGCTTGATATTTCCATGGTTAGTTAAAATTAAATTCATTAAAAAGTAATTTTTCACGAAAAAGCGCCTTTATTAAGAAAACTTGATGTTTTAGGTATAGGGACATGATATATCGTCTTAAAGCATTTTTCTTCGTCTTTCAATTTATTAGGTAATATACAGGGGGTCTTATTTGAAAAAACAAACTTTTGAACCCTTTTATGAATACCGGAAATAATAGTAATCTTAGCACGCCCTGTATTATGTGGAGTTGATTTTTCGTGGTAAATTAAATACTTCGGGTCTGTCTAACACCAAAATATCAACTTTTCATGAATTGAGACCACTAATTTATTTATGTTTAATTAGGGCCATGTTTAGGACCATATTTAACACAAATTATTTTTATCTCGAAAACTGATAGGTATAGGACAATATTAACAAAAAAGTATTTAAATAAAAGGGCGGTTCTAAAAACCTGTTAATATACGGGGTGTTTCATTAAAAAAATAAAGTTGCTATGACTTTTCGATGGAAGCCGAAACGTCACAATGCTGAAAATATTTTAGATCGATACAACAGGTAAGAAAATGTAAGGTGATCAATTTTCAGAAAAATCCTGCATTCCGTTTTCCATAAACGTCTAACGTGCCATCGACCGTTAATCACCCTGTATAATAAATAGAGTAGGTACCTGGCCACCGAGCGATGCTCGGTAAATTTTTGCTTCAGCTAATAGCTATATATTAATCCCGGAAACCCCCTCGCCCCCCGAACCCATATCTCCTGCACCCTCCCACCCCACCCCACACCTACACCACCACTCCGCACCCGAAACCCCGTACCTCCTCCCCCACCACCGCAACCCACCTCCTGCACCCCCGCCCACTCACCCAGTTTTTGTATTTCTAGCCTTCAGTGGCCCACAGATTATGTATATATAGGTATATAAATAAATACGGTATAATTATTTTTTTTAATTAAATAACAATTTTTGAGTTCATCAATTAAATTGTGAAATTAATATTTGTGGGATTTAAAACTCGATTTTTAATCAATTAAATTACCCAATTTTTAATATATAATAATAATTGTAATAATCTTATTGTGGGATATAAAATTAAAAAAACCAATTATTTATTAAAAGGAAATTGAATAAAAATGTAAATAAACATTTTTATCGAGACAACCACCTGTGAATAATTATTTCAATTAACAAAAAACCCATCAAAAACAACTTAGCCGAAGATGAGACCGTGACAGATCGAATGTCCAACACAAAACCCTCCTAACCCGTGAATTTCATCCAAATCGTTAGAGCCCTTTTCGAGAACCCGACCGGATATATATATATATATATATATATACAATTTTTGCACGTTTAATAAGAGTAAAAAAATAAAATCATTCTCTGATCAAGTTTAAATTTTCTGACTGATTATAATTGACTAGCAAGCAGACAGGAAAAAGGAAAAAACTTCTTGCTTTCCTTTCCGTTGAAGCTTGGACGGGAAAAAGGAAAACGATCATTTAATCTGATAACGTTGTCTTTGTTCATTACAATAACAAATTCAGGAAAATAATTTCAATTTCATTATAAGCATTATAAATAAATATAAGCAATCGCTAGAAATAATTGCCCTTTAACATTTAGCTAGTTTTAGTTTTTTGAAAACAAACCAATCAATCAGAGAAACAGATTTTTTTCAATTAAACAAATTAAATTGATATTTTATAAAAAATATCAGGCGTGACTTGTTCACACAACATGACAAGAGAAGGTCAAAATTGTACGTAAACAAGTATTTTAATTTTCTCTTCAAATTTTTTTTTTTTTTTTTTAATTATATTTAATAAGAAGTTGTACCAAAAAGGGACAACCTCTGTATCTTGATATTTTTACTTTACCATACAGGGTATGGTCAAGTATTATAATCGTGCATGAAAAAAGTGTTTATTTTCCTTCTTTTTTTCGAAATATCTCAAAAACGGCTCAAACTATTTTGATTAAAAAAAATTGAGCAAAACCATGGTATTTCGCTCTACAAAAAAGCTATAATAAAGTGAACATCGAAAAAATTATATTTTTCGAGATAATAATTGTTTTGTCAAAATGTCTGATAGTTAGTCTGTGCGTTACCAAATTTTTGTGGACGAGCTAGATCAAAAACTAAAAACTAGTGTGAATATCGAAACCAAATTTCACACGTAGCTTTGGTCCATTGATATTAAGAGCTGATTAGATTTTGGTGCATATCGACCCAAAATTAAGGGGGGTGGAGGGGGGTTAAAAATTAAAATCTAGGCCATTTGAGCAAACTCAACCAAATTTTGTATACATAATAAGTGGACCCCCAGAAGTCTAAAAATTCAAAAACTAACCGCCCAAAAAGGAGGGATGGTGTAGGGTCAAAAAATGAAAATATAGGTTCTTGTACCAAACTCAACCAAATTTTGTATACATAATAAGTGAGACCCCAGGAGTCTGAAAATGCAAAAACTAACCCCCCTCATCTACATGATTATAAATAATTTTATTAAATATAGGTAGCCAGGTTGTATGGTAAAGTCAAGTGATGGCCACATCAGAACACGTCAGCTTATTTTAATTAGATCTAAAGCAAAATATTATAAATATGCGCCTGCTTAATAAATTATTCTCTCTTTTGTAAAGTAATGTGTATGATTGTGTAATAGTAGTAGTAGTAGTGCAACTGGATGACTGAATGGACTGTCCCTGTACCCATTTGAAGGTGTCTTCGTCGAGAGAGTTCGGGGACGGGGACGGGGATGCCGGGGACGCCGGGGACGTCGGGCGTCGCGCCTTCTCCGCCTGTCTAGAAACCCAGGAGCAGACTTTATCCACTGTCCAGTTCACTTTCACTCTCCCGTCTGAGAAGCAGAGACAGAGACAGAGAAAGTACCAGGTACCTACCATACCTCCTAACCCACTACCTAATGGTAGGAGACAATCAAAGAGGGTGTGTGTGTTCTACTGGAATTATAAACCTCTCCAAACTACGAGCCCCGTCCCATCTCAATTGGCCCACCAATATTTTTTCTTTTTAAATAAAATTATGCTAATTCACGTTAAATTTAATTTAAATATTTATTTTTATTATCATTTGGAACAACATTTTAAACAATTTAAAACATTTTATTGTAACATTTAACTTAAAATTATCTTTTAATGGTTAAAAACATTTTTATATTAAGAATAGTCTTTGCTTTTCACGATTTTTTTTTTTTTTAAGAACCTTTGAATATGTAAAATAATCAAGTAGGCTTTGCCTTTTTTCCAACAAAAGAAAGTTTGTTTTGTTTATTATTAGTAAAAATGACTCGTGGAAAGGTTGTTGATGAAAAAATTCGATCAATTATTATCAATTTATTTAAAAAGGAAAATCAAACGCGGAAATTTGCGATCTAGTTAATTTATCAAAGTTTACTATCAGAAATATTATTAGAGTTTATAAAACAACGGGTACAATAGCTACAAAACATCGGTATGCGTCGAAATCCAAAATATCAGATGCTGATAGACGGGCATTGAAGAAGATTATTAGAAAAAACAGGCGTTCGAACTACGGTGAATTATATATTCTTTGGAGCGATGCTGTGGGGCGAAGTGTTTCAAGTTCCAAGTGCCATAGAGAAGCCCTTAAGTTAGGTTTTAAAATTTACAAGGTAATTTTACTGCAACTTATTCCAAAAAATTTTTTTTGTAATTTTACCAATTTTTTTAGGCGAAAGAAAAGCCACTCTTGACATTAAAACAAAAGAAAAACCGGCTAAAATTGGCTAAAAGTCACATTAATTGGACGAGTGATGAATGGAATAGTGTCCATTGGAGTGATGAGTCTCGTTTTGAAGTTTGTGTTGGGGACAATCGAAGCAGAGTTATTCGTCAGAAAAATGAAGCTTTCAATTCAAAATTGAGTTTTGAATTCGATATATTTCGGGGGTTAGCCCATCATCAGGAGTCTAAGAAAACTGATTATATATTGGAAAAATAGTTTTACAAGTAACAATTTTTAAAAAATTTTTAAATGTATGTGGTGAGGGGAAAGTAGGGGAAGAGGAGAAGTTGTTCTAACAATTAATATTTTCTATTGAGATTTGAACTGGCTGAAAGGAATCTATACGTGCTATTATAATAACGAATGGACAAGTACCTGAGAAGGTACAACTTGAAAGGTGCATGAGAGAGTGCAATTACCCTAGTATATTCAATGTGCGAACAATGGAAGGAATGTTTAGTTAATTTATTATAACATATAATCAATAATTGTATTTTTATACACTTCCAATTGATTATTTAAAATATTTGAATTATTAGAGAGGGCTATTTTTATTTCGGTGGATTCCAAGAGATCCAATTTTAGGCCTTTTCTTTCGAAATGAATGGGGATAGGGTTATTATTAGAGGTTGAATGGTTGGATTCATGTAAGTGAATTGCGAAGGCTGAGGTCGAATCTAAATTAATTAAATTAATTTGTGAAACCTACCTCGTATCTTACTCAAGTTTTATATTAAAAATTTTCACCTAGGACCAACACCGAACTCCTTAAAAGTTACTTTCAATTCAGATTGTTTAAAAAAGAAAGTAAAATTTCCTGCTTCAGTTATTGTATGGGTATCAATGTCTGCTAGAGGTGTTGGAAAGACTTCCTTCATTGAAGGAATTGTAAACACCAATAAATATTTAGAGATTTTAAAAAAATCGTTACTTCCAAAAATGGCAGATGCATTGCAGAATATAATAATTTTGTGTTCCAACAAGACGGGGCGGCCTGCCATACATCAAGAAAATCTTTAAAATGGCTTTCTGATCATAATGTTCTACTTTTGGAGTGGGTGGCAAACAGTCCCGACTTGTCACCAATAGAAACTCTTTGGCACACAATGAAAAAGCTATTACGAATACAACCAGCTAGAAACGTAGTCGAATTAAAACACAAACTTCAAAATATTTGGGATACTTTCACTCAAGATGAGTGTCAAAACTTAATAAGTACGTTGCCCAAAAGAATTCAAGCCGTAATTAAAAATAAAGGCGACGTCACACAGTGGTAAAGGTTTTCGATTTTGTATGTTTTCATTGTTTTTAACAATTAAAAAATAATTTTTAGTTAAATGTTACAATAAAATGTTTTAAATTGTTTAAAATGTTGTTCCAAATGATAATAAAAATAAATATTTAAATTAAATTTACCGTGAATTAGCATAATTTTAGTTAAAAAAGAAAAATATTGGTGGGCCAATTGAGATAAGACAGGGCTCGTATAGTCTCGTTCGAAGGGTGAACCGCAACCTAATATCGTGTACACCTACTTCCACTTCCACTTTCATTTCCAAGTGGAAGACAATAGATGAAGGGGCATTATCTATCATTTTTTATCATTTTTTTATTTTGGGACCCCTCTATGCCAAATTGGACCCCACCAGGAAAAATATAGCCTATATGTCATGTTGTGAGCTGTTTAAAATTTCATCAAAAATCATTTTTTATCATTTTTTTATTTTGGGACCCCTCAGCCAAATTAAATACTTATCTTCATTATTCAAATATCTTTTTCAAAATAAATCTTTGAAACATGATTATTTAAAATCATTAAAAATTTATACCAGAGAGATATAAAAATAATTATATTTTAAAAAATATATAAAATTTATATCGCATTTAGAATATATCTTTGAAACATAGTTAAAACATAAAAAAAATTATACTAGAGCGACATAAAACTAATTATATTTTAAGAATATATAGAAAACTTAAACTTTATATAGATTTAACAAAAATATTTTATATTTTTAATTTATTTTCTAAAAATATATAAAAAAACATATTTCGAAAATCTATTTATTTCCATACGGGTTTTGTCATGAACTATTAATGGATTCTAAGATAATAATTTAAATTTCTTAATTTTAATAAATTTTATTTGTTATGAACTATTAGTGAATTTTAAAATAATAATTAAAATTTCTTATTAATTTTAATAAATTTTGTTTGCTATGAACTATTAGTGGATTTTAAAATAATAATTTAAATTTCTTAATTTTAATAAAAAACTCATTTGTCATGAAATATTAGTGGATTTTAAAATAATAATTTAAATTTCTTAATTCTAATAAATTTTATTTGTCATGAAATACTAGTGGGTTTTAAAATGCAAGTATAAATATACCAAGATAGATAATTGTTTTCTCGAAAATAGCTCTAACGATTTCGAAGAAAATCACAGATTTTGGGTCTCATTTTCGGGCAATTTTAATTTGATAATTTTTTTTCTTAATTAAACTACCATAATTAATCACAGGTGGATATGTCAACAAAAAATTTTAAATTTTTCTCAAAAAATGACGCAAATATTTTTGATTAATTTTAACAATTTTTGAGGACCAGAAATCAATTTATAACTAGAGTTATTCACCAAGTACCAACACCAAATTCCTTAAAAACTATTATAACTAGAGGTTTTAACTATTGGAAAAATCATTTTAGTAGCTTTCTCTATTAATACGGGATAAGCGAGGGGTGAACCGCGACCTAAAATTGTGTACACCTACTTCCACTTCCACTTTTATTTCCAAGTGGAAGAAAAAAGATGACAATAGATTATCTAATGAATTCCAAAATAATTCCAAAGACGGTGTAGACCTAATTCAAATCGCGGTCTCGTTATAAATAAATTAAAAACTTATAATTCCAGCAGAAGACACACTCTTTTATTGTCTCATTCAATTTATAAAAATTCTGCTACTCTCGGCAAAAAGAAACTTTCAATTTAACCCCTTAAAGTCCAGTCAAATTACGATTTTAACATGAAATAATTCCCGGTAAAGATTTTATTGTTGGAATACATTTATTGGTACTCAAATATTACTACCCTAAGTTTTCCCTCAAATCTGTGTAATGGAAATTTTTCTACAACGCCTAAAAATGAGAAAATTTAGGAGTTTTTTTAGTCTTTCTTGAATAACTTTAAAACGGCTTATCAAATAAAAAATATATTTATTGGATAAAGTAAAGCTCTTTAAATTACGCGTATAATGATAACAATTTCATCTATTTAGGTTCAGTAGAACCGGTACTACCGCCTGTCAAAAAACAGCCCCGGGATCACTTTTGAATATCGCCTAAGACTCGCACTTTTTTCGATTTTCCCCCATTTTGACCACGAAGGAGCACATTTTCGACAAAAAAGACTTTATACATTTCTAAACTAGATTAAATTTTCTACAATGTAAACAAAGTTTCATCTTAATTAGATAAATGGTAACATGAGGATAAAGATTTGAAAAAATACAATTTTTTGGAAAAATAATCGCAGTTTTGGTTCATAAAATAAAAAAAAACCACTCATGCTAGAAACTTTATTTCTATCTCATTCTCTAGTAAGTTTTGTTGACTTTAACTTTTAATTGAAGCACTTTTTTGATAAAACTCTTAGATTTATAGATATTCTACATTTTCCGACAGGATATGATCCGAATCCTCAAAAACGTCATGGAAAATGCTTGATATCTATAAATGTAAGAGTTTTATCAAAAAAGTGGTCCAAGTAAACGTTCAAATCAACAAAATTTCCCAGAGAATGAGATAGGAATCAAGTTTCTAGAATGAGTGGTTTTCATTTTATGAAGGAAAAACTGCGATTTTTTGCAAAAAATTATATATTTTTCAAAATTTCAACCTCATTGCGGCACGGGCTGCCATTATCCAATTAGGAATGAAACTTTATTTAAATTATAGCAAATTTAATTTGGTTTAAAAATGTATAAAGTCGTTTTTGTCGAAATGAAGGAAAAGTACGAAAAAAGTACGAGTTTTAGGAATATTCAAATGTTATCCCGGGGGCTGTTTTTTGACAGGCTCTAGTACTGGTTCTTAATTCTTACAATTTAACTTTTACACAATGCTCTGAGAGCAGTTTGCCTCATATGAGCAGTAAAAAATAATAATTAACATAAAACAAAGAGGAGAAAAATAAAAACAAGTGTGTGCGAAAAAGAAAGAAAGAAAGCTCAAGCGAAAGGAAGGTGAGAGAGCCAGCGGGAGGGAAAAGATACACCATAAAAGAGAGACGCCAAAAGAGAGACGCTCACTCCCGAGACCTGCCCCCGCGAATACATGCCAAGAGACCACGATTGAAGATAAGTGATGATGAAGATGAACGGGTGAATGAAGGTAATGAATTCCGTTCAGTCGGGCAGCAGTGACAGTGAATGACCTATTCACCACCTCGGACCGGTGACTCGGGATATGAATACGATTTGAATCAGCCCGAAAAGCCCGATTATGTATGGATGATTTAAAAGTGAACATTTTATAGATGTATTCAGGCTGATGTGAAATGAAGGTGCGATGCAGGAATTTGCCAAGCATGTAGAGACGCCTCTGGGTCGCCCTAAGCCAACCAAGTCTGACAAAAATAATTTTTAAGAAAAAAATAAAAACCGACTTCAAAAAATTAAATGCAACAAATAAAATACACTAAAAGGTATAAAATAATTATTATCTTATTTAGTTACAACTAAACGACGAAATATTAACATGAAATTACTTTTGAAGTCGGTGCCAAACAAACTATACCTATAAGCGAGCGTACCCACCAAACGTACTAAGTAAGATCCGTCGAGTGCGATTCATAAAAGGTATATGTTTGGCACCGACTTCAAAAAGCAATTTCATGTTAATATTTCGTCGTTTAGTTGTAACTAAATAAGATAATAATTATTTTATACCTTTTAGTGTATTTTATTTGTTGCATTTAATTTTTTGAAGTCGGTTTTTATTTTTTTTCTTAAAAATTATTTTTATTTTTCTCTTTTTAGTGATGTTATTAATAGTGATTATATCATCAGAACTTGACCAAATTAATATGACACCATCCCTAAGATACCCCCTTTCGGATAAAAAAAGAACCATCGAAATCGGTTCATAAACAAAGAGGTTAGGTCTAAACAAACCTAATAAAAAAGGTCTAATAAAAAAAATTCAATCGAATAGAGAAAAATCACTCATTCTAGAAACTTGATTTATATCTCATTGTCTAAAAAATTTTATTTACTTGAATGTTTATTTGGACCTCTTTTTTGATAAAACTCTTAGATTTATAGATATTCTACATTTTCCGGACAGGATCAGATCCGATTCCTCAAAAGCATCAGGGAAAATGCTGGATATCTATAAATCTATGAGTTTTTTCAAAAAATTGGATCAATTAAACATTTAAGTCGATAAAATTTACTATAGAATGAGATAGGAATCAAGTTTCTAGAATGAGTGGTTTTCATTTTTTGCAAAAAAATTGCAATTTTTCAAAACTTCAATCTTTATTGTTATCATTATCCAATTAGAATGAAACTTTATTTAAATTGTAGCAAATTTAATCTAGTTTAAAAATATATAGAGTCGTCTTTGTCGAAAACGTGCTTCTTCATGGTCAAAATGGGGAAAAAACGAAAAATATAAGAGTTTTAGGGATATTCAAAAGTGATCCCGGGTGCTGTTTTTTGACAGGCGCTAGTACCAGTTCTACTTAACCGGAAATAGATGAAATTGTTATCATTTTACGAGTAATTTAAAGAACTTTAATTTATCTAATGGATATCTTTTTGATTTTATAAGCCGTTTTAGAGATATTTAAGAAAAACTGAAAAAACTCCGAAATTTTCTCATTTTGAGGCGCGATACATAAATTTCCACAACACACATTTGGCGGAAAACTTAGGGTAGTAATATTGGAGTACCAATAAAGGTATTCCAGCAATAACATCTTTACCGGGAATTATTTCTTGTTCAAGCCATTTTTTTCAATTAATTTGCATGGACTAGACATACTCTTTCATTGTCTCCACAAATTTATAAAAATTCTGCTACTCTCGGCAAAAAGAAACTTTCAATTTAACCCTCTAATTCATTCAATTTATTCTCTCTCTCTCTCTCTTTCTCTAATATATCCTGCATATTGAAGCTTTAATGGAAAATTCTAAGAAAGCTTGGAAAATATTCTAGCGTGTTTAATGCACGCAATATGACTTTTTCATTTAATCGCAATTCATTAACAAATTAACATTTAAAAAGTAATAAATATATCGTCCATGTTGAAAAGTTTTCTTATATGTGACTGATTATTGTGAACTTGGACTTGAAATAAATTGGAAGTTCTTTTTCTTTTTCTTCTTTCCTTTTTTGTAGGTCGGGGATCTGTATTTTCCAGGGCGTCACTCCATCTTTTCATTGGACGACCCCGGCTTCTTATTATTTATTTTTATTTTAAAATCTTATTGTTAGTGTGCCGCCATATTTTGAAATTGTTAAAAGTGTGCCGCAACAAAAAAAAGCTTGAAAATCACTGCTCTAGATCATTTCAAGCCCAATTTAATAACATTTCTGACAGAGATACGATTCTTATAAAAGGGTTTCGGGAAATTTACTGAGGCAACAATTAATCGCTAGAAGACAATTTTCGATGTCTTCCACTAGTTCCTAATAAATTAGAGATAAAGTAAAGTAATGCAATAAATATTCACGTTATATAGTGTATTTTTGTTAGAATATTCATTATATTGTAAAAAAGACTTAAAATATTGTGTTGATCTAATTTTGATAATCTTTATGGTATTTTCAATATAATTAAACAATACATATTAAAAAGGAACTAAGTGTTTTGTTTTAATCTATTTTATTAAATTTTTACCTATACTTAGGTATTTTCCACATGAATATTAAACAAAGACTGAAGTAGGAAAAACCACAAATAATTCAACTTAAGTAATTTATTTCCCTCTTTTTTTTCAATTAATTTAATGTATTTGCAATTCATGTACTCTACAGACTTTTAAAATTACTTAAATAATAACTATTTATTATATAATCAAAATTTTGATTGTTAAATTTCTTTATGATATTATTATATATAAGTGGGGGTAATGAATTTGATTTGAGAAATATCAAATTGAAATTTAAAATTTTTTGAATTTTCATTATTAAGATTGAGAGACGTTTCGACATTGTTGCGTCATCAATAATCTCAAACAATTTATTTACATTGTTTCAACAATTATTTTATTTTATTTTATTTGATATACGGGAGTTATCCCAGTTACAATATACATTTTTATACAATAATTTAACAATTTAACAAAACTAAAAAACTAATTTATAGTCTTAATTATTTTTATAGAGCAAAGTTTGCGGAATTTAACAGAATGTAATTTATTTATTTTTATTATATTTATATTATTTCATTTAAATTGAGTAGGTAAACAATTATTTTTATAAAGAAATGATTGCGGAATTTAACAGAACAAAAGTCACATTAATAGATAGATATAGGTATACATACACAGATGAAGCTAATATAAAGTATGTAATAATATAATACAATCTATTAGACATTTAATCGTAGTGTGAGCAATATCTTTTGATATCCCTCAGACTACATGAAAAGAAGTCCAATTGTGAGGAGTTTGCCTCAAGCATCACTCTATTCAGCCCTGTATTTTTTGAATAATTAGTATTACAAATGGGGATAAAAAAGGTTTCGACGATGCCACTGTAATATTGAGGTACTTTAAAATTAATATATTGGAGAATTTCACAACAATCAATCAGACCATTCAACAGTTTGCGAAGGAATATCAAGTCATTTTGTAGTCTACGGGATGACAAACTGGATATTTAGTTCGGTTCTTAATAGTCTAGAAGAGGGATAGTTATATGAGGTAAGAGAGTTACTAGTTGATGAGAATTTATATGATATAATTTTTAATAATATAAAATATTATAAAATCTTAAAGTAATTTGAACCGCGCAAGTTAAATAATATGATAAATAATTTCTTATAGTTAATTCTACATTTAGAAATTTATTTTATTATTTTTTGATTTTTTGAAAAAGGAAAAATAAATTGAGCATCCAACGGGACTCGAACTAAAAGATTAAAAGTTCATTTGTCTAAAAACATAAGTAACTATACTTTAAATAGAAAAAGCCGCGAAAAGGAAAAATGACATTCAATCTAAAGAGCTTATCTGGCCGGAGGATCCGTGGGCTAGTTGGTAAGCCACTCTTCGCGTAATGGAGAGAGGGTTCGAGTCCCGTCAGAAGTCAAAAGTCATTGACGAAACGTTTATCACATTTAATTAAAAAACTTTGTCTTTGATTTAAATTCTTGTCCAACGCCTTGTGACAAGTACTTATTAAAAGATTATTATTATTATTATTATTTAATTCATCCACTGAGAAATTATTTATTATTATACAATCCAAATTTTGACCGGTAAATTGATATTGTTTACTAATTAATTGATTCTAATTACGTTGCCATGGCAACAACAATGTAATTATTATTATTGATATAGAAAATAAACAAACATGTTTTCGATAATAAGTAAAAATATATTTTTTTTCCTAAGTGGGTTTCACAAATAAAATAAATATATGTTTTGAGTTTTTATCTCGATATATATTTTGGGTTATATGAGCCCATCATCAGGAGTTACAAAAAAAAACTAACTGTAACTCCTGATACGGGCTCAAAACCCGAAATATATATCGAGATAAAAACTCAAAACATATATTTGTTTTATTTGTGAAATCCACCTAGAAAAATATATTTTTACTTATTATTTATTAAAATGTTTCACCTAGAACCGACACCAAATTCTTTAAAGATTAAACATGTTTTCGTTCTAACTAATATAATGTACTTCATAATTTAATTATAAAATATTGAATATTAAAATATACGTCATTAATCAATTATTATATTATTTATTTGAATTACTCCAGGTATGTACTTCATAATTTATTTATAATTGAATATTAAAATTACATTAGAAATGTTTCAAGTAGTGTTAAAAATAATAATTTTATAATTGTTGAAACAATGTAAATAAATTGTCTGAGATTAATGATGACGCAACAATAACGAAACGTCTTTCAATCACAATAAAGAAAATTAAAAAAAAAAAAACGTTGTGTTTGATTTAAATTCTGGTCCAACTCCCTACGAGATTCTTATTAAAATACTTGTGTATGGTTGCGAACAATGAGCTAATAATTTTACTACTACAAATGTGGATTAAACAAGTATTTTGTGTGAGAGTAAATAGTAAATAAAAGGTGTGTGTGTGTGTCGGTAGATGCTTCGAGATGGATGGGGCCAGTGCCCCGGGGGTCCGGGCGCCGTCTCCACCGGCAATTGGGGCGCCGGGCGTCGTCTTCTGGGCGATGCACAGCTCAAACTTGTGGCCCAATGGATGGCAGCAAGCCTAGTGGGCCTACCCAGACTCTACTATTTCACCTGCCAGCATCAACAGCTTCTTAAGGTACCTACCTACCTAGTGCCTAGTACCTACCAATCACAATTCTCATCAATTTATTAACATCAATCAATTGACAAGTGAGAAATTAGGTATTTGAATGATTAATCCTGGTAAGTATGTTACCATGCGCGGATCCAAGGGGGCGATGGGGGCGACCCCCCCCCTAAAGCATTGGAGAACAACATTTTTCATGTTTATTTAATTTTTTTTAATAACATTAAATTTTAAAATTGAAGAAAATAAATTTCTATGTGGAGGGGGGCCGTCTCTGACCCCCCCCCCCCGCTTGGACAATTCGATCGCGACACACTTCCGAGATAAAAAGTAGATCTTATATACCGACCGCCCCCCCAAATCAGAGGTCTGAATCCGCGCCTGTATGTTACTTATATGTTTATTTGCATTAAGCAGAGGATATCATTGATTTCTTTTTAAGAAATTATTTTTTGAGAACAAACATAAAAAATATAATAATGAACAACAGCATTTTCGTGAGAATATAATTTAAATCGCAGTAAACTGCAACGGGTAGTTGCTAGACTTTATCTATAGTCGTTTTAAAATCCATGCTTATAAAGTAGTCCAAAATTATAGTGAATATAGAATCTCAAAATTGAGTATGTTGGCTACATCTCAATTATTCAATCCTTTATATCTCAATAGTTAGTTTTATCAAATTATCTTTTATTTAAAAAATATTAAGTATTTTATTCTGAATAAAATGACACCTTAATTTTGAAAATCGGTTTACAATTAATCGAGTTATGATGTTTTTTTATTGTCTTTATTATAGGCTAGTCATGGTTAATTGGATGAGATGAAATCGGACATCATTGAATTTTGAATATTCGAATTTGATTTATTTCCTAATGCTGCCATCTTACATCGATTTGTTCAACTCTGCTTGACAAATTATTTATGAAAATTCAAACAATCAATTGGAATCCAACACCATCTTTTTTTCATTTACTTAAGAATAACTAACCATAACTAAAACCACCATAACTCGGTTAATAATTAACCAATTTGCAAAAATAAGGTGTCATTTTGTTTATAAATAAATTATTAAAATTTTATTAAATATAAGATAATTTAAAAAAGTAACAATTATTGATAAATAAAGAATTAAAAATTGACAGGGCCGCCATTTTAAAAATTTAAGCCTGTATTCATTGTAATTTTTCCTTTATTAGCGACAAGTGAAGATGTGCCTACTTAAAATTACTTGAAAAAGATTTTGGGATATACATTTCAGATGAAAGAAACAAGGAAAGTTCGACATTTTTTATTAATTTTAATCCGCAAATTTGAAAATTAATTGCAAAGAACGCTTTTTTTGTTATACCCTGTTATTTGTCGCTTTTAAGCATTATAAGTATTAAATAAAATAAGCCTTATATTCATTTTAAAAATGTACAAATTAAAAATTGTTTCATTTAATTTTTATTAAACTTAAAAATTTATTAGCTAGTCTTAAAAAGTACAAACCGTTTTTTTAAAGAGAAAATTTTCACTGAAATCGGAAACATCGACTTTTTTTATCGATTTTATTTCTCACTATGTAAATGATAAGAAATTTCGTTTTTTTTTTACTTTACCATACGAGGGTATGGTCAAGTATTGTAATCGTGCATGAAAAAAGTGTTTTTTTTTTTCAAAATATCTCAAAAACGAGTGAAACTATTTTGATTAAGAAAATTGAGCGAAACCATGGCACTTTGGTCTACAAAAAAGCTCTAATAAGTGAACATCGAAAAAATTATATTTTTCGAGATATAATAATTGTTTTGTCAAAATGTCTGTTAGTCTCTGTGTGTTACCAAATTGTTGTGGACAAGCTAGATCAAAAACTAGTGTGAATATCGAAACCAAATTTCACAAGTAGTTTTGATAGATTAAGAGCTGATTAGATTTTGGTGCATATCGACCAAAAATTAAGGGGATGGAGGGGGGGGGGGGGTTACAAATTAAAAATCTAGGCCATTTGAGCAAACTCAACCAAATTTTATATACATTATCAGTGGGCCCCTAGAAGTCTAAAAATGCAAAAACTAACCGCCAAAATGGGGGGCGGGGGTCAAAAAATTAAAATCTAGGCTCTTGTACCGAACTCTAACAAATTTTGTATACGTAATCAGTGGGACCCCAGAAGTCTAAAAATACAAAAACTAACCCCCTCCATACATGGGGGGGGAGCTCAAAATAATTTTATTAAATCTATATAATAAAAATGAATTTCTGTTTTTGTACCGAACTGGCTAACAAATTTTGTATACGTAATCAGTGGGCCAATCCAGGTTAAGTACGTAAAAAGAAATTGGAAAAACTAACCGGAAAATTGGAAAATTCGGGGAAAACTCAAAAAATTTCAGGTTAGCCAATCATAGCTTGCCAAACAATACAAGAACTAAACTAGCAAAAAACAAGTGTTGGCAGCCCTGTTTGTTTGATTTTTGAGTATACATTCATTCTCAATAGTGCAAAAACTAACAGCCCAAAATGGGGGTTGGGGTGCGGGTGTACCGTCAAAAAATTAAAATATAGGCCCTTGTACCAAACTCAACCAAATTTTGTATACATAAGTCATTGGGACCTCAGGTTGTATGGTAAAGTCAAGTGGATGGCCACCTCAACTTATATATAATTAATATGGTTGTTTGTTTCCTAGGTGGACACGATTTGTCGAATTCTGCTGGATCGTCGGTGGACAGTCGGGAATCTCGCCTCGGCAACATTACGGCACGCCCACGCTCAAATCCACAGTACTGTAGCCCATGAGGAAGACTCCATGTTGATGGGTAGTTTATTCGACGAGCTCCTAGCCAGCGAACAAACACCCCAGCCACAACAACAACAACAACAACAACGAGTTTGACACTTTTTAGTATAGACAACGAACCAGAGATTATATTGTACCTATAAAAGATGACTGGATAAATTAATATTATTCATTATTTTATAAAAAAAAAACCAAACATATTTTTTATTATATAAAAAATAAATAAATATAAAATACGAATATCCATGGGTGCTCGCAGAGGGCTGGAAGAATAGGGGGGGGGGGGTCATTCGCCCCTCATCCAACTATTCTTCATATTTTATTCATATTTTATGAATTTTGTTCTGCAAGTTTAATGACTAAAATTTAATCGATATTTTTTCAGAAAATTAAGAATTGATCTTATTTGAGTTTTTTATGTTGCTTCTTATGACTTTTTGTTACTTTACCATACAGAGTATAATGGTCAAGTATTATGAATGAAAAAGTGTTTTTTTTTTTTGCTTCTTTTTTTCGAAATATCACAAAAACGGCTGAAACTATTTTGATTAAAAAAAAAAAAAAAAATTGGACGAAACTATGGCATTTCGGTCTACAAAAAAGCACTAATAAGTGAACATCGAAAAAATTATATTTTTTGAGATAATAATTGTTTTGTCAAAATGTCTGTTAGTCTGTCCGTCCGTTATAAAATTTTTGTGGACGAGCTAGCTCAAAAACTAGTGTGAATATCGAAACCAAATTTCACACCTAGTTTTGGTCCATTGAGATTAAGAACTGATTAGATTTTTGTAAATATCGACCCAAAATTGGTGGATGGGGAGTTAAAAATTAAAAATCCAGGCCATATTTGAGCAAACTCAACCAAATTTTGTATACATAATCAGTGGTCCTCCAGAAGTCTACAAATGCAAAAACTAACCCCCCTACATGATTTTAAATAATTTTAGGGGCCAGGTTGTATGTTAAAGTCAAGTGGATGGCCACATCAGAACACTTCAGCTTATTTTAGAACGATGGTTAGGGAGAGGGTTGTAAAATCAAACAATTAAAAATCAACGGTTTACGATAGTGTAGTAAAGAAGGTTAGAATTTCATCAGTAGTGTGAACGTGGTTGGAAAGGTGATAGCGAATTAGTACTGTAAAGGAAATCCTCCAACAAGACTGGAGTGATAGGTCTGTGGCGACATGATAATGACCTTTGGACAATATCAACAGATGCATTTGTGGCGACATGCCAATGACCTTCGGACAACAACAATTGATGGATTCAATAGAGCTATTGTTCCCTCACAACTGAAGACACCAAACAATAGCTGCCTGCTTAAAGACATATATCATCTCGATATATATGTGTGTATGTTTATTTGCATCAAACAGAGGACAACCTCTTTGTTTCTCTTTGTGAATGATTATCTAGTTGGCAGTGGCCAATAAAGATGGGCACTCATGAGCCCTGGCGCGCTGTTTAGATGGAAAATTTCTAGTATTCGAGACACATTATTTTGGCTCGATCAGAAGGGGGGTATTGTTGAGGGTAAGAAGTTTAAGAGCCGTAGGGGCCTTGTATTGTGGATATTCAATCGCTAAGCTTTAGGATTCATGACTTCCTTGCTTTATAAATCAATTTTTTATTTTATTGTCCAGATTTTAATTGATAAAGATGTTCTTAATAATTTGTCCTTAATTCATTTTAAAATATTAATCCTTTTTAAAGCTCGGTCTTCCATGTACTTTTATTATTAAATAAATAATATAATTTAGTGACTCTATAAAGTCTCATTAATAAAAATAAAAAAAACTCTGCGGGCGCCCATGCTCCCAAATTTATTTAATATGAAAGACAAAATGGTAAAACCAAGAGATATATAGGGTGTTTAACTTGTTTTCTTTATTGTAGAAAATAATTATACTTCCATCTCTCCACTCTACAATGCTCTGTCAGACAGTCAGACATTGTTGTTAAACTAATACTATTTCGTTTTATTTATACTATCTACGGAACACTAAACACTACGAAAAGTTTTTTTTTTTAAGAAATTATTAATTTTGAAAATAGCCTATTTTTTGTTTAATTCTTTGTGTCAAGAAGAACAAAGTGTAGAACAATTTGCAACAAAAATATAGAATGAAATTTGTTGAAATTCTTGGGCAATTAATAATCAGAGCCGTAACTATAACCCCCCCTTGAACTTAATGTTAAATTCGACCTTCCCCTATTTTCTAAATAAATATTAATAAATAGTAAAACATATATTAATTAATAGTTAAATATCTATTGATAAACTTAATTTTATTATTAATTATTAGTTTTGGAATCGTAGGAAACTCTGGAAAATTAAAATTAAAAACAGAGTTTTACTTTTAATGAGTCGGATGTTTCGTCGTTTATTTTTCGACTTCCTCAGCAGCTCACTATGTAACTCACTTATTGTCTATTGTGTTGGTATTACTACTTAATTATTGATTTAAAAATTTCAACAATTTATTTATATATTGTTGATAATTGGATTATTCAATTATTGTATTGATTGAAAATAAAATGCTTATTCGTGAAATCTTTTATCTAATTAATTTAATGTACAAAACATCTATTATTGATTGATAAAATAATAAAATTAGATATAACCTTAAGTATATCGTTTTTCAAAAAATTTTCATTAAAATACATTCACAATTTCCTTTAAAATATAATACATTCATAATTCACAATTATAATAATTAAAATAATAAATAAATAAAATGATATTTGAATTGACACGTTTAAGATATGTAAAAATGTATTTGTATTCAATGAACAGAGAAACTGTAATTATTTTAATTGTTTTTAATTTGATTTTAATTGTTAATTCTTATTTCAATTGTTAATTATGAATGTATTTTAATGAAAAAAGATTGAAAAAGGATATATCTAATATTATTTCTCATAGTTTTATCAATAAATGTTTAATATTTTGCACATTAAATAATTAGATAAAAGATTTCATGAATAAGCCTTTTATTTCAATCAATATAATTTAATAATCGAATAATGTCATTATCAACAATACATAAATAAATAGTTCAAATTTTTAAATCAATAATTAAGTAGTAATGCCAACACAATAGACAATAATTGAGTTACATAGTGAGCTGCTGAGGAGGTCGAAAAATAAACGACGAAACATCCGACTCATTAAAAGTAAAACTTTTTTTTAATTTTAATTTTCCGGAGTTTCTTACAATTCCAACTATCAATTATAAATATGGATACGATTAACGAAACACTATTAATAGTATTTAATTTTTTACCATTTTTATAATGCGCTTTTTTAGAAATTTTGTCAGAACCCTTACAGCCTGGGGCCCTGTTCAGGTGCACCTGTTACATCCGCCTATAGTTACGGCACTGTAATTAATACTATGATCTATGTTGGATACATGAATGAGATAAATTATTTTAAATTGACAATAAGGATATTATGTATATATACTTCATATATTATATTATATATTTAGATTAAAAAGACGTTAACAAAAACAAAATATCTAGTTTGAAGAATTTAGCAACAACAACAAATTGAAAAATAGAGTACAAAATATTTATTGAACAAAAAATATAATATACCTATATGTTTCCAAATTTAGATCTTTAGATTTATATATATTTAATAATTTTTGAAACACAGAGAGAGTCAAGCGAAACCGTTCTTGGGATAAAAAGTTAAGAATTCTTGAATTTTAGACAAAAATTGATTATTTATTCACACACATGGTAAATGGTAATTCAATTTTCGAGAACTTTTTCGATATCTTTTATTTTATTTTATTTTTGAAGACCAAATCAAATTTCAAAAGAAAATTAAATATTAAATAAACAATTATTGTTTTAATTAATTGATTTGCCATTTAATCTTATTGTTTAATTAATTATTACGAATCTTTTAATTATTACATTTTAATTATATCCAATTAAAATAATTATTACGTAATAAATTAAACTAAAATGTGATGATATGTGATACACATAAAGAATTAATATATTTTCAGGAGCCAAAAATCTATAAGAACCACATAAAAGAGCTTTTTCATCTGTAATTTGAATCTGGTTCATCATTAATCCGATGGATAAAAGATGACGCTATTTTAGACGTTTTTGCACTATTAGTAAGAGTTATTGTTTGGTAAAAATAGAATCGCTAAATACCTTTATGGCAACTAGAGTTTACTGATGTTGGTTGAGGAAGGTTCAAAGATCTAGAATCTTCAATTTTGACCTTCCGCCTCATTTCGTGTGTTTATTTTCAAAAAATTTTAAACGAAAATGTCAAAAATTAGAAGAAAAGTTGTAGAGGATGTAATTTTTGACATTTTCGTTTAAAAATTTTTGAAAATAAACACACGAAATGAGGCGGAAGGTCAGAAATGAAGATTCTAGACCTTTGAACCAAACTCAACCAATATCAGTAAACTCTAGTTGCCATAAAGGTATTCAGCGAAACGCGTTTTAACTAGTAAAAACGTGTACTTACTAAAAAACGGGTTTTTACTACAATATATAAGATAAATTTTTGTTTCACTCTAGATTAAATTCAATTTTAGACATGAATCTTAATTTTATTAAAAGAAAGTGAAGGGGGTGAATTCAAAAAATTTTCAAAAATTGAAACGAGTAAAAACGCAACATTTCCCAAGAACGGCACAAATTAATTTATTCATTTTATAGAGCATTATTATTATTAATAATAATTAAAGGAATCATAAGGAGTTGGACATGACTTTAAATTAAAAACAAAGTTTTTTATTTAAATACGGCAAACGTTTCGTTGCTGGTTTGTAACTTCTTCAGTGGCTCATTTATTAATTAAACTTATTTGACTGGAGTTTAAATTAAGAGAAAAACCATTTTCAAACAGTAATCTGACAAATCACTCAATTTTATCAAATAATATAAAACATAAACCTTTTAAAACAATGTAATTGTTTCCTGTCAAAATAGTTAAAAGGATCAAAATTCAAAATAATCTATAGGTATATATAAAATTAAGGTTTTGTCTGTACATTGCTCCAAATCACGCCAAATTTTGGTTGCACACGTTTCAAGAAAAGTTATGAACGAAAACACCCTTAACAAAATTCCTGTCTGTCTGTCTGTCTGTTTCCATGGTTTCCGAAAAATTGCTCACGATTCACGTAAAAACGGCTTAAGAGATTATTATAAAATTTCATATTTGCATCAGATGTCTTCTAACTTACGTTTATAGCTATATAACGTTTTGATATTTTGACCTCAGAAGGGGGGTCGCACGAATGAAAATTATCAAATAACTCCTAAACTAATAACTCTACGGCAAATTTTATCTTGAGCAAAGTTGTAGAGGATGTGATTTCTGACAACTTTTGTTTAAAAAAATTCCCCCAAAAGCTACCCAAAAAAAAAGGGGGGGAGGGGTCAAAATATGAAAATTCTTGCTCTTGGACCAAACTCAACCAAATTTTGTATAAATAATCTGTGGGTCACTAGAAGGCTAGAAATGCAAAAAATAACGACCCAAAATGGGGGGAGTCAAAAAATGAAAATTCTTATCCTTAGAGCCAACTTAACCAAATTTTATATACAAAATCTGTGGATCACTAGAAGACTAGAAATGCAAAAACTGGGTGCGGGGGTGGGTGTAGGGGTGGAGTGATGGTACGGGTGGGGAGATGGGTTAGGGTATAGGGTGCGGAGGGTCCGGGGGGATGAGGGTGCGGGTGGTGGAATGGGGGTGAGGGAGTAAGACGGAGTAGGATGAAGTGGTTGTGGAGGGCATGGTGTGGTGGTGCAGGGTTGAGGTGAGTGCTCAGAGGCGAAGTAGGGTGGGGCTGGGGTGGAGGTCACGGGCGCGGGGCTGGGGTGCTGAGTGGGTTTCGGGGGGTGTGGTGGCTGGGAGTGGGGTGTGAGGTTGGGGTTCGTGGGTTGGGGGTCCAGGGGACGTGTCCCCTGGTAGCAAGAGGGCCGCCGAAGGCGGGTCTTGCAGCTACTAATTAATAATTTGGATTCTTTTAATTATTTTGACAGGAATCAATTACATTGTTTTAAAAGGTTTATGTTTTATATTATTTGATAAA
Source organism: Forficula auricularia (assembly GCA_024734495.1). Taxonomy (NCBI): domain Eukaryota; kingdom Metazoa; phylum Arthropoda; class Insecta; order Dermaptera; family Forficulidae; genus Forficula; species Forficula auricularia. Next base: position 177,337 of record JALMQS010000868.1, on the reverse strand, counting down.
ATTGAGTTATTTGTAGGGTTACTGTTTGAAAATGGTTTTTCGCTTAATTGAAACTCCAGACAAATAAGTTTAATTAATAAATGCGCCACTGAAGAAGTTGCAAAACAGCAACCAAACGCGATCGGAAATCCCACCGCTGTTCACCAAATTATGTTACAACCCGGCGCTTGCCAGCAATTATGTTGCAAGCCGTGTGGTTATGGCTGCGAACAAATTATTTTATTTGTTTATAGCGGGCCGTATAATAGTCCTGACGGATTATTATATTCACTAGGACTGGTTGTAGTCGCAGAAGTGACGCTTTGGTACCGTAACAAACGGTAGGGATGGATATGAATGGACGGGAACTAGTCAGTCAATGACAGTGATTGTCATTGTCTCGTCTCTGATTACCATCTACCATTTATTTATCTATCTACGGTAGTGACTTTCTGCTGACATACAACTGGCCCTAGGGTAACGTGAAGCCTCGGATTGGTGGCAATCGCTGTCTCGCTCTCCGTTGCCAGAGGTTTGTGTGTCCTGTGGATGAAAGTTCTCTATTTCTAGGCAAAGGTTGAAAAAGAATGCATTTCCTTTTTTATATTATTACTTTATTTTATATTATGTTTTTATTTATATATAGGGGGTTTGTACATCTCTGGTTACTCACTGACTAGCTGACTGTTCAACTCTCTGGTCTCTACTCAACTGTTTTCAATTGACTTTTCACTGACTAAGGACGATTGATATGTAGCAAATGCTTTTACTACTAACACAGGGTAGATGGTAAAAAGCATTTACTTTGCGACATACAACCGACCCTAACTCTGTTCAACACTTTTCTCAATGACATCACACTGACTGGCTTCTCTACTCTCGACTCTGTGTGGAAATTTTCCAAAAACCCTCTATAAGATATTGGCCCATTTCCTAATTAGAAGGGCGTATCTTTTTAACCGACTTCAAAAAAGGAGGAGGTTCTCTATTCGATTGAATTTTTTTTTTTTTTTTTTTTTGTGCCTATGTTACCTCAAATCTCCGCCAATTCTCAACCGATTTTTAACCGACTTCAAAAAAGGAGGAGGTTCTCTATTCGATTGAATTTTTTTTTTTTTTTTTTTTTTTGTGTCCTATGTTACCTCATATCTCCGCCAATTGTCAACCGATTTTGAAAATTTTTTTTGCATTGGGTCCAGTCTAGCTTCCGATTGGTCCCATTTTTTTTCGATTTTTTTCATAGGTATTAGACCTTTTTTAGGTTTGTTAGGTTTGTTTAGACCTAACCTCTTTGTTTATGAACCGATTTCGATGGTTCTTTTTTTATCCGAAAGGAGGTGTCTTAGGGATAGGTGTCATATTAATTTAGTCAAGTTCTGATGATATGATCACTATTAATAACATCACTAAAAAGAGAAAAATAAAAATATTTTTAAGAAAAAATAAAAACCGACTTCAAAATTAAATGCAACAAATAAAATACAATAAAAGGTATAAAATAATTATTATCTATATTTAGTTACAACTAAACGACGAAATATTAACATGAAATTACTTTTTGAAGTTGGTGCCAAACATATACCTTTTATGAATCGCACTTGACGGATCTTACTTAGTACGTTTGGCGGGTACGCTCGCTTATAGGTATAGTTAGTTTGGCACCGACTTCAAAAAGTAATTTCATGTTAATATTTCGTCATTGAATTTTTTTTTTTTTTTTTTTTTTTTTTTTTGTGCCTATGTTACCTCATATCTCCGCCAATTGTCAACCGATTTTGAAAATTTTTTTTTGCATTGGGTCCAGTCTAGCTTCCGATTGGTCCCATTTTTTTCGATTTTTTTTCATAGGTATTAGACCTTTTTTATTAGGTTTGTTTAGGTTTGTTTAGACCTAACCTCTTTGTTTATGAACCGATTTCGATGGTTCTTTTTTTATCCGAAAGGGGGTGTCTTAGGGATGGTGTCATATTAATTTGGTCAAGTTCTGATGATATAATCACTATTAATAACATCACTAAAAGAGAGAAAAATAAAAATTTTAAGAAAAAATAAAACCGACTTCAAAAAATTAAGTGCAACAAATATAAAAATACACTAAAAGGTATAAAATAATTATTATCTTATTTAGTTACAACTAAACGACGAAATATTAACACGAAATTACTTTTTGAAGTTGGTGCCAAACATATACCTTTTATGAATCGCACTCGACGGATCTTACTTAGTACGTTTGGCGGGTACGCTCGCTTATAGGTATAGTTTGTTTGGCACCGACTTCAAAAAGTAATTTCATGTTAATATTTCGTCGTTTAGTTGTAACTAAATAAGATAATAATTATTTTATACCTTTTAGTGTATTTTATTTGTTGGACTTAATTTTTTGAAGTCGGTTTTTATTTTTTTCTTAAAAATTTTTTTCTTAAAAATTATTTTTATTTAAATATGGGAACGCCTATTTTTAGAAATATTCTCAGGGGTTTTTACCTGACAAAATTCAGAAGAAATCCAATAATATCACTTGACATCTTATGGACATCTGGTGGTAAAAACTATCCGCCAGGGATCATTTAATAGCCCAAATAATATATAAGTATAATTGTCTTTCCCAATATTTCACTTCCCACTTTCTAGTCTATTATTAATAGGCACGTTCTTATAATAAAAGAGGCCCCAGAAGCCCGCCGACTCGCTACCCATCTGCCTTGCCAAATATTACCCTTAAACAATTAAAATTATTATAAAAGGAAAAAAATGCGTTTGCCGCTTCACAAAATACATTGAAATTTTAAAACATATATGAATTTAAATATCGAAAATTTATATCGCGAATTTGCGACCGCAACATAAATCAAAAACTTTGTATTTAATTTAAAGTAGTGTCCAACTCCCTACGATTCCTTTAATTATTAATCCTAGACACGGATAATGAAATATTATGATTAATATTAATACTATTAGAACTAATGTTAAAAAAAAAACAACACTGGAATTTCAGTAATGTTCGTCGTAAAACCAGACAAATTTTAATATAACCGCAGCAATGTGTTGGAATATTTTAATAAAAATAAAAAAATAAATTAAAATATATATTTTTTTCTCTAGAGAAATTAATAAAATAAATAAATAAATATCTAATTTTAGATATTAAAAAAAAAACTGATAACTTTTCTGAGAGCCTATATTAGCCTAGACATTTTAAGAAAAACAGACAAACAAAAAAGCAAAGCAGAAAAGCTCACTCTGCGAGAGATTAAAAATATAAAGTCAAAATATATTTTTCTTCATAATATAATTTTTTAACGTTTTAAACATTACAAAATAAAAATTAAAAAAAAAAATATTTTACTTATTTAAAAAAAAAAATGAAGAAAAAATATTTATGTTCATAAATTGTATTGTAAATGTAATTAAAACATGACGTTTCGGTTTGGATTATTTTTTTTAGATTTAAGCAGGCGAAGGATATTGTTGTCCCCTGGGATTATAAAATGTGAATATATTTATAAAGAGGGTCTCCTCTAAAAGACCCAATAGGGGGATTAAGGAGAATAAAAATGCTATAGTATGCTCTGAGAAAACCACGTGACTTTACCATACATTTTGTTCATTGTTATTGACATATTAAATAATTAAATAAACACGTTGAGATATAGGTTATGTTTAATTATTATTAACCAATTAATTTTGTTTATTTCTATTGTTGTCTTTGTTGTTAATTAATTATTATAAATCGCGAGGATATATTTATTAAGTACCATTTTTAAATTCTGTTAAATAAAGCCTAGCTATATTCGGAGGTGTAATCTTGTTCAATTTATTTAACAGAATTCAATCAAATAGGTGGATAATAAAAACATTCACGTTATTTATAATTATAACAATGTCAACAATATAAATAAATAAAATTTGAATATTTAAACTTCCCTATCTTATAGGTTAGTACAATTAATTTTATAAAAACAATCTCAAAACGTTTTATTTATAAATCCAAACGTTTCGTGAGAAATTCTCCATTACATAATGGAAATTTACAAAAAATATTAAACTTCGTATGGAAAAGTTGAAAAAAAAAAACGAAAGCATAACCAGATAGTTTATAATTTTTCAATTTAATTTTAGCAACTGAATTCATTTTAGGTACAACATATGTATATATAATATAGGTAAATCAAATAAGCAAAGTAATTCAATTACAATTGTCTTCCAAAAGAGAGTAATCTTTATTTTTAAGATTCAATTGATTTACAAGAATTGATTACATAAAAATACAAAATCGAAATATATAAGCCAACCAACCAAGCCTCTGAGTACTTTTACTTACCCCCCCCTCCCAACATTAATTCAACCCTTTAAAGAATTTGTGCCACATCACCCATACACACCCAGAGGCGTAGCCCCCCCCCCCCATGGGCAGGGCTCATCGGCAACGGCAAACCGTTTCTTATGGCAAACTAACCGTAATTAAATATATTTCATATGTTTAATCAAGAATTATGTTCTAATTTTTAAATTTCTTGGAGTACCTTTTTAGTCCAGTTAAATTGTTCTTTTTGAGCAAAAAACCGCCAAAAAATGATATTTTTTTTTTACCTTTGTTTGCATTTTTGACAATATTCCGTCACGAAATTTTGTTAAACAAACCTCAGATTCGGATTTAGAAAAACCAAAAACATAAAGGGTCTAAGAAATTACAACTTCTTACCAGAAAATTTCCTGTAAAAACACAATTTAATTGGACTATTTGTTTTAATAAAAAAAAATAAAAAAATACCGGCTAAATATTTTGCTTTGTGGATTGACCCCCCCCCCTCCACCCAAGAAAATTTTTGGCTACGCCACTGTACACACCAGACAAACACAAATATACATATATTAAATATTTTTAACTTTCTCTTTTGGACTCCCTATATATACCTCAATTGTGTTAAATTTATTTGTTATTTTAATTTATAAGCAACTATTTTAATATTTTATATTATATTTATTCATGGATTTATGTGAATTTACAAATTTCTTTTTAGGATTGTTTTTTTTCTAATTTTATATAATATATATCTATATGTAATGGTTATATATTTTTTATTTTAAAATAAAATAAAAAAAAAAATATTGCATTAATTTTATTAAAATAATTAGAGTAGAGTACAGTGTGTGTGGTACACCTTGAATTATAAATGGCTGGTCAAGCAACTTGAGAGAAGTGCGAAAAATAAAATGTATTAAAATTAGGAAATTTAAATTATTTCAATGACATCTATGGCTAACGAAGTTTCACTTCTCCCGTGAGCTTATGTAGGTTAGGCTCACACATATTTTTACTTTCAGATTTCTATTCATAGAATGTGGAAGTATTGCGATGCCCTGTCTGGGTCCTGACTCTTTGAGAACCTCTATCTCAGAGATGAAAAAAGTTAATTTCATTTTGTAACTTCTAGATCGAAGGAATCGATGGCCTTAATAGTTGCAAACCGGATTTAGGACATAAAACCAGAAATTGAGGTCTTCAGAGGCCAAAAATCCATTGGTTAGTATGTATGTACTTATGTACGCATAGATAAAAGAAAAATAGATAAGCGACTTTGCCATTTTGTTTTTTGTTTTTGTTTTGCACACTGTCCACAAAAGGGTAGCGCTAAGGTCGAGATAGGTAGAAGCGCGCTCAATTTGATTTTGTTCTAAGAGGAAATATTAAAAATAAATAAGTGGATGAATTTAAAAAAAATCGGGCTTGGTAAAATGTTTTTTTTTTTTGGATTTATCGGATTCAACCATTAGCGATACTATATATTTTAGTTGATTTTCAAATATGTAGGGATCAGACTAAAATAGGATTGCCGCGAGTGGGGCTTGAACCCGGGCTAGCTTGATTACGAGGCATGTACTTTACCCACTCGACTATTAGTGAAATATCATTAAATATATGAAATTTGATAATAACATCTAATACGTCGTCGGATGCCTCAAGAAATACTTTATATAACACAAAATTATTTACAATTGCTATACTAGTAATACTTATATTGAAATGAAAATTTAATTTTCAATTCAATTAAGTTTGATTTTTCTAAACATGAGATGAAAAACTTAATTCTATCTATCTATCTACTCTTATCTACTCTTATTAAACGAGCACAAATTGTATATATATGTATATTTGTTTGTATATATATTTAGTACCTGGCCACCGAGCGATGCTCATTTAATAATATAAGATTTATATATATATCTTTATTTTTTAATGCAATCGAATGCAAGAAGTCGTGCACTAGTAAAAATGCAGCCCCTATGGATCTCGAAAGACCCTTGCATTACCGAAGAGAAGGGAAAGTTGATTAAGTGAAAGGGTGTAGACATAGGTATTTATACACCCTTGAGGGTTTTGAAGGTTTGAAGATTATAAGTGCTGGGAAAGATGGAGGCTGGGAGAGAGTTCCAGTTCCTTGAAGTCATGGGGATATATGTATTGGCGAATGAAATGGTCCGGCACTTTTCTAATTTGACCGCGAAGAGTGTTGGGAGTGGGCAAAACTCGTGCTACGTGCAAAGCATGCTTTGGGGGGAATTATTGATTTTATTTATTTATTTATTTATAACAATTGTACGGGCTATGAGCCCACTTACAGAAAGTAATTACATATTTATAATATTATCTCTTCAGAGCACCTGCCGTGATAGTATCTATAGAAAAGGGAAAGGGCAGAGACATTTCTTCGATGAGCTAGCGAGTCGAGGGAGTCGGTGAGGGTAGAATCGTCAATTAGCCTGACGGCTCGTTTCTGAATTGCATCTAGGGTAGCAAGAGAACATTGATTCGATTATTCGGGAGTGAGGGTTTGACGTGCAGAGTGCTGTCGTCGGCGTAACAATGAGTGGGGTTAGACGGTTAGGTGGATGTTGGGGTGCAGTTTTGGGAGATCCGGGGTTGGCGGCAGGGTTGGGGCGGGGTGGGGGTGCAGTGGTGGGGGCGAGGCGTGTGGTTTCGGGGGTTGGGGGGGTCAGGGGTTACCGTGCATCGCTCGGTGGCTCCAGGTACTAATTATTGAAAAGAAATACTACAAGTTTATCCAAAGAAGAAATAATTGAAATTCTAAAATAAAATGGAACAGAAAAATACATGAAATAAAATTATTTTATTGATCACAAATTGATTACAAATGAATGAGTTAAAGTGGAATTAATATTAAGAATAACAAAAATAAATTATAGAGTAAAGTCACCCGCCCCCCGCACCCCTCCAATCCTAATAAGAAAATCATTTTTTTGGATAGGAGGGATTTTGAAGTCATCTTAATAGTTGAACATAATTTGATTAATTTTAATATATCACGGATTTATAGGAAATATTTCTAATGAAATTAATTCGGGGCATAACTCATTGATAATATTTTGATCAAGTTCCAACTGGACAGGCATAACTAAATATAAAATTTTAATTTGTTTCCCAATTTCTGTTAGTAAATTAATTATTTCACCGAAAGCATCGGGATCTACAGAAAGTATTGTTATTTTCGTGAGTAATGGAAATTTTCGTAGATTTTCGATCACATTTTGTTGTGGATGCCATAGACTTATCTTGTTTGCTTTTGGACAAAATTTAATTAATCTTTCTAAAGTTCTTAAGCTTGTTCTTACATCATAAAATTCCGTTAATTCAAATAATTTTTTGACAAGATCATCATCATCACTAATAGTGGATAACAGGGGTCCTAATGGTTGACTCATGCCTAAACTTTTCAAATTGGGTAGAAGGTTTAAAAGTTTGGCACACTCTGATGCAGTCAATCTAATTCCAGAGATATAATCGATTTTCAAGAGTCCAATTTGAACATCCTTATCATGCAGGTCAAAATCCTCTTCGAATAAAAGTTGAATTGTTCGATTTTGATATCTATTACATCCCACCCGGAGGGATTTCAAGCTTGTGGTTTGTTTCAGGAAGTTTTTGAAATTTTCTTTGTTCTCAATTTTGATATATAAACTTCTAAAATCGATTGTTTCGATATTCGGACAGTATCTCGGAATTATTTCCAAAATATGCTTGATATTTGTTTGATTAAATATACGTCGTACAAAGTTGAAATATTTTGTATTCTCGTCAAGGAAAATAGACAAGCAATTCAATCGGATTTGTTCTCTAAGATTTCGATTCGAGAGGAACTTATGCAGCACTTTGTATTTATGCACAGGGAGGATAGAATTTACAATTTTCTTCTTCACATCCAATCCAGCGTTTTCTTCCAGTCCATCCAGAAGAACTTGGAACATCCTATCCAGGTCCTCATCAGTCAATTTATTTTGTTTAAGGGGCATTATGTGATCTGAAACATATAAAAGAATGTCCCCCATTAAAACAAAAAACAAATTATTTATTATTCTTCAATTTATTTATGTAATGAAAAAGAAATAAATTTTAATATTCCTTCCTGTTTTCCTTTGTACAATACTAAACGAAATTCGGGCAAAAATTGTATATATACCGGGTGAGTTTTTTATCTTGAGACAGTCTTATAACTCAAAAACAGTGCAATATATGAAAAAAGTTTCATATAAACGTTTATTTATATGAAAGGTAAACTAAACTACGCTATTGTTTGTTGACCTAGAACAAGCTTTCAAGAGTATTTCGAGGACAAGTTCTGTTTTTTAAATAGAAACCTATATGTTTCTGTACATATTCTGAATCTACACAAAAAACTGAACAACTTTTATGAGAACTATTTTTTTATACGACAACAAATAAAAAAATATCGAATAAATTAAATCTCAAAAAAATCTTAATAATTCTTTTTAACAATCATTCAATTTAATTATAAAATAATAATTATTATATAATTAATTATTAAATAAATATTTATTAAATCGTAAATTCAAAACAATGAAAATAAGTGTTTATAATGAACCTAAAATTTCATACCTATGTATGTTCACAGATTTAAGAGATTATTTTCTACTTCAAAGAACTATTTAAAATTCTTGAGTTTAAAAAAGTTTATTTCTCGTTGTATTACCATAATAAAAATGGAGCATTTTTTTGTTCAAGACAGAATTGAAATGGTCTTAATTTATACGCTCAATGTGGAAGAAGTGTTATGGGTTATGGGGCTGCCATTGAAATGGATCCCGAGCGTTTTCTTGATAGGAATACACCCTCACAAGTTTCATTTTATCGTGTTGTAAATCTGTTAAATAACAAAAGAAATTGGAACTGGAATTCATCCAGAATACTTGCGATACACTCTGGAATGTCTCAGAACAGTATAGTAAAATTATTAATTATTATTCAATTATTTATTTAATAATTAATTATTTCATCTATGAAGGAGACAATCAAAGAGTGTGTCTTCTGCTGGAATTATAAATTTTATTTATTTATAACGAGACTATAGTTTCGAGGGCTTTGCACTCTTCATCAGTCTACTACAATTGATTCACAGGAATTAATTTATGATGTGTGAATCCTGTGAATCAATTGTAATAGACTGATGAAGAGTGCAAAGCCCTCGAAACTATAGTCTCGTTATAAATAAATAAAATTTATAATTCCAGCAGAAGACACACTCTTTGATTGTCTCCTTCAATATATAAAAATTCTGCTACTCTCGGCACAAAAACTTTCAGTTTAATATTTAATCTTTATTATTTGATAATTAAGTTGAATGATTGTTAAAAATAATTATTAACATTTTTTGAGATCTAATTGATTCATGTATTTTGTTTATTTGATATCGTATAAAAAAATAGTTCTTATGAAAGAGGTTCAGTTTTTTTCTAGATTCAATATATGTTCAGAAACATATAGGTTTCCATTTAAAAAACAGAACTTTACCTCGAAATAAGTAGCGTAGTTTAGTTTCTCCCTTGATATAAATAAACTTTTATTTGAAACTTTTTCCATATAATGCTCTGTTTTTAAGTTATAAGACTGTTTCAAGATAAAAAAAACTCACCCGGTATATTATTTATTTGTTTGAGACTATATTTTCGAATGCTTGGCCCTCATCATCAGTCTTTTTTAATTATAAATATTATTTATTATTTGTCTCATTTAAGATCAAATAATAAATAAAAAAAAAACATCATAGTACTGCTATCTAATTATAAATATTATTTTTAAATTGAAATGTTTTTTTTTTATAATTAAAAAAGACTGATGATGAGGGCCAAGCCTTCGAAACTATAGTCTCAAACAAATAAATATATATATATATAGATATATATATATGTGTGTATATTTATTTGCATCAAGCAGAGGACAACCACTTTGTCTCTCTTAATGAAAAAAGATAAATAATAATTAGAGAGCTTACTTTTGGTTTTTGGAGAGCACGTGTATGCAGAGATTGAGAGCTGAGTCAATTGTGAGCCAGTTGGAGTTGAGCTGAGAGAACAAACTTGGTTGCCCTCTCTACCATAGATAAAAGATACTATAGATAGTCAACTCACACGATCTGACAGGCAATCCAAAGTTTGCAAGCTTCAACACCAATGGCGCTAGTTTGACACATGGCACTCACACACACTCACATTAAAATGGAGGCAGGAAATTTAAAATTATTTTTTTCTTCACTAAATAATTAAAGATAAAAATAGAAATTAAGACTGAAGCCATCTAGATAAGGAATTATTAATGAGATAATCTCATAAAAAACTCCCGATCTAGATGGCTTCAGTCTTAATTTCTATTTTTATAAAGAAATCAGCTATAAAAGCATAAAAATGAAAATATAGGTAAATATGAAATAAAAGATTGAAAGTTTGGAATAAATCAATATTTTTATTATTACTTATTATTATTAAAATATTGATATCTGATTACATTTTTATATTTAATATATATTTATATATTAATTATATCTACTATTACTAACTGGTCTATTGTTCTCCTGAGACGGCATTCAGAGGCCGCATTCCTTTCGAAACGAACCCTTTACTAAAAGAGTCTTAGCAAAGATCCCGGGTTCGAGCCCCGGCTGATCCTTCCTTTTGTCTATAATAAAAATAATCTTTTCTCCGTTCCCTAAATTTAAGTCTTAACAATATTTCGAAAAATGTATTCAAAAAATAAATTCCATTACCCATCGCATCGGGTCTCCTCCAGAGGCCAAAAAGATTGATTTTTTAATTCAGCAGGTAGGGATGTATGCGGGGTGAGTTCTTTTTTTCTGGAGAGTGTCTTATAATTAAAAAAACAGTGCATTATATGGAAAAAAGATTAGAATAAAAATTTATTTATATGTAGGGGGAAACTAAATTACGCTATTGTTTTGTCGACCTAGAACAAGCTTTCAAGGGTATTTTAAGAAAAAGTTGTGCTTTTTAAATGGAACCCTATATTTTTCTATCCGTCTACTTAATCTACAAAAAAACTGAACAACTTTAATAAAAACGATTTTTTTATACGACATCAAATAAAAAAATTACATGAATTAATTAGATCTCAAAAAAAAATTCTAAATAATTATTTTTAACAATTAATCAACTTAATTATCAAATAATAATGAATAAATAATTAATTATTAAATAAATATTTATTAAATCAAAAAGTCACAACAATGAAAATAAGTGTTTATAATGATATTAAAACTTTATTATACAAGAGATTATTTTCTACTTAATAGAACTATTTTTATGGGTTTTATTTTTTGAAAAATATCTTGATGGAATTTTTTCAAAAAAATATATACATAATAATAATATCTAATACGATCTTTGAAATTAAGTTAATCATTTCTTTGCCAAATATTATTGTATTCCGGTGGATTTTTAAACTGAATATGTAATAATGTAATTAAACTGATTCTCCAATTAGTGATAGCGAGAAACGTTTTTATAAATTTAAATTTAAAAAGGACAAAAATAAATAAATAATGATCTTTATTATCCAATATATAAAAAAATACAACATGTTTTACAATTATAAAAAAACTTCGACCTCGAGGCCCGAAAGCCTCACCATCGAATGTCCATTATTTTTATTTTATTATACATTATTCTCATTCCTTATTATGGTAAGGGAAAAAATTGATAAAAAAAACCCATATACTTAAAAAGGTCAAATACAACAATCTTATTATGAGCAAAAATTTTCCATTACAAGCGGGAGAGGGGGGGAGGCCAGTGGTTACCGTGCATCGCTCGGTGGCTCCAGGTACTAATTATTGAAAAGAAATACTACAAGTATATCCAAAGAAGAAATAATTGAAATTCTAAAATAAAATGGAACAGAAAAATACATGAAATAAAATTATTTTATTGGTCACAAATTGATTACAAATGAATGAGTTAAAATGGAATTATTAAGAATAACAAAAATAAATTATAGAGTAAATGAACCCCCCCCCCCCCCCACTCCTTATAAGAAAATAATTTTTTAGCTAGGAGGGATTTTGAAGTCATCTTAATAGTTGAACATAATTTGATTAATTTTAATATATCACGGATTTATAGGAACAATTTCTAATGAAATTAATTCGGGGCATAACTCATTAATAATATTTTGATCATGTTCCAACTGGACAGGCATAACTAAATATAAAATTTTAATTTGTTTTCCAATTTCTGTTAGTAAATTAATTATTTCACCAAAAGCATCGGGATTTACAGAAAGTATTTGTATTTCCGTGAGCAATGGAAATTTCTGTAGATTTTCGATCACATTTTGTTGTGGATGCACGTAGACGTATCTTGTTTGTTTTTGGACACAATTTAATTAATCGTTCTAAAGTGCTTAAGATTGTTCCTACATCATAAAATTCCGTTAATTTAAATAATTTTTTGACAAGATCATCATCATCACTAATAGTGGATAACAGTGGTCCTAATGCTTGATATATGCCTAAACTTTTCAAATTGGGTAGAATGTTTAAAAGTTTGGCACACTCTGATGCAGTCAATCTAATTCCAGAGATATAATCGATTTTCAAGAGTCCAATTTGAACATCAGGATGATGCAAGTGAAAATCCTCTTTGAGTAAGAGTTGATCTGTTGCCCAGTCATTATTAATACATTCCACCCGGAGATATTTCAGGCTTGTGGTTTGTTTCAGAAAGGTTTTAAAGTTCTCTTTGTTTTCCCTTTGGATCAGATAAACCTCGAAAATCGATTGTTTCGATATTCCTACAGTATTTCGGAATTATTTCCAAAATATTCTTGATAGTTGTTTGATTAAATGTATTTTGTTCAAAGTTGAAATATTTTGTATTCTCGTCAAGGAAAATAGACAAGCAATTCAATCGGATTTGTTCTCTAAGATTTCGATTCGAGAGGAACTTATGCAGCACTTTGTATTTATGCACAGGGAGGATAGAATTTACAATTTTCTTCTTCACATCCAATCCAGCGTTTTCTTCCAGTCCCTCCAGAAGAACTTGGAACATCCTATCCAGGTCCTCATCAGTCAATTTATTTTGTTTAAGGGGCATTATGTGATCTGAAACATATAGAAAGAATGTCCTCTTTGTAATCAAAAAATACAAATTATTTATTATTCTTCAATTTATTTATTTAATGAAAAAGAAATAGATTTTAATATACTTTCGCTGCTTACACTACTAATCAAAATTCTGATAAAATTTAGTATAAAAAAAAACTTACTGGATTAAAGAAATAGTGTCAATCAAAACTAATCAGGGTGTAAAATCAAGAAAAAGTGTAAAAATTCTGAATTAATGAGCTTAAATTTGGTAGGTATATGACTTTGTATTTGTTAAATAAACAAAGTAAAGAAAACTTTTGAAAAACAATTTTAGAAACTTTTTAAATTATAAAAGTAGGTAGGGTTCAGATGTATAAATTTATGTGAAACCTACCTAGTATTTTATATTTTAAATTTTAAAAAGTTTCTAAAAATTTTCTTTACTTTATTTAATATGTTTCAACAAGAACCCACACCAATCTACGATCTGCGATTTTTTGTAATTGAAGTTTTTGATGGTTGGGCGGGCGATGGCCACATCTCGATCAGCCCTGGCGCCGGCACTTTGGCTGCCCCCCCCCCCCCCCCCATTAGGAAAATTCCCTAACTACGCCAATGCTGGTGTAATCATTTTGTTTTTGAATTTATCAATCCATAAGACTTTCGAATGTTTTCTACATTTGATTCAATCGCGAATCAAATGTAGGGAATTTTTGTCAAATATTGAGTGAAAATAATATTTGAACTTATATATTTCTAACTTGAAATAATGATCTTAAAATTTTTTTTTATAATTTTTCTAATTAATATATCAAATAATAATTGCTATATCAATGAGAATTGTTTTTGACCGCGCTTATTTGAAAAAGATATTTATCGCGAGACTACTGCGGATTACGCTATTGGAGTCTGCGGAGTCTTAAGTCTGGACCAAGAGAGAAAAAGATGTGATCCACTTAGCTACATCATATTATTTTCACTCAATATTTGACAAAAATTCCCTACATTTGATTCGCGATTGAGTCAAATGTAGAAAACATTCGATTAATTAATGGCAAGCATCTAACATACATGCTAATAGACCGAGCGCTCTGGATTGGGAGATTAAATATATAACATCTGAGATTTCAAATTCACTTGGTGATCCATCCGAATGTCTAGCGGGCTATATGCGAAATAACGTTAGATTGTATCTAATTGGATCACATCTTTTTCTCTCTTGGTCCAGACTTAAGACTCCGCAGACTCCAATAGCGTAATCCGCAGTAGTCTCGCGATAAATATCTTTTTCAAATAAGCGTGGTCAAAAACAATTCTCATTGATATAGCAATTATTCTTTGATATAATAATTAGAAAAATTATAAAAATTTACATAAGACTTTGAGATTCATTTAATTCAATAGAAATTACGATCATAAAATAAAAAAGAAAGTAATTATTTTTTCGTTGACTAAAATGGGGGAGGGGGCTCAAAAAGTAAAATTATTAATACAAGTCTTAGACCCTTTGATCGATTGTCCCCTATACCAGTGCTTCTTAATCTTTATAAGTCCCGGCCCCCTTGGTGGGTGCCCCCCCCCCTAGAAGACGAAATAAATTGTATTATGTTGGCAAATAAAAAATAGAACATGTAAAAATATATATAATTTTATAAAAACTTAAAATTTTCTTTACTTTATTTAACTATATTTCACCAAGAACGTAGACCATTCTTGATTTTCGTCTTATTTTGACGAGTTCTATAAGAATCCGTCGTCAAATCAACGGAAAGCGTGACTCTAAGGTTACCACATGCTTGGCCCTTTTCTTATAATTAATAAAATCATTTATTCAGAACTATAATTTATCATAGAAATGTCTGATAAAGTACATTATAAAGGAAGATTTATAAAACATAAAATTTCTTAATAAACGATTGAAAGCTGTTGCGACAATGGCTGAATTGAAAAAACATCAAAAAAAGTACTAAAGTTAACCCACTTTTTAGGTTAAATAAATGTGTTGTTGCCAGCTTGTATTTAGTGTAAATTTTTTTATACATTTTTCATTATTTTATAATTATTATCTCAGAAACTGTGTTGTGACTATGAATTAAAATTTTGTCAAAAAATGTATTAGTTATTGTTTAATGTTCGTTTAGTTTTTTATAAAAATGGTAAGAAGAGTTTCTTAATTATAATTAAATGTGTACGTAAACTTTTCGATATCCCGTATAGTGCAATGTATAAGAGAGTCTGAAAAACTCGATCTTAATTTAATATCTCCGAAACTATATTGTCCATAAATTTCGTTTTGCCACCAATCGATGTACAAGTATTTAAATAATAATCTGTCTAAATTTCAAAAAAATCCCAAGGCAACCCATAATATGGTGTAATAACTAAATACCTTAAGAAAAATGTAACTTGAAACTTTTGTAATTTAATCTTGGATTTGATAAATATCGAATAGATAAAATTTCAATGCTTTAAATTGTTATTATTTTTAACCGACTTCAAAAAAGGAGGAGGTTCTCTATTCGACTGAATTTTTTTTTTTTTTTTTTTTTTTTTTGTGTCTATGTTACCTCATATCTCCGCCAATTGTCAACCGATTTTGAAATTTTTTTTTGCATCGGGTCCAGTCTAGCTTCCGATTGGTCCCATTTTTTTTTCGATTTTTTTTCATAGGTATTAGACCTTTTTTATTAGGTTTGTTTAGACCTAACCTCTTTGTTTATGAACCGATTTCGATGGTTCTTTTTTTATCCGAAAGGGGTGTCTTAGGGATGGTGTCATATTAATTTGGTCAAGTTCTGATGATATGATCACTATTAATAACATCACTAAAAAGAGAAAAAATAAAAATAATTTTTAAGTAAAAAATAAAAACCGACTTCAAAAAATTAAATGCAACAAATAAAATACACTAAAAGGTATAAAATAATTATTATCTTATTTAGTTACAACTAAACGACGAAATATTAACATGAAATTACTTTTTGAAGTCGGTGCCAAACATATACCCCTTTTATGAATCGCACTCGACGGATCTTACTTAGTACGTTTGGCGGGTACGCTCGCTTATAGGTATAGTTTGTTTGGTACCGACTTCAAAAAGTAATTTCATGTTAATATTTCGTCGTTTAGTTGTAACTAAATAAGATAATAATTATTTTATACCTTTTAGTGTATTTTATTTGTTGCATTTAATTTTTTGAAGTCGGTTTTTATTTTTTCTTAAAAATTATTTTGATTAAACTATTACTTACTTTACTTTCTCTCCTCTTAATGGCCTCGGAATTAATTCGATTGTAGTTCAATTGTCTACCATGAGTCTAACAATGTGCGATCAATAAACAATAATAATAATCAAACCATCAACGACAATTAATTCAACAACAAAATTAATAAAATAATATCACAGATAATGAAATAAAGTCATAATGAAAATAATAAATAAATAAAACAATAAGATAATAACTAAATAATAAAAAAAATGTACAAATAATAAAATTTTCCCAGCCAAATATAAATTAGGTATAATAACTATATATGTAGTTGTTATTGTACTATAGCTTGATCTTATTTGCTAGGATAAACCTAATCAATGATTTGTACTAATATCCGCTCTCTCGAAAGACAAAAGATGCGCCAAATTCCATGGACTTTGCACATCGTTGGCAAACAATTCCCCCTTAAATCTGTCTCTAAATTTAAATTGTATTAAACTATTACACATTATCAGTATTTAGATTATTTTTAATATAAATAATATTTAATGTAAAAAATAAGAATATGAAAAAGAAAACAAACTATATTGTCCATAAATTTCGTTTTGCCACCAATCGATGGAGAAATAATTAAATAATAATCTGTCTAAATTCCAAAACAATCCTAAGGCAACCCATAATATGGTGTAATAACTAAATACCTTAAGAAAAATGTAACTTGAAACTTTTGGAATTTGATAAATATTGAATAGATAAAATTTCAATGCCCTAAATTGTTATTATTTTGATTAAACTATTACACATTATCAGTATTTAGATTACTTTTAATATAAATAATATTTAAAGTAAAAAGTAAGAATATGAAAGAGAAAAAAAATTTAAATTTTTAAAGTGCGCCACTTTTTTGCGGGGCAGTGTATATTAGAATTTGCCAATTTAATTAATTAAAAGTATTTTTCTGTAAAATAATTTATTAGAATATTAAAAAATCGGACAATTCGAAGGATCGTGTGCCTCCTTCTTCAGGATTTAAAAGAGTCGACGAAAGAACCTCCGTGTAAATTAATATTATTTTTAATAGAAATTATATTCAAAACTTTGTGGCCAGGGATACTTATTGAGGATGGCCATAGCTGATCTAAACGTTGTTAAAAATATAAATTAAGTTTTATTTCAATTTTATTTTATTTTAAATGCGATTAAAAATCGAACTTTTAAATTAATATTAATATATCGCTTTTAAATGAATTAAAAATTTACCGAACATCGCTCGGTTTTCCAGGTACTAAATAATTATATACCGGGTGAGTTTTTATTTTATCTTGAGACAGTCTTATAAATCAAAAACTATGCATTATATGAAAAAATGTTTCAAATAAAAGTTTATTTAAATCAGAGGGGGAAACTAAACTACGCTATTGTTTGTCGATCTAGAGCAAGCTTTCAAGGGTATTTCAGGGGTCAAGTTCTGTTTTGTAAATGAAAACCTATATGTTCCTGTACATATTCTTAATTCAGAAAAAAAACTGAACAACTTTCATTAGAACTATTTTTTAAACATCAAATAAAAAAAAAAATATTAAATCAATTAGATCTCAAAAAAAATTCTAATATTTATTTTTAACAATCATTCAATTTAATTATCATATAATAATGATCAAATATTTAATTATTAAATAAATAATTGAATAATAATAAATAATTTATTATATATTATTTTGACCTCAGGAGCTTCATTTTAATGTGTTGTAAATCTATTAAAAAAAAATTAGGAAATGTAAAGGCCAAAATAACGAAATTGGAACTGGAATTCATCCAGAAGACACACTCATACATTCTGGAATATCTCAGAACAGTGTCGAAAAATCATTAAATTATTAATTATTATTCAATTATTTATTTAATAATTAAATATTTCATCATAATTAAGTTGAATGATTGTTAAAAATAATTATTAGGATTTTTTGAGAACTAATTGATTTCAAATTTATTTTTATTTGTTGTCGTATAAAAAAATAGTTCTAATGAAAGTTGTTCAGTTTTTTTTCTGAATTAAGAATATGTACAGAAATATATGGGTTTTCATTTAAAAAACAGAACTTGACCTCAAAATACCCTGAAAGCTTGTACTAAGTCAAAAAACAATAACGTAGTTTAGTTTACCCTCTGATATGAATAAACTTTTATTTGAAACTTGTTTTCATATAATGCACTGTTTTTGAGTTATATGACTGTCTCAAAATAAAATAAAAACTCACCCGATATATAGGCATACAAGAATTGCTCGTTTAATATAATAAGATATAATATGATTAATAATTTTCAATACTGGGTTTTAAAATAATAATTTAAATTTCCTAATTTTAATAAATTTCATTTGTCACAAACTATTAGTTGGTTTTAAAATAATAATTTAAATTTCCTAATTTTAATAAATTTCATTTGTCACAAACTATTAGTTGGTTTTAAAATAATAATTTAAATTCCCTAATTCCTAATTAGATATAAGACTGGCTCAAAATAAAAAACTCACCCGGTATATTATTTATAAATAATCTTATATACTAATAATATATAAACATACAATAATGTTGGTATGGATCCCAAGTCACCAACGCATCATGGGAAACGAACAAGCAGATAGAGAGGCGAAGGAGGCAGTAAAAAAGTAAAAACCGGACGGAACGAAAAACACAACACCAGAAGATATAAAAAAAGTAGTCCGATGTAAAATAAAAGAAAAGTGGGAAAAAGATTGGAAGGAGAACAACACCTCCAAATTAAAAACAGTAAGGCAATCCACGTACCAAGCATCACCGAGTGACCTTTTCGATCGTAAAACTCAAGTAATCATCGATAGGCTCAGGATAGGCCATACTAAACTAACCCACGGACACTTAATGAACAAAGAAGATAAACCAATATGCGAAAAATGTAAAGTACAATTAACAGTGCAACATATTTTAATTGAGTGTATGTCCCTAAATAAAGAACGAATAAAAACCGCCCTCCCTAATGATATAAAAGAATGTTTAGACACTAAGGCTGGTGTGGAAAGAACAATAGAGTTTCTCAAAGAAACAGTGTTATATAATTGTATATAAGTAATAACAAAAAAAAATGTAAAATTATAATATTATAAATAATGTACACAAAGTGGTCGTTGATGGCCTTGGTAGCTAAAAAACGACCTAAAATAAAATAAATAATAAAAAAAATCTTATATATATTTGATATATATTTATTTATGTGTGTATGTTTATTTGCATCAAGCAGAGGATAACCTCTTTGTTTCTCTTTATTATTCAATAACTCTCGTTAAAATAAAAACTTTTCAATTAAAGTTATGCTTTAACTGATAAATAAAAATAATTAGAGAGCATGGGGTACTTACTTTTGGTTTTTGGAGAATGGAAATATTTGACCACGTGTCTGCAGATTGAGAGTCCAGCAATGAATTATCAGCTATAGAAAAACCAAAATTGGTTCCCTCTTAACCAGTCCTCCTCTCAACCCACACTCTTAATAAAAGGCCTATTGTACTCCTGAGAGGGTGCATTCCTTTCTCAACGTACCCTATAAGAAAAGATTTTAAATATTTAAAAAATAAAAATCCAATTTCCCTCCTTTTAATAAAAATAATATAGAAAATAACTATTTATTTAGTTTTCTAAAAATGTCTAATTTTATTTGAATAAATAAAAATAAAAGCATGTATATATGTTCTGGCGGATCAATGACGTCACTTTTTCAAAATTGACCCATTGCTTCGTGTAAAATTAAATGATTCGATTTAATATTAAATACGAATTTAATTTTAGTTGATTAATGTCCATTATAATAATTAAATACAAGATTAACGAGTTGATCTAACCCTTGAGATAAAAATCCATCTTCTATATAATAAAAATGAATTTCTTTTTCTTTGTAAGCGCAGATCTCTCAAATGCCTGGGCCGATTTGGCTAATTTTTTTTTTAAAAATGTTCGTAAAATTGTTGTCTTAATCAATTAATCAATTAATCAATTAAGAAAAGAAGGAAAAAAAATTTTTTTTGTCTTTCTATGCCTTTTGTTACAAATGAAGAAAGTTTTTGAACACTACTGTGGAGAGAAGAAGGAAACATTTTATTTGTTTCATTCATTGACCCTTTGAAACCCTGAAGAAGGAGGGAAAAATCCTCCGAAACGTCGGTTTGAAAGGAAAGGAGGAAGGATTCCAATAAATTACACCTTATTTTATATGTGTTAATTTTTTCTTTCCTCTGGGCTGCCTTCCATTACTTTCAATTAAAATTTCTACCAGTCCGTCTCTCTCCAGAGAAAATTTCGTTGCAAAAAAAATAAGTGTTTATAATGATATTAAAACTTCATTAAATACTCAGATTTATGAGATTATTCTCTACTTAATAGAACTAGTTAAAATTCTTGAGTTTAAAAAAGTTTATTTTTCTTGTCAATCCAGTAGATATTTATATTGTATTACCATAACAATGGGTGAGCATTTTGTTGTTGAAGACAGAATTGAAATGATCTTAATTTATTCGGTGAATGTGGAAGATGTGTTATGGGGATGGCATTGAAATGAATTCCGAGCGTTTTCCTGATAGGAATACATCCTCACAAGCTTCATTTTATTGTGTTGTAAAATCTGTTAAAAAAAAAACAGCAAATGTAAAGGCTACGGAGAAATTGGAACTGGAATTTATCCAGAAGATTTGCGATACACTCTGGAATGTCTCAGAAGAGTGTCGAAAAAATTATTAATAATTAAATTATTTATTTAATAATTAAATATTTAATAATGCTTGTTAAAAATAATTTTTAGATTTTTTTTGAGATCTAATTGATTTAATATTTTTTACTTTTTTTTTATTTGATGTTTAAAAAATAGTTCTAATGAAAGTTGTTCAGTTTTTTTTTCTGAATTAAGAATATGTACAGAAACATAATTATAGGTTTCCATTAAAAAAACAGAACTTGAACTCAAAATACCCTTGAAAGCTTGTTCTACGTCAAAAAACAATAGCGTAGTTTAGTTTCCCCTCTCGATATAAATAAACTTTTATTTGAAACTTTTTTTCATATAATGCACTGTTTTTGAGTTATAAGACTGTCTCAAGATAAAAAAACTCACTAACTAAAACTATTATTTATTTAACTAAACAGTTTCGGTCAGCCCTGGTAGACCATCTTCAGTAGTAAATTTCATTCAAGATTTGTAATTTCAGTTCAAATCAGATTCTAAATTATAAATGGCAAATTGCTTATGAATTATTTTTATATTGAAAATAGTTGAAGTATTCATATTAATGAATTGAGAATGAGTTATACATCCTCTTTTTCAGTTGTGGGGGATCCGGTGGTGGTTGGGTGGGGTAGGGCGGAGTGGGGGTGCAGTGGTGGGGGCGAGGTGTGTGGTTTCCGGGAGAGGGGCGGGTGGTAACTACTACAAGGGGGGGGGGGGGTAAATAACTACAAGTATATCCAAAGAAGAAATTGAAGAAATAATTGAAATTCTAAAATAAAAAGGAACAGAAAAATACATGAAATAAAATTATTTTATTGGTCACAAATTGATTCCAAATGAATGAGTTAAAGTCGAATTAATATTAAGAATAACAAAAATAAAATATTCAGTTAATTAAACCTCCCCCTCCCCCCCACTCCACTACTTATAAGAAAATAATTTTTTGGAAGGAGGGATTTTGAAGTCTTCTTAATAGTTGAACATAATTTGATTAATTTTAATATATCACTGATTTATAGGAATGATTCCTAATGTAATTAAATCGGGGCATAACTCATGGAAAATATTTCTATCAAGTTCCAACTGGACAGGTATAGCTAAATACAAAATTTTAATTTGTTTTCCAATTTCTGTTAGTAAATTAATTATTTCACCAAAAGCATCGGGATCGAAAGAACGTATTCTTATTTCCGTGAGTAATGGAAATTTTCGTAGATTTTCAATCACATTTTTGTGTGGATGCGCATAGATTTATCTTGTTCGCCTTTGGGCAAAATTTAATTAATCTTTCTAAAGTTCTTAAGCTTGTTCCTGTATCACCAAATTCCGTTAATTTAAATAATTTTTTAACAAGATCATCATCATCACTAATAGTGGATATCAGTGGTCCTAATTGTTGAAATAGGCCTAAACTTTTCAAATTAGGTAGAAGGTTTAAAAGTTTGGCACAGTCTGATGCAGACAATCGCCGCTGCAGATCGATATAATCGATTTTCAAGAGTCCAATTTGAACATCCTTATCATGCAAGACAAAATCCTCTTTGAGTAAAAGTTGATTTGTTGCAAACCTATGTCTTAATCCTGGACATTTTACCCGGAGAGATTTCAAGCTTGTGGTTTGTTTCAGAAAGGTTTTAAAGTTCTCTTTGTTTTTCCTTAGAATCCGTAAACATCTAAAATCGATTGTTTCGATATTCGGACAGTATCTCGGAATTATTTCCAAAATATTCTTGATAGTTGTTTGATTTCTTGTAGTTCGTTCAAAGTTGAAATATTTTGTATTCTCGTCAAGGAAAATAGACAAGCAATTCAATCTGTTTTCTTCGCTAAGCCCTTCTTCTTCTGAGAGAAATCTATGCAGCACTTTGTATTTATGCACAGGGAGGATAGAATTTACAATTTTCTTCTTCACATCCAATCCAGCGTTTTCTTCCAGTCCCTCCAGGAGAACTTGGAACATCCTATCAAGGTCCTCATCAGTCAATTTATTTTGTTTAAGGGGCATTATGTGATCTGAAACATTTAGAAGAATGTCCCCCATTAAAACAAAAAACAAATTATTTATTATTCTTCAATTTATTTATGTAATGAAAAAGAAATAAATTTTAATATTCCTTCCCTGTTTTCCTTTGTACAATACTAAACGAAATTCGGGCAAAATTGTATATATACCGGGTGAGTTTTTTATCTTGAGACTCAGAATCTTATAACTCAAAAACAGTGCAATATATGAAAAAAGTTTCATATAAAGGTTTATTTATATGAAAGGTAAACTAAACTACGCTATTGTTTGTTGACCTAGAACAAGCTTTCAAGAGTATTTCGAGGTCAAGTTCTGTTTTTTAAATAGAAACCTATATGTTTCTGTACATATTCTGAATCTACACAAAAAACTGAACAACTTTTATGAGAACTATTTTTTTATACGACAACAAATAAAAAAAATATTAAATCAATTAGATCTCCAAAAAATCTTAATAATTTTTTTTAACAATTATTCAACTTAATTATCAAATAATAATTATTATATAATTAATTATTAAATAAATATTTATTAAATCGTAAATTCAAAACAATGAAAATAAGTGTTTATAATGAACCTAAAATTTCATACCTATGTATGTTCACAGATTTAAGAGATTATTTTCTACTTCAAAGAACTATTTAAAATTCTTGAGTTTAAAAAAGTTTATTTCTCGTTGTATTACCATAATAAAAATGGAGCATTTTTTTGTTCAAGACAGAATTGAAATGGTCTTAATTTATACGCTCAATGTGGAAGAAGTGTTATGGGTTATGGGGCTGCCATTGAAATGGATCCCGAGCGTTTTCTTGATAGGAATACACCCTCACAAGTTTCATTTTATCGTGTTGTAAATCTGTTAAATAACAAAAGAAATTGGAACTGGAATTCATCCAGAATACTTGCGATACACTCTGGAATGTCTCAGAACAGTATAGTAAAATTATTAATTATTATTCAATTATTTATTTAATAATTAATTATTTCATCTATGAAGGAGACAATCAAAGAGTGTGTCTTCTGCTGGAATTATAAATTTTATTTATTTATAACGAGACTATAGTTTCGAGGGCTTTGCACTCTTCATCAGTCTACTACAATTGATTCACAGGAATTAATTTATGATGTGTGAATCCTGTGAATCAATTGTAATAGACTGATGAAGAGGGGAAAGTCCTCGAAACTATAGTCTCGTTATAAATAAATAAAATTTATAATTCCAGCAGAAGACACACTCTTTTATTGTCTCCTTCAATATATAAAAAATTCTGCTACTCTCGGCACAAAAACTTTCAGTTTAATATTTAATCTTTATTATTTGATAATTAAGTTGAATGATTGTTAAAAATAATTATTAACATTTTTTGAGATCTAATTGATTCATGTATTTTGTTTATTTGATATCGTATAAAAAAATAGTTCTTATGAAAGAGGTTCAGTTTTTTTCTAGATTCAATATATGTTCAGAAACATATAGGTTTCCATTTAAAAAACAGAACTTTACCTCGAAATAAGTAGCGTAGTTTAGTTTCCCACTTGATATAAATAAACTTTTATTTGAAACTTTTTCCATATAATGCTCTGTTTTTAAGTTATAAGACTGTCTCAAGATAAAAAAACTCACCCGGTATATTATTTATTTGTTTAAAACTATATTTTCGAATGCTTGGCCCTCATCATCAGTCTTTTTTAATTATAAATATTATTTTTAAATTGAAATGTTTTTTTTTTAAATTAAAAAAGACTGATGATGAGGTCCAAGACTTCGAAACTATAGCCTGAAACAAATAAATATTATATATACAGATATATATATATATATATATATATATGAGTGTATTTTTATTTGCATCAAGCAGAGGACAACCACTTTGTTTCTCTTAATGAAAAAAGATAAATGATAATTAGAGAGCTTACTTTTGCTTTTTGGAGAGCACGTGTATGCAGAGATTGAGAGCTGAGTCAATTGTGAGCCAGTTGAGTAGAGATGGGTAGTTCGTGAACTAACTAGTTCAAATGAACTATTCCTAAAAATGAACTAAGATGGGCGGTCACTTTTTTGGTGAACTATAGTTCAATCGTTCAATCGACTTCGGGATTGTTCGGCTGAAGTCGGCTATCTCCGAATAACCTGTACATCTACACCCACTCCTCATGCCTCAATGCTGCCAACGGCGAAAAAACAATAAACAGAATACCTAATCACCATTAATTTAAAATTTAATTAAAAACTCATGCAGGAATGCTAATCGAATATAATATATAAAATAATAAAAGATCCAAAATATTTAACATTTTTTTATAATATTATTTTATATTTTTTTTTAATATTACAAATGGAATTTTCCACTACTTTTTTATTAATTTAAATTGAATATTTAATGAAATTAAATAATTATTTGTTTAATTATTAAAAAAAAATGTTTGGCTCTCATTTGGAAAAGCCTAATATTTTTATTGAACAATTTGTAACTGGATAAGAAATAAGAATATTCTTAGTTCTTGAACGGTTCTTATTTCTTAGCTGCTAAGTTCACATAGTTCACTTAGTTTAGTTCTTTTTTCTTTAGTTCTTTAGTTCAACTAGTTCTTAGTCAAGGGCGGATCCACGGGGGGGGGGGCGGTCGCCCCCCCATACAGGCCCGTGCCTGGCGGGAGTGCAACACGTGCGTCGCACGCAGGCGGCCAAAAAACAGCGAACAAATCGCCAAGGAATTTACAACAATTTTTTTTTTTTTTTTTTTAATGAACTTAAAAGAAATTTGTAAAAAAAAATTCTCTAAAAATCTCTAATTGTAAAATATTCAGAGAGACCCTACTGGATATACTGTGCTTTCAGGAGAACAAAAGCTTGGTAGAAGAGTGAAGGTAGGGGCTGGCAGGTAGCCAACGAGGCAAACAATGAACCAGTTTTGGTTTAGACATTGGAGTTTGAGAGCTTTGCTCAAAAGATAAAAACCTTTCTATAAGCTACTCAAGGGATATTCATTATCTTCTTGGAAGGCTGTTGTTTAGTGATTAAAAATTTGAATAATCCTTTTTCTTAATAATACATTAAAATTTCACAAAAACTTTAGACCTCAAAATGTTCTTAACATTAAATTAAAATTTCAAAGAAGCTATTTAGACATCAAAATTCAAAAGTCCTTTGGTCCTTTCTTAACATTAGAGATAAAAAATTCAAAAGACATTTCTTTGAGAACGGACTAAACAGACATTTTGATAAAACAATTTATATCTCGAAAAATATCACTTTTTCGATGTTTACTCATGAGGGCTTTTTTGTAGACCAAAATGCCCTAACTTTATTCAATTTTTTTTATTAAAACAGTTCCAGCCGTTTTTGAGATATTTTGAAAACCGAAGCAAAATTTTTTCATGCACGATTACAATAGGTACTTGATCATATCCTGTATGGTATTTCTTCCTTTTCCCACTTGTACGTCTTCTACTTCTTTCCAAGATTAAATAATTAATATTTATATTTTATTTTATATATTTATTTATTCTTATCTGTCCAAGGGCGGATCCAGGGGTGCGGAGGGGGCTATCGCCCCCCCCCCCCATAGCGAGACTTCCAAATTGCCCTGGTCATATTCAAATTTCGCAGAGACAAAATTTGCCACCAGTACTTGCCACATTTGTAGCCAGGTGGCAGACATATCGTCTGAGCACCAATCACAGAGCGATATGAATTTTAGTTCATTTATAATTTTTGAGGGCCTAAAAACCACAGAAATTTTGAAATTTTTTCAGAATTTTGCTTATAAATCGAAAACCATGCGTCTGAAAGAAAATTTCATTCTTATCAAAATGAAAGATCATAAAATTTCACGCCGGATATCAACTTAAAAGTTAAAATCAATTAAGCCGTTTTGTCACAAATGATCTTCAAAGATAGGCAATTTTTACCAATTTAGCGGAAAATTGGATTATGCTTATTAGGTGGTCACAATAAACCACTCTTCGAAATTTGGTGCCAAAAGCCTAAAAAAGAAATTGACAAAGTTTCATCTTAATTGGACAACGGTATCCCGTGCCGCAATGAGTTCGGATCATGTCTTGTCTTGGAAAATGCTGAATATCTACAATTTAAAAGTTTTAACAAAAAAGTGGCTCAAGTAAAATTCAAGCCAACAAAATTTCATAGAAAATGAGATAAGAATCAAGTTTCTAAGATGAGTGATTTTCATTTTATAAATGAAAAACTGCAATTTTTTGGAGTTTTTCAAAAACTTCAACTTCATTGCGCCACGGGTTACCGTTGTTCACCGCAAAAATTCGAAGTGTGGTTTCTTGTGACCACCTAATAAACATAATTAACTTTTCCGCCAAAATTGCCTATATTTGACCATCAATTGTGGCTAAACGGCTGAACCGATTTTAACTTTATTCGTTCTATTTTATTTATTCTTTAACGTTATAGTCTTTCATTTTGGTAAGAGTGAAATTTTCGGTAGATGGCATGGTTTTTGAGTTAGAAGCAAAAATCTGAAAAAAGTCCAAAATTTTCGTGATTTTAGGCAGCCAGAAACCGTCGCAAACTCATATAACTCTTATTTGGGATGCCTAACGTCGATTAAAATTATTTCCACCTAGTGCATATTTATTAGCCAGGGCGGCCTTTTTTCGGTCTAATTTGCCTGTAGCCCAGTGAATAGAGGATCCAAAAAGTGGTTCTGCTTATTTTTTTTTTTTTTTTTTTGATTTTAAGAGACACTAATTTTGTTTATTGGGCCTCCGAGGAGCGGGCCGCCTCTTACAAAGATAAAGTTTATTACACAAACTTCACACTTTCAGCTTCAGAACAAATAAATTCAGATTCAGAGCGGGTGGATGAGAGAGCCAGGATTAATCCTGACTCACATTTCACATTTCTTTTTTTTTTGTATTTACAATTAATAATCATACGCCACCCGCTCTATATGTTCTTCTGCTGAAAGTGTAAAAATTAAGGAGAGATCCCCTCATCGCCCTATATGTCAAATTGTTTATTGTTTTTTGCGATATACCCAGGGGGATGAGGGGCCCCTCCGCTTTATGCCACCACACTCCCTTCCACGAGAGTGTGATGGCCTCGACCCTGACCGAGCCCGCTCCGACGCCAAATCGCTCCGCAATATAATATATTATCCACCAGACTGGAGTTGCCCCTATATTTTTCTATTTTGTTTCGGTGGGCAACACCCAGTCCTGCAAGCGCGGAGACGATCTGGACGTCCAATTAATTGAGGGAAAATATTTTCTTTCTAGGATCGCTTGGTATAGTGTGGGTATATCAAATCTAAGCTCGCGACCTCGAAAGTCTGGGGCATAAGTTTTGGTGACCGAAAAACCTCGACATTTTCAGACTTTTCCAGTTTTTCACTTATAACTTGAAACCGGTCCATATTTTGTAAATAACCGTCCTATAGTAAATTAAAGAGACAAAATTTCGTGTCGATTAAAAAAAAATAGAAAATTGGTCCAGTAGTTCGAATTTTTATGGGGATCCAAAAAACAGACCCCCGGATCACTTTTGAATACCTATCCCATAAACTTGCACTTTTTTCGATATTTTCCCATTTTGACCATGAAGGAGCACGTTTTCGACAAAGACCACTCTGTCGCTTTTGAGGATTCGAATCATATCGTGTCCGGAAAATGCAGGATATTTATATATCTAAGAGTTTTATCCAAAATTTGCTAGGGAATGAGATAGAAAAAATGGATCATTTTCTGTCATGGAAAATGCTGGCTATCTATAAAAATCCAAGAGTTTTAACTTAAAAAGTGATCCAAGTAACAAGTAAACGTTCAAGTCAACAAAATTTCCTACAGAATCAAAGTTTTTAAGATGAGTAGTTTTGATTTTATGAAAGAAAAACTGCTATTTTTTGCAAAAAATTGCATTTTTTTTTCAAAACATCAACTTCATTGCGGCACGAATAACCATCGTCGTCTTTGTCAAAAACGTGCTCCTTCATGGTCAAAATAGGAAAAAATCGAAAAAAAATGCTAGTTTTAGAAATATTCAAAAGTGATCCGGTGGCTGTTTTTTGGATCCCCATAAAAAGTCGAACTACTCCCTAGTAGCACAATGCTTCAAACTATATAGTAACTACATAGCGCCTATATAGATTTTGAGAATCTACTAGGGCTAGATCAATTTTCTATTTTTTTTAATCGACGCGAAATTTTGTCCTCTTTAATTTACTATAGGACGGTTATTTACAAAATATGAACTGTTTTCAAGTTATAAGCGAAAAACTGGAAAAAGTCCGAAAATTTCGAGGTTTTTCAGCCACCAAAAGTTGTCCCCCACACTTTTGAGGTCGCAAACTTAGATTTGGCATACCCACACCATACCAAGCGATCCTAGAAAAAATCTTTTCCCGCAATTAATGTAAGCTGAAACACCCCTATATACTGGTCTACTGGGCTAGTATTATTTTTTTTTACTTATGGAAAGTGGTGTAGGTTTTAGGTGAAACATGATGTTAGTTAATAAATAAATAATAAATAAATAAATCTTTATTTCTCGGTGGCTAGAGTCCTCCAAACATCAATACAATCTAGCTACAATACAATAATAAACATCAATACAAATTAATTACAACAATTTAACAAATAATAAACAAGTAAAAAAAAAAAAAAGAAGAAAAAAAAAAATAGAAATGTATGCTCATTAACAAATAACATGACCATAGATTTCCATCAAAAGACAAAAAGTAATTTAAAAATTCCGCGCAAAAACCCGATACCAGGAGCAAGCGACGCATTAGCCATCCCGGCATTTGCCATAAGCTGTTAAGGAAACCTGGTCAAAACCTTAACAAGGATGGTATGACCTCTCTCTACCTCACCTAATCTCTGCTTGTGAGAACTAAATAAAATTTTGCACAACTCTAGGACATTAGGACTTGACAAAATTTATAATTGATTTAATCATAGGGGGCAGAGGACTATAATCCCAAGTAGTAACAGACAGACTGTTCCACAAATCAATGCCAGATCCTACAAATGAATGTAAACCGATATTTTTCAAGAATCTTGGCTTACGAATCTTTTTTCTATGATCAGCTCTACCTAAATAATTTGGTTCCTGAAATCTATTCGTTATTTCCTCCCAACTCCTAAAACCCTTATAGGCTTTGAAAATCACTTTCAATTTAGCCCATTCCCTTCTCTCCAATAAACTAGACCATCCTAATTCATTAATCATTGAAGTGACACTACTAAACCTATCAAATTTACCAAAAACAAATCTAGCCGCCCTCCTTTGTACCATATCAATTTTTCTCTCTAATCGTTGTGGGTGTTTGTCCCAAACCACAGAACAATACTCTAAATTAGGTCTTACATAAGTTAAATAAACTTTTGACTTGACTTCTCTAGATGTACCCTTCAAAATTCTACCAAACATCCCCAATTTCCTATAAGCCTTATTGACTATATAACTAATATGCATATCCCACTTTAAATTTGCCTGAATATGTATGCCTAAATATTTAGATTCATTGATAATATTTCCACCAATGTAATAATTTTGAGGACTAACCAGATTTCTAGTTCTAAATCTAACCAAATTTGACTTTGAATGGTTTAGTTCCATTGAATTGGATCTACACCATCCTTCAATTTGATCCAGGTCATTCTGTAAAGTAAGGCTATCACAATCATTATCAATTATTCTATATACGACACAATCATCCGCGAAAAGCCTAATAGATGATTGCACGATAGAAGGCAAATCATTTACATATATAAGAAAAAGAAGAGGACCTATAGGTAATAATATAATATAATAAGGTATAAACCTCTTTGAGTTTTATTTCATTCGCTGTGAAACTACACACCCTTTACTCTATTAACTAGTATTATTTATTTGTTCTAAATATGATTTTACTGCTACCTACCATGGCTGCTGTGCTATCATGATTTTTTTTGTCAATTCAAAAGTTTTTATTTACAATATATATTATAAAATTTTCATAAGTACATTATAGAATAAAATAGTTGCATTCATTTTAGAAGTAGTCCAGGCAAATTATGTGAAAAAATGGCATAAAGAGGAAATAATTCCCAGGAAAGATTTTATTGCTGGAATACCTTTATTGGTAGTCCAAAATTACTACCCTAAGTTTTCCCCCAAATCTGTGTTGTGGAAATTTTTCTACGCGCCTCAAAATGAGGGAATTTCGAACTTTTTTCAATTTTTCTTGAATAACTCAAAAACGGCTTATCAAATCAAAAAGATCTTTATTAGATAATTTAAAGCTCTTTGAATTACGCGTAAAATTATAAAAATTTCATCTATTTATCTTCAGTAAAACCGGTACTAGCGCTTGTCAAAAAACAGCCTCCGGGATCACTTTTGAATATCCCTAAAACTCGTACTTTTTTCTGTTTTCCCCCATTTTGACTATGAAGGAGCACGTTTTCGACAAAGACCCCTATACATTTTTAAACTAGATTAAATTTGCTACAATTTAAATACAGTTTCATCTTAATTGGATAATGGTAACTTGAGGTTGAAGTTTTGAAAAAATGCAATTTTTTTGCAAATAATCGCAGTTTTTCCTTCATAAAATGACTCATCCTAGAAACTTGATTCCTATCTCATTGTCTAAAAAATTTTGTTGGTTTGAAGATTTACTTGAACTACTTTTTTGTTTAAATTCTTAGATTTATAGATATCCAGCATTTTCCATGATGCTTTTGAGGATTCGGATCATATCATGTCCGGAAAATGTAGAATATCTATAAATCTAAGAGTTTTATCAAAAAAGTGGTCCAAGTAAACGTTTAAGTAAATAAAATTTTCTATACAATGAGAAAGGAATCAAGTTTCTAGGATGAGTCATTTTATGAAGGAAAAACTGCGATTATTTGCAAAAAATTGCATATTTTCAATCAAAACTTCAACCTCATTCAGCTCCGCCTCCGTCGAAGCCGAGCCGGTCGCTCTCATATTCGCTCCCGGTATTTAAACATACCTACTCAGTTTACTGTTCTGTTTCACCTTATTTTATCAAACCATTAAAACAATAAATATTAAGCGGCTCGCTTGATATTTCCCATGGGAGATAAAGGGGCCCCGGAGGGCCCAGGCCCCCTGATTTACAACAAATGGATCAAGATGATAATTTGATGACGGCAACAGGCAACGACACCAATAACAAGATAAGTGAACCCACAAACAACCTGGTTAATTCTGAAAATACATTAACAAACAATTTATCAATCAATAACCAAACCAATAGTGCATCCAGATCAGACCTAACTTTGACAATACAAATCAATAAATATTCAAAAACAGACCCAGGCCCCTACTTTGTTTTCGTAGAAAAAAATGACAACAAGAAGGAGAAAATTCATCCCATGAAAGTGGGCAGACTAATACATAAGGACCTACCCCGATACAATCAATTTATTAAAAACATTAGCATTGTCAATAGAAATAAAATAAAAATTGAATTTACTTCGTATGATGCTGCAAATAAAATCATCTCTGAAAAAATATTAATTGAAAATTCCTACTCCGCCTATATACCTAAATACTTCACCACCAAAAGTGGTATAATCAAAAACATTCCCACTGACACAACAAAAGAAGAAATCTTTAAAGACATCCTAACTCCTTTCCCAATTTCGGATATATTTAGATTTAATAAAAAAGGAGACAAAAATACTCCTCTAGAGACAGTGAAAATTACATTTGTTTCACAAACCCTTCCTGAATATATTTACCTCCATGGTGTTAGAGTAAGAGTCATACCATTTATACCAGCGACCATCCAATGCAAGAAATGTCTCATGTACCACCATAAACAGGAAAACTGCAGACGGGAACAACATAAGTGCCCGTCGTGCCTAGATTCGCATCCGATAGAATCTTGTCTGTCAACCGCTGAACCCGTATGTTTTTTTTGCAAGGGCAATCATCTAGCGACCAATCATGAACTCTGTCCAGAATTCACCAAACAAAAAAAAATAAAAGAAATAATGACACTACATAATTTAACTTATAGAGAAGCGTCGTCTAATTTCTCATATAAAACCTACGCCAACAGGGCGGATAACCCGTCTCTAATAAATGATACACATAATTTCCCAATTTTAAAACAAGCTAACCTATCTCAAGCTGAAAAAAGAAAAAAAATAGACTCAGATTCTGAAACGGAAAAATCAACATCTCAAAAAAAAAATTTTACTATTAGTGTTCCGAGCAGACAAAAAGCTCGTCCTATCCCTAGTAAAAGTAATTTCCCTCAATTACCACAAACAATACAATTAAATCCTACACCTATTACTTTCAACCCTTATACCCAGGGGAACAATACTTTTTCTCAAAATAATAATAATAATTTTAATTTAAATAATCTAACTGAGATTATTTATGAAATAATAGAAACAGTTAAAAATAAACCATACCTGGAAAAAGAGAGCTTACAAAAATTAATAGAAACGAATTTAACAAATAAATTCATTTAAAAATAAAATAATACTTTTAAAATTCTAATAATATTTATCTATATATAGCCACTCATTATAAAGCCTTATGAAATACTTGTGATAAACCAATATTACTTTAAAAATATTTTTTCTAAAAATGTCTAAGAACTATAACATTCTTCAATGGAACGCAAGATCCCTACATAATAAAAAAGAGGCATTTGAAAGACTAATTAATCAGAATAATATTGACATTATTTTGATATCTGAAAGCTGGTTTAAACCCGAATATAATTATCATTTCAAAAAGTATAAGATTATACGTAGCGATCGCCCAGAAGGAAAAGGTGGAGTTGCTATTATTATAAATAAAAATATTAATTATAAAGAAATAAATATTAACAAAAATAATATAAAATATGAGGTTTGTGCAATAAATTTAGCATTAAATAACAATATACAAATTAATATAATTTCATTATATGCACCACCTAAAACCACTATTAACTATATCATGTGGAGAAAGTTACTGGACCAATTCCAAGGGCCTATTTTAATAGGAGGTGATTTTAATGCCCACTTTTACGCCTCTGGTTGTACCTACCAAGATAAAGCTGGAACCACCCTAAATAATAATATTAATCAAGACGGAATGATAATTCTAAATAACGGACAAAATACGATGATCCCGAGGCCGAATAGGGCTTCCTCTCCATTGGACATATCTTTGTCAACATCGGATATATCTCACTTAATAGAATGGGATGTCCACCAAGACCCAATGGGGTCAGATCATTATCCAATTTTAATGAAAATCAACTGCAATAATATACCTTATATAAATAAAAAAAATATACATAGAACAATTAATATAAACAAGATTGACTGGAATAGCTATAAAACCTCAATGACCAATGAAAAGTATAATACAATAATCGTTCCCAATATAGAAAATGCCCTAATCAAATATGATAACTTTATTGGTGATATTAATAAATCTCTTGACTTTGCGAATGTAAATACTTCCAAAACTCACCCAAAGAATCAGAAATCATCCCCCATTTGGTGGGACGAAGATTGTTCCAAAATATGTTCAAAACGAAAATTAAAATTTAAGGCATATGTGGATAACATGTCCATCGAAAACTATATCGAATATAAAAAAACCGATGCTCAAACAAAAGTGCTTCTTAAATATAAAAAAAGAACCAGTTGGAAGAAATTCTGCTCTACAATTAATAAAGACACCCCCGTAAAATTAATCTGGAATAAAATAAAAGCATTAAAAAACATCTCGGCTCCTAATGACTCCTTTCTAGACAAGGACACGATGGAAGAATTCTTTATGAATATCGCTCCACCATTCGTTCCCATGGATGTTCCTCTTTTTCAAAATGTAAACCACCCTAATTTGGAATGGGCTGTTGAACCCTTTAAAATGAAGGAGTTCGAGATAGCTCTCGATTCGAAAAGAAATAGCGCTCCGGGTCTAGATCAAGTCCATTTTTCCATGATTAAAAATTTGCCTACTCAATCAAAAAACTTTCTTTTAATATTATTTAACACCTTTAGTGAAAACAACATTTTTCCAGATTCATGGACCTCTCAACTGGTCATTCCTATTAAAAAACCAAATAAAAATCCCAATATTGCGTCATCATACAGACCAATTGTCCTCTCCTCTGCATTAGAAAAGCTGTTTGAAACTATTTTAAAAAATAGACTTGAATATTGGCTGGAAAGCTCAAACATAATTTCGAATTCACAATTTGGATTTAGGAAAAAAAAGAGCACTTTGGATAACCTTACACTCTTTTCGAACGATATTTACACAAGTTTTTCAAAAAGAGAATATCTTACTGCCATATTTCTAGATATTAAATCAGCATATGATAATGTGATCATTGAGGTCATGGCCGAAAAACTCAACAATTTAAATATCCCATCCCAAATTATTAATAACATTATCAAACTAAACCACTCAAGAAAACTATATTGCAAACACGACGATGAAATTCTGGGTCCGAGAATAATATCCAAAGGGGTGGCGCAAGGGGGAGTTCTCAGCCCCCTTTTATACGTATTATACACAAACGAACTCGAGTCTCTCGTTAGCCCAGGAGTCAAGATGCTCCAATTTGCCGATGATATAATTATCTGGACGTCGAGCCCAAGTATAAATGAAAACTCAAGTAAACTGGAAGAAACTCTCCAAAAAATCAGCTCTTGGCTCCCCAAAATTAATCTCGAAATGGAACCACAAAAAACTAATGGAATCATTTTCTCCAGAAGATATAAAATGAATAATTTGAATGTTTTATCAATAAATAACATGAATATACAAATTGTTGAAAAAACTAAATTCTTAGGTCTTATATTTGACAAAAAACTATCCTGGAAACATCATATAGAATATATTGTCAAAAAAAGTGAAATTCGTTTGAACATAATAAGATATATCACAAAAACGTGGTGGGGAGCACATCCATCATGTTGCCTCCTAATTTACCGATCCCTAATACGATCTATCTTT
Organism: Forficula auricularia; assembly: GCA_024734495.1. NCBI lineage: Eukaryota > Metazoa > Arthropoda > Insecta > Dermaptera > Forficulidae > Forficula > Forficula auricularia. Next base: position 140,989 of record JALMQS010000868.1, on the reverse strand, counting down.
GATTATGGTGGAACTGTTTATGGCAATGCATCCAAAGCAGTACTATCCCAGTTGGATAAATTACAATATAAGGTCATCCGCACTTGTATAGGAGCTATGTCGTCTACACCAACCAACTCTCTACTTATTGAAGCCCATGAAATGCCTCTCAATATTAGAAGGGAGTTTTTGACTCAGAAATTTTTAATCAGAAAAATCATAAACAGCGACACGCAAATGTTGAACTCAATATCCGAACTGAAAAATTTCCTTTCCATCCCACAGCCTATAACCCACAATCTGCAAAACCTTCTTATAATCAATCAATATAATAAGTTGGAAAATATAGTACACAAATTACACGTCAGTCCAAAGCCTCTTATATATCACTTCCCATACAACATTAAACACTCTAACGTCCCTATCTATATTCCCCCATGGACAAAAGAAGAAGCTTATATCAATATAAAATTTAGTTCGCTTCTCAGAGATGAATTTTTTGATTATGAGCTGATTTTTACGAACGGCTCTAAAATGGACGAAAATGTAGGTTGTGCCTTCTACCATGTAACCAATAACTACTATGAAAAATTTAAAATATCTAAGGATTGTTCCATATTTAGCGCAGAAGCGATCGCTATCCTAAGGGCTTTGGTTTATATAGACTCATTAGATCAATCTAAAAAAATTTTAATTGTATCAGATTCTCAAAGCGTTTTAAAATCAATCAAAAACTTTTATAAAACTAAGTCAGAGAACTATCTTATTTATAAAATTTGTGAGTGTATGTTTAAAATAAATAATACTGTTGAATTCCTATGGTGTCCCTCTCATGTGGGCATCCAATACAACGAATTTGTTGACTCCCTAGCAAAACAGGCTATTACGGATGGAGCTCCATTGAACATGGGCCTCACCTACGTAGATGCAATTAATAGTATTAAGAAAAAATCTATTGATTTGTGGCAAAAATTTTGGGACTCCTCTTCAGAATCGAGAGGTTTCTATTTGCACTCTATTATGCCCAGAATTGGATGTAAATCATGGTTTCATGACTGTCGGTTATATAGGAGGTTAATAGTTCTAATAATACGATTGAGAATGGGTCACGCGGCTACCCCCAGAAGACTTTTTCAATTTAACTTAAGAGACACTCCTTTTTGTGAATGTGATGGCATCCAAATGGGTGATGTCAACCACATTTTTCTGGGGTGCTCAAATAATTTTAGAGCGATTGACTCATTTTATAATAGATCTTCACAAAAAATACCATTACCTACATCAATGCAATTAATTCTTGCGTATTTCAATCCCGACTGTCATGAGTCCGAGATACAAGAGGCAATAATAAAACTATTAATTGCATCCAAACTATATATTTAAATTAAAAAAAAAATTTTTTATTAAATGTTGATATATAATTATAATTGTACATATGTATATGTGAAAATGTAAATAATGTATCTTTAAAAAAAAAAAAAAAAAAAAACAAAAAACAAAACAAAAGGAACTGGCCAAATGGATTCATTTCCGGCATTTAATTAAAATTTTTTATTATTTTATTATATAAAAGCACAAAAGTTGTTGTATACTATATTAATTGAAATTGAAAGAAGCTTTTCTCAAGACAGTCGGTATGGAAATCTCATATATTGAATTTTAAGGATTATTATTTTTCTGATTATTAGATTATTAGAAATTCACTAAAAATTACTGGTACCGTCTACAGTTTTGAAATAAATTAATCTTTTCAGATATTCAAATTTAATATGCTTATATATACGACTACAGCACTGGGACTGGTGACATGGGCTCGCTCCAGAGGCTCAGGACTCCAAAAACAATTATTATATTAGTAGTATCGAATAAATAATTCTATTATTAAATAACATAATGCCTTAGGAGAATGACATTCAAAAAGAAAATTAAGGATTTTAAAGCATTAATTTATATGATACTATTGAGTGTTTTATTATAAGATGAGAATTCAATCAGAAAAGAGGCTTCGAAAAAGTTATTATACCAAACTTTTTGACTTTAATATTTTTCTAGACTATAACTTTGATTTGTATTCGGCATCCTTGGAATGCCTTAGCTCCTAAGAAAGGAGATCAATCTACCAGCTTTTTTACTTTATCCAATGCAAAGCATGGGTAAAGTATTGTAATCGCTCTCGGGGCAAGCGTGGCTTCAAAGGGTCCTCAGGTAAAGACTACGGAACCCATGGACTCAATTAAAGTCACAAATTGTAGTATTCAATTAGGTTGAATTTTAGCACGTGACGGTTTTGCCAAAAATTACAAGGGGTCTCGTCGAGAGGCTAAAAAGTGCGATTTTTTCATTTAGTGCGTGCGGATGTATGTATGTATGGATGGATGTATGTTATCGTTTTTTTGGCCCACGATTTTTTCCACACCGTTACACCGATTGAAATGAAATTGAAAACCTACCATTAGTTTAACAAAATGAAGCGCTGATTAGTTTTTGGTACATATCGGCCCACAAACATTAGTACTTTATTTCAGTACTTTTTTAGTTTTTTCTAAATATCTTGAAAATGGCTTAACCAATTTTGATGAAATTTAATATCCTAATTAAGTACCTTGGGGACCACAAAAAAGGTTAAATAAAGTTTTTAGTAAAATTATATTTTAAAGTACTTTACTCTAGAGTAAGATGGTACTTTTTTTAATTTTTTAAATTCTTTAAAATTTATTCATTTGAAAGTTTTAATATAGCTCATTTAGCCTTGCTTAAGTAAGAATGGATAGGCTTCTCTCTGTGAAATGCTAAAAATTTGGGAGGAATTTTTATGAGTAACCATAGCAACTGCGTTGTTTTCTTATCCGTTACCTTTGCTGAAGACAGAGAAATCGATTTTAAACCAAAAATAGCGATTGATTCTCATCTAGTACTTGAGGAATAATCATTCTATATTGGATTTTTGACGTTTCGGTTTTTATTAGTAACCATTGCTGAAGACATAGAGAAATCGACTTTAAACCAAAAATAGCGATTGATTCTCATCTAGTATTTGAGGAATAATCATTCTATATTGGATTTTTGACGTTTCGGTTTTTATTAGTAACCATTGCTGAAGACATAGAGAAATCGACTTTAAACCAAAAATAGCGATTGATTCTCATCTAGTACTTGAGGAATAATCATTCTATATTGGATTTTTGACGTTTCGGTTTTTATTAGTAACCATTGCTGAAGACATAGAGAAATCGACTTTAAACCAAAAATAGCGATTGATTCTCATCTAGTATTTGAGGAATAATCATTCTATATTGGATTTTTGACGTTTCGGTTTTTATTAGTAACCATTGCTGAAGACATAGAGAAATCGACTTTAAACCAAAAATAGCGATTGATTCTCATCTAGTACTTGAGGAATAATCATTCTATATTGGATTTTTGACGTTTCGGTTTTTATTAGTAACCATTGCTGAAGACATAGAGAAATCGACTTTAAACCAAAAATAGCGATTGATTCTCATCTAGTATTTGAGGAATAATCATTCTATATTGGATTTTTGACGTTTCAGTTTTTATTAGTAACCATTGCTGAAGACATAGAGAAATCGACTTTAAACCAAAAATAGCGATTGATTCTCATCTAGTACTTGAGGAATAATCATTCTATATTGGATTTTTGACGTTTCGGTTTTTATTAGTAACCATTGCTGAAGACATAGAGAAATCGACTTTAAACCAAAAATAGCGATTGATTCTCATCTAGTATTTGAGGAATAATCATTCTATATTGGATTTTTGACGTTTCGGTTTTATTAGTAACCATTGCTGAAGACATAGAGAAATCGACTTTAAACCAAAAATAGCGATTGATTCTCATCTAGTATTTGAGGAATAATCATTCTATATTGGATTTTTGACGTTTCGGTTTTTATTAGTAACCATTGCTGAAGACATAGAGAAATCGACTTTAAACCAAAAATAGCGATTGATTCTCATCTAGTACTTGAGGAATAATCATTCTATATTGGATTTTTGACGTTTCGGTTTTTATTAGTAACCATTGCTGAAGACATGGAGAAATCGACTTTAAACCAAAAATAGCGATTGATTCTCATCTAGTACTTGAGGAATAATCATTCTATATTGGATTTTTGACGTTTCGGTTTTTATTAGTAACCATTGCTGAAGACATAGAGAAATCGACTTTAAACCAAAAATAGCGATTGATTCTCATCTAGTACTTGAGGAATAATCATTCTATATTGGATTTTTGACGTTTCGGTTTTTATTAGTAACCATTGCTGAAGACATAGAGAAATCGACTTTAAACCAAAAATGGCGATTGATTCTCATCTAGTACTTGAGGAATAATCATTCTATATTGGATTTTTAACATTTCGGTTTTATTGGTAACCATTGCTGAAGACATGGAGGAATCGACTTAAAATAAAAAATAGACATCGATTCTCATCTAATACTTGAGGAATAACAATTCTACATTAGGTTTTTGACGTTTCGATTATTATTGGTAACCATTGCTGAAGACATGGAGGAATCGACTTAAAATCAAAAATAACGATCGATTCTCATCTAATACTAGAGGAATAACCTTATTGCATTCAATTTTTGATGTTTTGACCATTAATGTCAACCTCTATTGAAAACGTGGAAGAATCGACTTAAAATCAAAAAGACTAAATTCTTTTTGGTAAACAACTCAAGTTTGAAATCGAATTCCTCTATGTCTTCAGCAATGGTTACAATAATAACCGAAATGTCAAAAATCAATGTGGAATGGTTATTCCTCGACTCTTAAATGAGAATTATTTTTGAATTAATGTCAATATGAACTACAAATTGCAAGTGATATCTGATTAATAATAAAGGAACAAACATATTAATATTTCAAATGAATTTGGATAAAGTTTAGCAACGATCCGTTGCAGTTTATTTTAGTAAATTTTCTTGCCAAGATTATAACGAATCGCTCATACGCGGATAAATAATTTAAATTATAAAAATTTTACATTAAAAAAAATAAAAAATAAAAATAAAATAAGAAAAATAGAAATTACCTAATATGTAAAAAGGTCTTAAAATAAAAAAGAGAGTAATTATTTTTTCGGAGACTAAAATTGGGGGGAGGTGCCGAAAAAGTAGAACTATCATTATACTAAGTCCTACACCCTTTGATCGATTTGTACGAAATTTCGCCTATGCATCCTATTGAAGAAATTGATAGTGGCCCAGAAGAGGAGGGGTTCAAAAATAGGAGAGAGGGTCCAGGTGTATGGTAAAGTCATAGTGACTGGCTACATCAGCTTATTTTGAATTTATTTTTGGTTGTTGCCCAATATAATTACTTCATTGTCATTATCGTTTTATGTTTTTTGACTGCAAAATTTAGTTACGTGACTAAAAATGGGGTGCTCGCTGCCATTGGCGTAGTTAGGGAGTTTTCCTAGTGAGGGACGCCTCCCACTAGGAAAAGCTGTTTAGCACCACAAGGTTTCAATTTCGGTAATCCGATTAGAGATCAAATAACTTTTTAGTAGAATTGACAAATTTTTGAAGTAACCGAATAATTTAATGAGAAATACAAAACTGATGCCTCGTAATAATGGAGTTTCGATTTTTCTATAGGAAACAATGAGTTTTATAGCGAGTATTTATCTAACTTTCCATTTAAATTTCACCATTACTGCCTAACTCTTTGAGATAAACAAATGCATATAAGGACTTTTATTAAAGTACCTACATTAAATTCCCATCAGAAAAGTTTTTATGAGAGAAATGTCTAAAATCAATACTTTACGAGTTATGTAAATGTAAATATTTTTCAAAATAAAAATTCAAGCCCAATGAATTGGCCAGCTACTTTTTTGAATAAAGAATATCGTCGCCTTAGAGATAAACCTGCTAACTCACAACAAGGAAATTTAACATGTAAAATTTAACATTAAAAATATTTTTCACATTTTTTTTTACAACTTACTTAAAAGGTATTAATATGTCATTTATGATAAAAAATGGAGTTTGCAGATTTACACTCTAATCCGACGATATGGAATTTGGTTGATGACATGGATGTCAAGAAAAATTTTCACATTCAATCTAAGGGCTCTCTTTATCAAAAACCGTTTTTATTTTTGTAAAATAATGTTTACTTTTCTCAGAAAAAAATATTTAATTTTATTTGAAACGAAATTTTATCTGGAGATAGAACTTTTAATTGAAAGTAATGAAAAAGTCGCCCAGGGGTAGTGAGTAAAGAAATAATGAACACATATCACATAAGGTGTAATTTATTGGAATCCTTCCTCCTGGGCTGCCTTCCATTACTTTCAATTAAAATATTTAATTTTTAATGTTTAATTTCCATTATAAACTTTCTCATCAATACATAATATCGATGAAAATGATAATAATAATAATAATAATATATATAATATATACTATATACCTATATTTACCAGTGGATTCGGCGCATCCCTAAAATTTCTAAACATTTAGAGTATTTTCATACAGAGTGTCATAAAAAATATACTGTTTAGTTTGAAAAATAACGAAAAATTCTATGATGCTGTATTGGATGAAATATGCAAAAAAAAAGTCGAATAATATAAGAAAACTTTAAAAAATGAAGGGTATTTTTTGGACGAAATCACCTGGTTGAAAAGTCACCGTCCGCCAGTGGTATTTAACCTACATTTTCTATATTATTTTAGTCAATATTATAATGTTTCCTTCTTTTACTTTTTATTGATATTATAATTATACTGCATGAACCTCATTTGTACGCGTATACGATACATTTATAAAACGGCCTTTGCATGTTAAAAGCGTTTTTATTTTTTATTTTTTGTCATTATTTTGCCACCATTCTGTGAAGTACATTAATCTAAAGTTTGTAAAGTATTGCATTCATTTTCGGGAGGTTCAATTTTCGAAGAATTCTCCAAAACTCTAAAAGTTAATTTCACTCTGACAACTCCAAGTGATTATATTCAATGCCCTTAAGACATATAAAGTGAGTTAAGAAAAATAAAACGCGTTTTGTGATCTTCAAAGTCACCAAAACTTACCCGAAAATTCAAGAGTCGGCGTGTCTCTGCTTTCACTGCTATATCTCAAAATCGGTAAGTCACGGAGCAACGAAATTTAAAACTTTTGCTAGGAATCAGCCACAACGAACGCTATGGTAAGCTTTTGGTCAAATCTACATATCTCTTTATTTGAACTTTGGGATGGTTTTAATGTTTAAAAAAAACTCCTCGATACCTATAGCTGTTTCAAATTAAAAAAATCGTATTAAAATTTTAATTAAATGTTTATTTTGGAAAGAATCAAAAAAATATATTTTTGTTTGTTTTATCATAGTGTATGAGATTTCCCTGTAAAGATAGATCTCTTTATGTATAGAATAAGGTTTAATTTTTTTAATTTATTGAAAATGACTGTGTGAGAGAACTCTAAAGATGCCGTTTTTGTTGAGAAACGGCTTAAATTGATATTATTAACAAAATCCATAAATTCACTCATTTCCTACTTATCAACTAAAAATAAAAACAAATTTGATATTCCAAGATTTTGAAAGATATAATCAGTTTTCTGCTGCCTGTCGGCCTCTGCTCCAGCCAAAATATTGAATTCAGAAACGGATAATTCAGTAGTAATTTATATGTATATGTACCTATAAACATATAGGTACGGAACGGATATGTACCTATATACATATAGGTACGGAACCCTCGGTATAAGAGTCCGACTTGTCCTGCTTGTTTTCATCTAAATTAGATTTAAAAGACGCTGCTTGCTTTTTCGGAGACATTTGTCGCTACGGAGCCACTTAGCCTATCTAAAGAATCAAAATCCCTTCAATTAATTATCTTCATGAACTTTGCCTATCTTTCTCTATATAAAATTGAAAGTTTTCTTCTATATACTTATTTTGTGACATAAATCTCATGTACTACTAGTTTCATCGATTCAAAGAGCTGAGAATTAAAATAGTCAAAGAAGTTACAGACTGCGCGATACATACTAGTATGTCGTGTTCAGAGATGTCCAGTAAAAGTTGAAACAGGAAACTGAATAGAATGATTTAGTGAAAAGAGTCTATAAAAAGGGTTGAATCTTTTTTTATTAAATTTATATTTTTTTCAAACAAATTTTAATTTGTTGCCATTATATTTGTTTTGTTAACTTTAAAGGAAAAATATACAGAATAAATATTTTCAGTCTCCTGTTTGTCTATTACAAAGCTTAAACTTTAAAATTAACTAAAGTCCATAGCATCCATATTATTTAATTAATTAAGTACGTTGGCAGATATTTGGACGGGAAAGTAGCAAATCAAAAAATTGTCATTGATTTAGACGTCTGATGAAGCCAAAATAAAATTGACGAAACGTCGCGTAAATCAATGACAATTTTACTTGTTATTAAAAATCTTGTGAGGATAATTATTTTTAATTAAGCATATTTCTTATAGAAGGGATGTTTTTTTTCAGGGTTCAGTGGGATTCTAATGCAAGACCCAAAACATCGAACCCTTTCTGAGACCAATTCCTTCACCCCATAAGTGAGATGGTGAATATTAATTAACGGGTGATTTTGAGGTTTTTCCTAAAAAACGACAAAAAACATTTATACACTACTATAAGGAGTCACAAAGAGAAACAAGAGATTGTCCTCTGCTTGATGCATCAAGCAGAGGACAATCACTTTGTTTCTCTTTGTGAATCAACAACTCTGCTACTCTCGGCAAAAAAAAACTTTTCAATTACTACAAGGAGTAACTATCCATAATTTACTTTTATCAAGGATGGTTTCTTTTTTTTAATGAAATTGATGAAAAATGGAGTTACACCAAAGAGGTGCATCCCCTAAAGGCCTGGGTTGGCCCCTCCATTGTGAAAAGGAGAAGAGGTGATTTTATGGACTGAGTAGGAGTCGAAGGTATCTGTGGGTGAGGGTCTTAGCTTAGTCCTGGAACGACGATAACGACATTATGTCCCAATGGTAGGTATATCGACTGCAAAGCACATAGGTCATGGCCAAAGGCGAATATGAAAAGCAACCAAAAGAATTAAAATGTTTGTGGATCTCTTTCTATCCCACGACCATTCTTTCATGGAGTGGACTGTTAGCAGATATTATGAATTATATTATAATTTTTGTAATCAAAACTTAAGTCTACCTAGTCAATTTCATTACATTTTATTTTAAAAAGGAAATGTGTTTATATTTATATATACCTATATACTCAATAAGTTATGTAGGTACTTTATAGATTTGTCGCAGGTGATTTAAAAAAAAATCAAAAATTTATTACAAAAAGAATTTGTTGAGGATGTCAATATTTACACATTTTTTAGTTATTTGTTCTGATGCTGAGAGTGTAAATTTACTTGTAAATATGTACATATAAATCTTATCTTTGTAAGAGGCGGCCCGCTCCTCGGAGGCCTAATAAACAAAAAAATAATAATAAGATGTTTTACATCAGTAATGGCGTCTTTTGAAGAGAGATATCTGTAGATTCAATTGATGATTTAACGAGATTTCAACTCCATTTTGGGGATAGAATATACATGGGATCAGACTACAATTTTTGTGCATGAAGAAAATTCATTTGAGTATAGCCATGGTGAACTAGTAAAGCTAAATTCTAAGTTGTATTAAATATCATTACGTTAAACCTAAGTTATTGACTTTAGATAGACAAGATATAAATTTAATAACAAAGAACGTAACAAATTTTCTTTTAAATCAATTGAAGAACGTTGAACATCCCTATAGTTATAATTTAAGCAAGTTCACATTTATGTTTTTGGTCATATTGTATTTTTGTTTATTTCATAAGGGTTGTTTATTTTTAATTTCAAATATAAATAAAACCATTTGTTTTGATTGATTAAATGATTGTGGGAATCATCTCTCAGGAAAAGCCGGTAAGTATCTAGTCGTCCAAGGATTTTTTTAGTAGACAGAGCCAATTATTTTTTCTATCACCCCCTCTACTATTTGAGATTTTGATGTCAATCAAATCTCAACAAATGAAAATCGAAGGTAACTCCAATTTTCACATGTTTTCTTCTGTTTGTTGTTGTTTATGATATTATCTTTATTAATATTGATCGTGTAGAATAGGAAAATAGGGGAACTGGGGAGTTACCCGCGTCACCTTGATTCAATGCGATAACTAGCCATAAAAATGTCAAAGGCTAAATTTCAGGCTAAAATGTTATTAATTTGAACATTTGAGTGTTTTCTCGTATTTCTACTATATTTTTTGAAAATTAGATGGAATTTTTTTAAAGATTTCAATAAACAACTCACAAGGGCATCATATCACCACAATATTTTAAACAAATAAGTAGAAGAAATAAGGTCAATTTAAATCTTAGATCTTAGTGGATAATTATGTATATTTTAGTAAGAGGGGTTCGCACGAGCGCCAACATGCTATCAACAAATAAAAATATAAAACACTCAAATGTTCGATTTAATTATATAATAAACGGTCCTATACTGAAAATTATTTTCAGTTTAAGCTAAATTTTGGTTTTCATTTTGTCTATTATTGGAGTAAAATTTTTTTGATTTGATTTTGAAGCTCATTCGTCTTTAGGATTATGCTAACTGCCCGGATAATTGGTTCTCGGGTTCGATTCCTGAGGGGGCGAACCTCTCAAACATATAATATATACCTACATAATTATCTACTAAGATCTAAGATTTAAATTGACCCTTTTCTTCTACTTATTTGTTTTAAAATGTTATTCTCTGAATTTAATTTTTCAAATTCAAATTTTAAAGCAAAATGAGAATCCACTTATAAATTTTCTTCCCTTCTAATTTTATATAATGAACTTCATATTCATATACAGCCATGTATAAATTTTAATCACGTTATTTATATATCAGGTACGTACCAGGAATGAAGCCCTTCGGAAACCAGTAGTAATATACAATATAGGTTCATAGGTACATATCGTCGCTGATCTTACAAAACCTCTTAAGTCCTAAATTCAAAGTTTGCCAGAAAACAAGAAAAACCATTCTAAACAAGAATACATACAAATACAATGCAATATTTATTATTTTTCCGTTAAATCGAAAATAGAATAATAAGGTTTCAATAGACATACGCGCCGTGAAAAGTTGGTGTGGTATAAAGGTATAATATGTATTTGACCAAAAATCGGACTTACAAGGTTTTGTAAGATCATCGACGATATATGAATGTAAATTCATGAAATCAAATATGAGACATCTTTTAAAATTTTTCTACTAAATAGTAACTTTTATTCTAATATTTTTATTATAATAAATAACTTTTATAAAATTCAAAAGGATTTAAAAAGAGAATTCTGGATCTCTCCTTCAAAAAAGTACGTGGCTGATAAACTAGGAGATATTGATATATATATATATATATATATATATATTTGTTGCTAAATATTACAACAAAAATGTACTTGATAATAAGTAGTTTAATTCAGTAAATGTATAAAGGAAGAGCGGCCAAGTGTCATTCAGGCCTCCTGTGTTTTAATTCACCTCGATGGTCTCTCCCACCTAGCTTATGGACAATTCTCACCAGCTCAACGTTTGGCAGCTCAGCAATTAATCGCGCCTCATGCCTAATTTTTTATTTGTGAAACCTACCTACTAATTTATTTTTAATTTAATTAAATCGATAATTTATCACCTTGAACCTACACTATATTATCTATCTATCTACTCTTATTAAACGAGCAAAAATTGTATATATATATATATCCAATCGGGTTCTCGAAAACGGCTCTAACGATTTGGATGAAATTCACGGGTTAGGAGGGTTTTGTGTTGGCGATTCGATCTGTCACGTTCTCATCTTCGGCTAAGTTGTTTTTGATGGGTTTTTTTGTTAATTGTAAACAATTATTCACAGGTGGTTGTCTCGATAAAAATGTATAATTACATTTTTATTCAATTTCCTTTTAATTATTAATTGTTTTTTTTTTTAATTTTAAATTCCACTAATAGATCATTACAAATATTATTATATATATATTAAAAGTTAATTGATTAAAAATCGAGTTTTAAATCCCACAAACGTATTTTTTCTATATTATAATTTGGAAATTTAATTGATGAACTCAAAAATTGTCAATTAATAAAGTAAAGGGTGTGTAGTTTCACAGTGAATGAAATAAAACTCAAAGAGGTTTTTAAGCTGTAAACTCCTGATGATGGACTAATAATCCGAAATATATTGAGTTTGTATAAACCTCTTTGAGTTTCATTTCATTCGCTGTGAAATTACACACCCTTTACTTTATTAATTAATATCATGTTTCACCTAAAACCTACTCCACTTTCTCTAAATAAAATAAAAAATTGTCATTTAATTTAAAAAAATTATGCGGTATTTATTTAAATACCTATACATATATACACATAATCTGTGGGCCACTACAAGGCTTGAAATGCAAAAACTGGGGGAGGGGGAGGGGACGAGGGTGGGGATGATGGTGGGGGAGATGTGGGGGGTGCAGTGGTGCTGGGGTATGGGGGGCGAGGGAAGTGGTTTCGGGGGGTGGGACGGAATTGGAGTGGGGTGGGGTGTAGGTGGGGGTGAATTTGGGGTGGAGGGGTGCAGGAGGTAGGGTGAAGTGGTGGGGGTCCGGGGGGCGAGGGGATTAATATACAGCTTTTAACTGAAGCAAAAAGTTACCGAGCATCGCTCGGTTTCCCAGGCTACTTCTAGATATTATTAGACGAATCGACCTCTAGAAAGTAAATCATAGACTTTGAGTTTTTCATATCGATCATGTGAATGGAAGTTTTACCTACGTCTCAATGAATTTGTAATAAATTTATTTTATTTATTTTAACATCGAAAACTTTTAGTCTTTTACTAGGGTAGGCCAACTATTTTTCAATTATCCTGTGAACATATATGTGTTAATTTATTAAGTTTCTATGATTATTTGTTTCAGTTCTGTTAATCTTTCAAGACAATGAAAATTTAAACTTCAATTTCAAAACAAATTCAAAAAAATAGATAAATAATTTTGGGCCTAAATGGATGTGTAATGTGGATGAATCATGATTTATTCAAGTAATTAATACCATTTGAGATAATTTCACTCTAATTAAATTATTAATAAGTTTCTAATTTATTATTATTTAATTCAATTAAAAAACATTTATATTTCGAATAGTCAATTTGGAAAATGCCTACAGGAATTTATAGAGTTTATTGAAAATAAAAAAACAGCTATAGCTTCTAGATCAGGGTTATCATCCGGGGTGGATTCCCCTCCAAGGGGAATTTTACACCTTTTCCATGTTGCTGAGAGATATCTGTCTGCTTCGGGCAAAAATTTGATACTTATTGAATTTTGAACAGTTATCCTTGTAGGCGTTATAGTTTTTATATTTCTTTATTTATTTTTATATATACAGTATAATTAACTCGAACCGTGTTTTTATAAAAAGTTGTATTTATTTTCCATCTGAACAATATAATTTACCATAATATCAATATACGAATAATCTCCTTAGTGAAATGGAAACACCAGGAAGTTGTTCGGAGGAAGATGCTTATTTTATACCAGAAAATGGGAACTCATACCAGGCAGAACCTTTAGGGATCGAACAGTTCTATTCAAAATTAAATGAGATGCAGGGAGTTTTAAGACTTTTAGAGCAAGATCAGGTTTCTCAATCAAATTTAAACAAAGTGACAAGATTGGAATCAAATATCAAGGTAATATCTTGGACTAATCATCTATTTCAGAATCCAATGATAGATAAAAAATATTATTTTAGGAAAATCAAGAAACCAATCAATTTAAAACAAACCAGGTTTGTAAATGAAATATATTATACGATTGATTTTTAATTGATTCTTGCTTGAAGGAAAAGTATATATTTCGAACCAATGTGAGAAGCTCTTTCCAATATGTAAGTAACAAATGGATCCTTATCTTATCTACCTGAATATTTCCTCTATTCAAACACATTCACCAAGTTATTGTTTAATTTCATTTCCATTACTATACAACAAATAAATATATTAATCTAAATATTGTATTCGTGAAAAAAACAGTTGTAGGTATTTTTCAGAACTTTACGTTTCTTTTGATTTCAAAAAAATTATTTTGTAAAAATCTTGATCTTTCTCTGTTGATAATTTTACGACTAGATTATTTTTCCCTTGAAATTGAAATCGGTCGAATTTAAAATTTTTAATTTGCTTTAAAGAAACTAATTTTTCCAAATTTCAATTAATGAAAGGAACATTTCACCCGAAAAATTTTGATTTTTATTAAAAGTTTTGCGATTTTTACTTTACCATACAGGGTATGTAATGGTCAAGTATTGTAATCGTGCATGAAAAAAGTGTTTTTTTTCCTTCATTTTTTTCAAAATATCTCAAAAACGGCTGAAACTATTTTGATTAAAAAAATTGAGCGAAACCATGGCATTTCGCTCTACAAAAAAGCTCTAATAAGTGAACATAGAAAAAAATTATATTTTTCGAGATAATAATTGTTTTGTCAAAATGTCTGTTAGTCTGTCCGTCTGGTTGTCCGGTTGTCCGTTAGTCTGTGCGTTATCAAATTTTTGTGGACGAGCTAGCTCAAAAACAAGTTTGAATATCTAAACCAAATTTCACACGTAGTTTTGGTCCACTGAGATTAAGAGCTGATTAGATTTTGGTGCATATCGACCCAAAATTAAGGGGGGTGGAGGGGGGGGATTAAAAATTAAAAATCTAAACCATTTGAGCAAACTCAACCAAATTTTGTATACATAATCAGTGGAACCCCAGAAGTCTAAAAATGCAAAAACTAACCGCCAAAAATGGGGAAGGGGTCAAAAAATGAAAATCTTGACCATTTACCAAACTCAACCAAATTTTGTATATATAATCAGTGGGACCCCAGAAGTCTAAAAATGCAAAAACTAACCGCCCAAAATGGGGGGGTGTATGGTCAAAAAATGAAAATCTAGGCTCTTGTACCAAACTCAACCAAATTTTGTATATATAATCAGTGGGCCCCCAGGAGTCTAAAAATGCAAAAACTAACCGTCCAAAATGGGGAGGGTGTATGGTCAAAAAATGAAAATCTAGGCTCTTGTACCAAACTCAACCAAATTTTGTATATGGTATATAATCACTGGGCCCCCAGGAGTCTAAAAATGCAAAAACTAACCTCCCCCTACATGAATATAAATAATTTTATTAAATATTAAATATAAGGAGGGGCCAGGTTGTATGGTAAAGTCAAGTGGATGGCCACATCAGAAGACGTCAGCTTATTTTTATAAAGAATTGTAATTTTTTTTATTGAATTACAATTTAGAGGCCAGCCACCTCGAGAGCATGTTCATTTGTGCCACAGGTCTTTATACATTATCTTTTTGATTTAAATTTTGTACAAGTTTGGTTTTATAGTAAAAGAAAAGTTAGTGAGTTTTCTATATTATCACATCCCTCATTTTCTGCAACACCGACATAATTCAAAATCTGTGTTTTCCAGGAGAATCAATTCAAACATTTGAAGTCCAATAACTTGATACATTCATTCGAAAATAACTTATCAGCATATTTTGTTGAAAGAATACAAGATAAAAGAAGCTATTAACGAATGAATGCATTAAGTTATTACTCGTGAAAAGCTTGAATTTTTCTAAATCTATATAAATAGTTGAAGTTTAGCTACTATTTTTATTTAATATGTTATTCTCCATGTAATTAAAGAACCTTATACAATATAATACCCGAGATAAAATACAATTGGTATATGACCGTACCTATATAAAATATATTTTGAAATACCCGATATAAGTGTTAAAAGACAATTCGTATATGACCCTGTGGACCGCGGGTTGGCCCGACCTGGTATAATTGTTTGAGACATTAACATATATCACTCATTTGCTGCAACACTGACATAACTCAAAAAGTGTAATTTTTCTGTAAAATTCGTAAAATTACGTCAACCACATTATGTATAATGATCTTTCGTACCTGTTACTGTACCCAGCTACTTTTGCAATGCTTATTTAGCGACTTTAAAATCTCGTAAGTGACAGTAATTTTCTTAGTTGAAAAGAGTAATTTAGAGATTATCTCTGCTGATTAAAGCCCATGGCTCACTCAAAATGAACAAATTCACAACTCATACCCTTTGAGAAAAATAATGAATAATTCTAGGAATATATTAACTTTTAGCTTTATACCTCATTTTTGTATCAAATCGTTTCTTCATTTTTGGGTAATTTCGAAAAAATTAAACCTATAATTTTTTTCACGATTACAATTTTCCCAGACTATATATACGGTAAAATAATACCTCATACCACTTATGGTAAGTATACAACAATTATCATTCAGGAGAGAATTATGAAGTAAATGGCAGAATTATTTCAGGAGGATTCTCCAAGGAATAATAAGTTTTATCGCAAATGCCAAGCTGATCTGAATGATGACAGAATGGAATCTCCCAATCAGGTCAGAATTTTTCTGCTAGCTTTTATAAATTAAATAGTGAATGAGAAAAATTATTTTCATTTAAATTTTAATCAAATTGAAAAAGATTATTACAAGATTAAACTTATTATTAATATCCTGTTGTCTCTCCTGATATCTTATAAATGAATAATCTTTGAACATTTAAAAATTTTTTAATCTTATATAATAATTTCCAATCTACTGTATATATAGGGGAGACCGGGGCTGGTTGACATACAGGTTGGTTGTCACAAGTCTCAGTTCTCGTTCGCTGTTGCTTCTTAGTGGTCTAAACTCAAACCACAGTACGATGACAATAATAAGAGTGGGGCATATAGGCACTTTCTAGTTCTAGTAACAGTTCTGGAATCTATTGGTGTTTTTGCATCTGTAAATTTTTTTATTGATATAATTAACTCTCATTATTCACTCTATATTCAAGAAGTCTATATTTCAAGTAATTTCTATTATTTTATAACAGTTTTTTTCAGTTCGGTTTTTGTCTGAAATGTCCGGGTTGGTTGTCTCAAAAATTCAGGGGATGGTTGTCACATGTAAACCTAAGAAAAAATGGATCCAGTGTATAAATTATAAGAAGTGGGCTCATGAATTATGTACCCTAGGACCAAATAATTTTTTTACATGTCAAAATTGTGAGAGTGCGCTCGAAAGTGTCTAGATCTAGAGGTTAATATAGGACATTTTCTTAAATATTTACTTAAATTACTATTTTATTGTCTAAATAGGTCCAACCCGGAGTCGGAGCAGGTTGTCTGAAAATTTGGTTTCTGGCGGGACTTTTTTTTCTTAAAAGCCAAATGCTGCTTTAGTCTCAAATTTGTGGGGAAAATATAGCCAAGGAAACATATTACTAGATACACTAATGATAGAAAAGGAAACGGTTAACACTGCCTCTTCAAAAATTAAAAACCATAAAATCTGACAACCAGTCCCGGTCTCCCCTACTATATTACTATATTAGAGCTCAGTACCAAAAAATAAGTAAATATACGAAATTCTTAGAGAGACTTTGTTTTTTATTCCCTCTTTCGCATTTGTTAAGCATTTAAAGTTAGAAACTAGAAATTTTGCAATTAACTAACTTAGCAGTGATTCCTAAATTGTGGATCGCAGCCCCCTAGTGGGTTGCGTTAATGATCTAGGGGAGTGGGTGCCAAAGAAATGCCAAATTAAAACAAAAATGGCTTATTAAGACACTTATTTTCATCTTTCGCTATGTAAATAAAAATATACCAAGAAAATAATAACTTATTGATTAATTACTGAATATTTGCTTTAGAATTATCTAAAGATTAGGAACTAGACTTCTGGATATCAAATCGATATCTAGGCGCTAATTTCAGAAAGTAGAGATCCGAATATAAAAATTATTTCACCATCCGAGAGCCTACATATTCTTCCCTATTATAGGCTATATTTTATTACGGTTACTTTTAAAGGAAACGATTAGAAGTAATAATTTTGTTAATCAAATTTGATTTTAATACATTTTCTTTGTTTATTTATAACAAATAAAACCAAAAACAATTCTTTGAATATTATTAATGGATTTAAGAGAATTTTTCGTCCACCCCGAGACTTCCTACCAGAACCAAGCTGCCGACCTGCGCCAAAGGCCCGGCCGACAGCTTGTACGTATTGTATATTGATAATCCTTATCTACCAATATAAATAAAAAATATTTCAATATACGTATTATATTTATTTAGAAATAATGAAAATACTCCAATCATTTTGGTGACTCAACCTGAAAGCCGGTTTATTATTGTATATATCATTTTTTTATTATTATATAACTTAATATTCAATTAGGAGTCATTTTTAATTCTTACCGATTCTGTATACCGGCGGTTATCACGGATTGCTTTAAGAAGAAATATAATTTTTTTGTAATTATAGCTCATCTATATTCTATACATGACATAGGTACTTCACTTTTAGATTTATTTTCTGGTTTTTAAGGATTACATGTAGGTCCATTAAGGTATTTTATATCAACATTATGTATATCATTCTGTTCAATCCATTTACCTCTCTTTCTAATAGAGATAAGAATCACAACACCAAGCATTTCTCTTTCAAAACTAATCCCAGTAGGATGAATACAACACGGCTGTGAAATTAGGAAGGTTGTTAAATATGCCAACACTACACATCTATAAAACTAACCGCATTTTATATTAACAAAGCAATAACTAATTTTAGAAACAAAGTCATCATTTGTGTCTGACGTGGTCCTTAGGAAAACGGTGTCTTCCTCTAGCCCAGTGTTCCGCAAAGTGTGTGCCTTGGCACACTGGTGTACCGTGGCCAATAGTTGGTGTGCCTCGGTAAAATGTCAAGTTTTGTGAAGATAATGCGCCTATATACACATATCTGAGAGTTTAACGAGCAGCAAGAGATGAGAGCAGCCTTATCAACGATTGATCCAAATTTTGATCGCCTGTGCTCAGTCAAGCAGGCTCATGTTTCTCATTAAAAATATTTTCATATTATATTGATTTCAATAATAAATAAATATTAAATAAACATTGTTTTTTTTTCTTTGGTGTACCTCTAAAATTTCTTGATTTGGTAGGTGTACCTTGAACACAAAAAGTTTGCGGAACACTTCTCTAGCCGTAATATGGCTTTGTTGTGCTTATGGATGTACCGCTAGAGGTACACACATTTTTCCTAAGAACCTTGGCCTTAGGCAAAGGCTAACCCCACGAACAACCTGAGCCTCAAATGAAAAATTACAATAAAAATATGTATAGACTACAGTAGAGTGTCGATATCCGGATTATCAAGATGTCCTTATTTTCGAAAAGAACCAAAAAAATGTCGTTTGAGTTCATAACAAAAAGAAAACTTGCTAAAATCGTTAAAAATTCACCTTAGTGGTTAAATAATTGGAGCAGATAAATAAAACCATTAATTAATATGCACTTATAATGTATTTTAATGAAAGAATATATACATACATATGTGATGTACAATTGTACATACATATGTATTTACAGAATACTCTACAGCTTATTTTTTTTACCGGATTTTTGACGTCGGATTATCGACACTCTACTGTAATTTACTTTTCTTGTGTCTTTAAAGAAATATATAAAGTTCGAAAATATTATTTGAAAAATTTCAATCTTGTCTAAAAAATGTTATTTTTGCAAAAAATACATTGCACTGAAAAAATGTTATCTTTCAAATGAAAACTGATAAAGAATTATCAGAAATTAAACATTAAAGAAGATAACGAGTTTTACTTGTATCAAGTAAAGTTCCCAGCTGTAGAAACCATGATCTATAAATTGAAATATTATAATAAATTGTATGAAAAACTAAAAATGTTCAAGGTTAATATGCTGCTAGGAAATTTTGAAAATTTATGCAATTTTTACTTTACCATACAGTGTATGGTCAAGTATTGTAATCGTGCATGAAAAAAGTGTTTTTTTCCTTCTCTTTTTCGAAATATCTCAAAAACGGCTTAACTATTTCGATTAAAAAAATTGAGCGAAACCATGGCATTTCGCTCTACAAAAAAGCCCTAATAAGTGAACATCGAAAAAATTATATTTTTCGAGATAATAATTTTTTTGTCAAAATATCTGTTAGTCTGTTAGTCTGTGCGTTACCAAATTTGTGTGGACGAGCTAGCTCAAAAACTAGTTTGAATATCGAAACCAAATTTCACACGTAGTTTTGGTCCATTGAGATTAAGAGCTGATTAGATTTTGGTGCATATCGACCCAAAATTAAGGGGGATGAAGGGGGGTTAGAAATTAAAAATCTAGGCCATTTGACCAAACTCAACCAAATTTTGTATACATAATCAGAATAATAATCATAACCCCAGAAGTCTAAAAATGGAAAAACTAACCACCCAAAATGGGGGTGATGTATGGTCAAAATATTAATATCTAGGCCATTTGACCAAACTCAACCAAATTTTGTATACATGATCAGTGGGACCCCAGAAGACTAAAAATGGAAAAACTAACCGCCCAAAATGGGGGGGGGGGGTAAAATTAAAAAATCTAGGCCGTTTGATCAAAACTCAGCTACAGAATTTTATATGCATGAAATCAGTAGGACACTAGAAGTCTAAAAATGCAAAACTGACTTCTCCCAGAACCGGGGGGGGGGTGTAAGGTCAAAAATTAAAAATCTAGGACGTTGAGCAACCTCAACCAAAATTTTGTACTCACATAATCAGTTGGGACCCAAGAAGTCTAAAAAGTGCGAAAACTAACCCCCCTCTCTACACAACATGATTATAAATAATTTTGTTAAATATAAGCAGAGGGCAAGATTGTATGATAAAGTCAAGTGGATGGCCACATCAGGCACGTCAAGCTTATTTTAATTATACTTTCATTAACCTAGTAAGTTTATATGGGCGTTTTTATATTTTTGCCTGCGCGCTTTATATTAGCTTCACCTGTATGTATTTAACTATGAATGTATCTATCAATGGGACTTTTGTTCCGTTAAGATTCCGCAAAAATTTCTTTATAAAAATAATTGTTTACTCAATTTAAAATTGAAATTATTTATAAAAAAAATGATACCCTGCTATATATTATAAAAAATAAACAAGCTATTTGATCAGTAAGGCACTAAAACGTACTAAAAATAATGTACTAATAAACATAAAATCAAAAAGCGTGGGGCACTTTGTCGAAATTAATTAAAAGTACATGCTTCTGCGCCCCACACTTTTTTTTATGTTTATTACATTATTTTGTACGTTTTAGTTCATTCCTGACAAAAGCGTGATTTTTTAGTTTTTTTTTTAAATATAACTTTACTAAGCCTGAGCTTAAGCATTTATTGAAATGATACTTTCACTAAAAGACAGGTTATTTGCTAAAGATAGTTAAGTAACAAGTTATCTTGGATTAGAGGAAAAAATACTTTATCCCAGTGATAGATAAAATAAAAATAATTAAAACACGAAGTAGGAGAGCTTCTCATACAAGATCGAAAACAAAACCACTAGCACCAACAAGCATAAAGCAAAATCTTTGTATAGCGACATGGTGAGTCTGCAAGCTAGAACGCTGAACAGGTACAAAGTACAAGTTCTTCAATCTTTTATGCTGAGTTTCAGCTCAAACTTTTCAAGAACTTATAAGGGCTCAATTTTTTCTAATTTTTTATCATATTTCAAATGGAAGTTTTAAAGATAGTCAACTCAAAATCAAATCAGTCAATTTGCTTTAACACCAGAACGAACATTCTAAGAGTTTTCTTTTTAGATTATCGTGATTAGTGTAATTTAGACATTCAGAAAAATTAAGAGGTCGTGGAATGTCATGCGTTTGAAATTAAATTCCACAAAGTAAAAATACGCTTCGTTACACAACTTTGACGCTGTTTAAGCCGATTAATATCCTACCCTCGCAGTTTCAAAAAAATATCTTTTAAGATAATTTTGTTCTTCGTCTTTCAGATATATCTAAACACAAATATTCAAGAAATGCAAAATTTTGTGGGAATTCAATACTTAAATTTTTTAGTGATTGTAGCTTACAAAAGGATTATTTTTGTAGATATATTAAGAATTAGTCAACTTAGGGGGGGGGTCAGGTTGTCCGCGGGGAAAAAGTGTTTGTCTATGGAGCGAGCACAAGGGCCAGTTTTAAACCCGGGACAGTGCAAAAATTTAACCGGGTATAATCTGACCTTATACCAATTTACGAACACATATAAAATAAAAATATTCATTTAGGATTTGACCAGATGGAATTTGTTCCCGAGGATTAATAGAAAAATGTCGATATTAGCTCATTGATTTATTAAAAATTTGTATATTATTATGATTATGCTATCGTATTTAGCTATTTTATCATTTATAGTTTGATAGAATTCATTTGATGTTATAACTGGAATTTTTTTCTATACTCTTTACATAATCTATTTTTTATTATCTTTACTTAGTAAGGAGAGGTGATCCGCGATTGGAGGTAAGTGTACACCTCTTTGGAAGTATTTTGGAAGTACTTGGAAATATTTGGAAGTATTTGGAAATATTTGGAAGTACTTGGAAATATTTGGAAGTACTTGGAAATATTTGGAAGTACTTGGAAAAATTTGGAAGTACTTGGAAATATTTGGAAGTACTTGGAAATATTTGGAAGTGCTTGGAAATATTTGGAAGTACTTGGAAATATTTGGAATTACATGGAAATATTTGGAATTACTTGGAAATATTTGGAATTACTTGGAAATATTTGGAATTACTTGGAAATATTTGGAATACTTGGAAATATTTGGAAGTACAAGTGGAAGTAGGTGTACAGCATATTAGGTCTCGGTTCACCCCTCGCTTAGTAATATACTAGCTACGACGCCCGCCTTCGTTGGACCTCTGCTGTCCAAGGGGCTTCGCCCACTGAACTCTCTTCCCTCCTCTACCTCCAAACACTCTCCACTCCACCGACCCTGTCCCAAAATCCGGTCCCCTCTCCCGTATCTGATCACTCTCCGCCACACCAACCCCCATCACTCTCCACTCCATTTCTAGCTCTCTAGAGGACCACAGATTATGTAAACAAAATTTAGTTGAGTTTGGTCCAAAGGGCTAGAATTTTCCCCATTTTGGGTGGTTAGTTTTTGCATTTCTAGCCTTATGGGGGTCTACAGAATATGTACACTAAATTTGGTTCAGTTGGTTCAAAGACTTAGAATTTTCAACTTTTTTACCCGCCCCCAATTTCTGGTGGATATTTTCAACATTTCTTTAAACAAAAATGTCAAAAACTACTTAGTTTACAACTATGCTTCTAATGGAATTTTCCGTAGCGTAGGTAAAGAGTTTAGGAGTTATTTGATTATTTTTTATCATTTCTGGGGGGGGGGGACATAGAGACACAGGCAGTAATATATGTGATAATTTTCTCATTCAGAATATACTGTCTACTCAAATGATTATGGAAATATTGATCTCGTTAATGAAGGTCTCGAATCAATAGCATAGCTATTTCCAATCTACAAGTTGAATTTGTTTTACAATATGATGAATACTCATGAAATATTTTAGTAAATATGTATAATATAATTTTTTTTTTTAGATTTTATGGGCTTACTCTGAAATACTATTCAGTTTATTTTGCCCCAAAGGAACACATCAAAGACACTTGTTGATTTCTATTTCTCATTTGTATATTTTATTTTTATGCTCAGTAAAAACCAACCTAGTTTGTTTAACAAACTTGAATAAAGGGATTTTCATTGTATATTTTCTAGAACTCTATCTAAATTTGGAAATCTAAATAAACATAATATTAAATCAACTGTGGCATATGACGTCAGTTTTACTACTCTTAAGTCCAACAGATATTACACTTCTGGGACAAAACATTTTTTACAACTTGCATTTTAATAAATTATTAAGGAATACGTAAAATTTTCTTAAAAATGTTAATTTTTCTGAGAGACTTATATAATATAAATTTTTTATGATATTTGATCTTCTATAAAAATGTTTCAAAATTTGCTCAATTCAAAAATATTATTTATAAAATTAAAATGGTATTTTGTCAAAATTACATATTGTTTTATGCTTTTTAGGGGTTTAAAAAGTAAAACAGGACTCTATTTGTGTCGTTACAATGTGTATTGCGACGTCACACTATCGCTTTTATACCCTTAAATTGTAGAATTTTTTATAAAACTCAACTAAAGGGATTTAATATATTTTAAGTTTAACTTTATTTATTTATTTTACCAACATTTTCACGTTGAAATAATAATAACCTGAAATCTAAAAAATATATTTGAAATTTTTTTTAATTTTTTAATTTGAATTTTCTGACACCACACTTTTTAAGATCCCCGGGTCGCCCTGTCACATTTTGTCATAAATCTGAGATGCCCTCTCTCCCCTTACTATGTGAGAAAAATTTATGGACGGCCCTTGATTTGTATTAATAAACTTCACTTTTATGCAAATTTTCAATTTTCTAGCTCAGGCATCAGCTTGCTAACAAAAAAAAACGTTTCCTGAGAAACAAAATTTCCCAAATATCAAAAATTGCTCAGATCTAGCAAAAGGATTAAAATTTAAAAATTTTCCCTCCTTGATTCGGGTAAATAAGTGATTTTTGAATCAATAATTCCACAGTCTTAAATAACTGTGCAGATTTTTATTCAGATCCGAAAAAGGGAATGAAATTTAAATTTATTGCCTCCGGGACGTCCCGTTTCTAGGGATGAAAAGTCTTAGAAAGTTCATCCTTGTGCCAAAATATTTGTATTTTTAACGAAGGGAATTGATTAGATTTTGGACTCTATCTTTATAATTTATGATTCAAATATGCAGAAAACATCATTTTTTTCATCGGTTTTTATCAAAATTTTAAGGTCATCACATAATATAGGTATAAATAATAGACATGACTGAGTAGTGGAAAAGTTTTCACTTTTTCACTACTCTTTCTAGATTGCGTTCCTATTTATCTTTTAGAACCCTTGATGCAGGCCGAAATAATGATTTACAACAGTTGTCATAATTTCGATCAATTTATATAATAATCTTACGTTTAAATTACAACTGAAATAGCTTATCTGATCTTAAATGCAAGCAACCTAATCACTATGTGGTTTTGACAAACTATGTTTAATTCCAATAAACCTTTAACATGAATACTTTATTTTTATTTTGTTCTTGTTACTTTAATTTCTAACTTCAATTTTCGAACTCCTTTGAATTAATGAATTTTTTAGTTGATATAAAAGATATTCATAAGAATTTTGATGGCTTGGTGTGTACTGGTATATTAATTTTTTATTGTTAAAGAATAAATAAATTGAATTTCTTCTTTCCAGTAATTTATTTTATTATTCAAATGGTTAATCCAAATATTTCGAGAGCGCTTGCGGTATCTCTTCCTCAGTGGAAACTGTGGGACCACACAAAAGGCAAGTACGTGAGTTATTATTAATTACAGATGTCAAAGGTATTCACCCACACCCCCACCAATGTGCCGACCCCATTAGTTTGTACAGAACATTTATAAAAGCTTGATTAAACACCATATATATTATATATATACAAATTCACAAAATGAGATAATTTTTACGAGTATATACAACTATGTACATCTATTCACAATGAAGTCTGAATGAAATTTAAAACAATTTGCATTCGAGCTGATTTATATTTAATATGAACCAACTAATATTAATGATTAGTCAAGGAAAGGTCAAATTGTGGTCGTTGACCAAAATTTTAATCGAATTTTCAAAAAAATAAACATTTATGATTTTTATTAATTAATTCCGCATCTCAAAATGTAGACAATATTGTTGTCGTTAACCTTTCCTTGACTGATCATTAATTATTAATTGGTTCATATTAAATTTAAGCCAGCTCGAATACTAATTGTTTTAAATTTCATTCAGACGTCATTGTGAATAGATATACATAGTTGTATATACTCGTAAATGTTATCTCATTTTGTGAATTTGTGTATATACTATATATGGTGTTTAATCAAGCTTTTATAAATGTTCTGTACAAACTGATGGGTCGGCACATTGGTGGGGGAGGGGAGTACCTTGACATCTGTAATTAATAATAACTCACTGACTTGCCTTTTGTAAGGTCCCACAGTTTCCACTGAGGAAGAGATACGCAAGCGCTCTCGAAATATTTGGATTGACCATTTGGATAATAAAATAAATTACTGGAAAGAAGCAATTCAATTTATTTATCCTTTAACAATAAAAAATAATAGATATTAGTTAACGAATTAGCTAGGTCAGAACCCGTAATTCATTATTGCAAACCAAGATCATTGAATTAATTAAAAACCTTTCTAATTAAAATAATTTTTCCACTAGAAAATTAAAAAACGACATCAAGATAAAAAAGAAGAAATTGATTCTGAAAAGTTCAAAGGTAATATTATTAAAGGTTCAAAGTTAGTAATGAAGATTAAAACTATAAGATTATATAATGATAAGTCTATAAATTTAGATGGCGCTAACAAAAGAGGTGAAATTATGTGTCCGATATGTCATGAAAAAGTTGAGCCAGTTGTTAGAAGACAAAGAAACCGAGTTACGAGAGGAAATATGTGCAGTATGCTTCTATTCGGGTAATCTGTGAATTTCTTAGAGATCTTTGATATGTGTATAATGAATTTGTATTCAGAAATTCATTAATGAAATTTATTGATCTATTATAGTCATTTTAACAATTAACTTAATTTCATATTTTAATTTTTACTCAATTAATGAACCCTATATATTAGTAGACATTGTATCTTTTCACTTTTAAGACAATCTATATTAATAAAATAAGAAGTTCGGTTGGTAAGTAGGTGGTATTTTAATTAGTTAGATTTAGATTGCAGTATAGGTAGGTTCAATTACTTATATCTAGATGGCAGCGCTACCGCTAGAATATTTTGTTAAGATTTACAGATTTCCAATTATAATCATTTTCAAATCAATTCAAAATTTTCTCTGTTAATTTAAAAATAATTCCAGGAATGAGACCCTCCCTTTCTAGAGCTAGTTGACGATGGGCCGAATGCCTGGTCGTCAACTAGTATAAAATAAAATATGTTTCTAAGAATCTACTATTAATATTATAAAGTTACAATTGATTGTGAATTCATTATGAGAATAAGATCTTAGGAAACTAGTTCTGGTCATATTGCTTGAATTCTACCTTGAATTGATCAGCAGAAAATTTAGGGATATCTTCCAAACACTAGCGATGGCTATAATTATCTCCTAAACACCTTTGTACCAAATGGGAGAAATCACTTGATCCTTATGACTTGTCAGAAAGTTTGTATTCACCTCTTTTTGGGAATTGGACCCAAGTGCCAAAGAACAATCAGGATCAATCGCTGATTTTTGAGACGTAACATCCGTAAAATTTAGTTTCGCCTCGAAGGATAGCAATTGACTGGGATTGTTTGGGTCCAATTCCTAGTAAATGAAAATATCTGGTGGCTTTCTTTTAAAGATTAAGCTAAAATAATAAATTATTCTAAAAATCATGACTTCGATGATCATTTCGTATCCTATATTTACAAATACTTGTAATTTGATTAATATCTAAATCTTAAGTCAATTAATTCATTTGTATTTGTAGGTGTTTTCCTTTCTGTTTTCTCCCATACATCATGACTGGAAAACAGATTGTCAATATCTATTGCAGTAAATGTAGTGCTTATTTGGGATCCTACGATTTTGTATAGTACCTACGTTTAGAAACGGTGACAACATTCAATGTCGAATTCCATATTTATATACCTATGTTTTAAATGATTCTAAATTCTTATTGAAATGTAAATAAAATAAATTATATATTTTATAATTGAAAAAAATGAGATAATCGATTATTTATTTATTTATTTTTAATTTACCATGCAGGGTAATGTCTAGTATTGTAATCAGGCGTGTTTTTATTTTGCTTCGTTCTTTTGAAACATTTCAAAAAAGGCTGAACCTATTTTGATAAAAAAAATCAGCAAAACCATAGCGTGTTGGTCTATAAAAAAGCTCTAATGACTAAACATCAAAATTTTATTATATACGCCCTAAATCAAAAACTAGTGTTAACTCGTGTTCTTAAAAAAAAGTTGTTTAAACACTAGTTCGAGAGTAGCGATTCTAGCCAAATCCCCGAAGGCAGAATAAACCCAGTCGTATGTCGTATGGGTTGCGGATAAACAGGGGCTTGAGAAAATAAATTGATACTGTTAACTTCATAAATAATAAAAATTTTAAAGATTTACTAAATTTTACTAGTACTATGAAATATTATTTTTAAGAATCTGAAGTTACAAATGTCTTTACTTTATCCAATGCGAAGCAATCGGTCTCGCGACAAGCGCGACTTCAAAGGGTCTTCAAGTAAAGACTACGGAACCCATGGACTCAATTAAGGTGACAAATTGTAGTATTCAATTAGATTGAATTTTAGCATGTGACGGTTTTTCCAAAAATTACATGGGGCCTCTTCGAAAGGCCAAAAAGTGCGATTTTTTCAGGAAGTGCGTGCGGATGGATGGATGTTATCGTTTTTTTTTTATATAGTTCGTATTAATAGTAGTGGATTCGTATAATAAATAGGTCCAAAATTAAGAGGGAGGGTGGAGGTTCGGTCGTAAATAATTATTTATAGGCCTGGTGGAATGGAAGGGATCAAAGGTAGAGGGATGGGGTCCAGGGGGCATGACCTGACTCTCAGGGTTAAAGTGGCTTTGATGGAGAGACTCAGCTCTCTTATCGAAATTTAGTCCTCCTTAGAAATTTATCTAGATACGACTTTAAGTGATGCATTCCGTGGATATACACAAATTTCATAAATAACAAAAAGATCCCTTTTAGGTTGCTGAGTTTGAAGATAACAAATCGCCTAAGATCTGCATCACTAAAAGCTAAAAAAACCTGAGAATGAGAGTGATGCCGATAAAATGTGACCTAATTTTGAAACCACGTGAGATAAAGCTTGTGGCTCGGAGTTGAATTGGGCTCTGTTTTCTGATGACACAAATGTACTCAGAAGAAAGAAGAAGCAAGATTCAAAAAATTCAACCCCACGGAGAAAGATAGAGATGTCCACCTAGTATGTTGGGTAGGTATAAGAACTTGAAAAAGGAGGTTTAACTGTAGAATATGGGTGGGAGGGGAGGAAAAGAATTGATGAAGGAGACGATCTGCAGGTTGTGTGGGAAGGAAAAAGAAACATACGATATGGATACATTGGAGTGAGGCCAATTGAAGCATATTATAAATAATCAAGATTTATAGTAAATGGTTAAGAGAATTAAACTGAACAGATGGGACGAAAAATCTTAGGGGAAAAATAAAGATAGAAATGTGTATGTAGTGGAGAGAATGGAAGGGAATGGACAAGTGAAAAATAAATGTTTAAATTTGTACAAGTGTTATTGGGCGAAACGACGTATATGTATAATAATGTATGTAAATAGGCCTAAGTCTCGAAAAGAGAAAGGACAGAATCAGTAAATAAAAATAAAATAAAACTAAAAGTTCCTTTTATTTTATTTCAGAAGCCGTGTCGAATAATTCTGAACTTCCAAAGTAATAAAAATCGTATCTGATTGAGGAGTTAAATTTAGTGCAATTTTAGTTGAAAAACGATAAGAATATCAATTATTTCAGTCTAACCATTAAAATTTTGATTCCTTCAACAGGAATTTGAGTGATTGGGTTTTCAGACATTTGGGCATTAAAAATAAATATGGGACACGAGCACGACTTACGTGGGAAGTTGTTGGAGAAATATTGGATATGGTTTGTTTAATCAAGACCAGCCATTTTTTCACATTAGTAATTGTGTCGTATTTAACAATTAATTTTTTTTACCAAAGAGAGATTTTTTTTTAAATAAGCCTTTTATTCTTTCTTGAGAAATTTATGTATGATCTTTCTCTTTTAGGGTTATAACACTGATTCTCCTCTACTTATTTTCTATACGCTCGAATTCTTTTTTCTTTTATAAACTAATTTTTTTTTTTTTTTAATAAAACTTTAGAATATTTTAAAATTTTCTTAGCAAGTTTTTTTTTATGATAATGACTCAAGAAGATTCAACATGTATTGATTGACTCTCGCATCGTGAAAAGAAGAGAAAGAAATTTAAAAGGTTACGATATTCAAAGGTAGCTGGGAATACCTATCTTTAATGTTCGAAGAATCTAAATAGCTCGAAAAAGAGTGAGAGAGAAATGGAGTTCGATGCCCGCAAGAATTTAAAAAAATTGAATATTTCCAAAATAAACAAACGTCTCCAGGAACTGACGATCGCTGGTTCTAAAGAAACCAGACGCCTGCGGCTGACTACTTCAATAACAAGCAACTATGATTCATGTGAGGAATTACAATATATTTTACCCCAGCTGGTAACTAACTCACCCGTCACCAGATGGAAACCGGGCACTCAGATTCTATATATACAGGTTGAGTCTGGAGGAATGGACCAAACTCCAGAAGTGTATTATTGTGCTTGTGAAAATAAAGTAAAAAAACTCAAATGTTGTTTTCCGATTTTTATTTGCTTTCAATTTATAGCATAATTTAAAAGAAAAATAATTTTTAGGAAAAAAAGCGACTTAAAAAATTAAATGCAACAACTAAAATAATAACTCAAAAATAAAATAAATTGCACTAAAAGGTATAAAATAATTATCTAATTTAGTTACAACAAAATGATGAAATTGTTACATGAAATAACTTTTTGAAGTCGGTGCCAAACATATACATTTTATGAATAGCACTCGATTGATCTTACTTAGCTTGTATTGATGACAACATCGCGTAAGCTCGCTTATATAGTTTGTTTTACACCGACTTCAAAAAGTCATTTCATTTAACAATCTAATCGTTTTGTTGTAACTAAATTAGATAATTATTTTATACCTATTAGTGCATTTTATTTTATTTTTGAGTTCTTATTAATTTAGTTGTTGTATTTAATTTTTTTCAAGTCTCGGGTTTTTTTTCTAAAAATTATTTTTATTTTTCTCTTTTTAGTGATATGTTATTTTGTCATTGATCATATCATCAGAACTTGACCAAATTAATATGGGACCACCCCTTAGGTACCTCCTTTCCAATAAAAAAAGAATCATCGAAATCGGTCCATAAACAAAGAAGTTATCCGTGAACATACATAACAAAAAAAGGTCCAATACCAATGAAATTTATACGGGGCCAATCGGGAACTAGACTGAACCCAATGCAAAAAAAATTATCGAAATCGGTCTACATAGTAAAGAGAAATAAATGTTAAAACACACAAAAATAAACTGCAACGGATCGTTGCTAAACTTTATCCAAATTCATTTGAAATATTAATATGTTTGTTCCTTTATTATTAATCAGATATCACTTGCAATTTGTAGTTCATATTGACATTAATTCAAAAATAATTCTCATTTAATAGTTGAGGAATAACCATTCTACATTTGATTTTTGACATTTCGGTTATTATTGTAACCATTGCTGAAGACATGGAGGAATCGACTTAAAATCAAAATAGCCATCGATTCTCATCTAATACTTGAGGAATAACAATTCTACATTAGGTTTTTGACGTTTCGATTATTATTGGTAACCATTGCTGAAGGCATGGAGGAATCGACTTAAAATCAAAAATAACGATCGATTCTTATCTAATACTAGAGGAATAACCTTATTGCATTCCATTTTTGATGTTTTGACTATTAATGGCAACCTCTACTGAAAACGTGGAAGAATAGACTTAAAATCAAAAAGACTAAATTCTTTTATGGCAAACAACTCAAGCTTGAGTTGTTTACCAAAAAGAATTTAGTCTTTTTGATTTTAAGTCGATTAATTTATTAATTAACTTGAGTTGTTTGCCATAAAAGAATTAATTAATTAATTAATTTAGATGAGAATCAATCATTAATTTAGATGAGAATCAATCGCTATTTTTGGTTTAAAATCGATTTCTCTGTCTTCAGCAAAGGTAACGGATAAGAAAACAACGCAGTTGCTATGGTTACTCATAAAAATTCCTCCCAAATTTTTAGCATTTCACAGAGAAAGCCTATCCATTCTTACTTAAGCAAGGCTAAATGAGCTATATTAAAACTTTCAAATGAATAAATTTTAAAGAATTAAAAAAATTAAAAAAAGTACCATCTTACTCTAGAGTAAAGTACTTTAAAATATAATTTTACTAAAAACTTTATTTAACCTTTTTTGTGGTCCCCAAGGTACTTAATTAGGATATTAAATTTCATCAAAATTGATTAAGTCATTTTCAAGATATTTAGAAAAACTAAAAAAGTACTGAAATAAAGTACTAATGTTTGCGGGCCGATATGTACCAAAAACTAATCAGCGCTTCATTTTGTTAAACTAATGGTAGGTATTCAATTTCATTTCAATCGGTGCAACGGTGTGGAAAAAATCGTGGGCCAAAAAAGCGATAACATACATCCATCCATACATACATCCATACATACATCCATACATACATCCATTCGCACGCACTAAATGAAAAAATCGCACTTTTTGGCCTCTCGACGAGACCTCTTGTATTTTTTGGCAAAACCGTCACATGCTAAAATTCAACCTAATTGAATACTACAATTTGTGACTTTAATTGAGTCCATGGGTTCCGTAGTCTTTACCTGAGGACCCTTTGAAGCCACGCTTGCCCCGAGATCGATTACAATACTTTACCCATGCTTTGCATTGGATAAAGTAAAAATGGCACTTTTGGCCTCTCGACGAGACCCCATGTAATTTTTGGCAAAACCGTCACGTGCTAAAATTCAACCTAATTGAATACTACAATTTGTGACTTTAATTGAGTCCATGGGTTCCGTAGTCTTTACCTGAGGACCCTTTGAAGCCACGCTTGCCCCGAGAGCGATTGCAATACTTTACCCATGCTTTGCATTGGATAAAGTAAAAACAGACATTCCGTTGAATTGATAACCTCCTCCTTTTTCAAAGTCGGTTAATAAACAAAATTTCATACATTAACTTTTTGGTAATCATAGCATCTTATAATAAATGTTCAAAAATACAACCATTCACCTTTTAAACCAGGAGTGACGGTGATTTGGTGTTCATTTTAAAGTTTGTATCATTAAAGACATTTCGCAAAGTTCGATTCGAGCGGACGTGCACTGCCAGTCAGGAAGCAACTCGGCCCATGCCGTCAAGCCTCTGTAACTTCGCACTGGAAACCTCTACAGGGCTGAATATTTTTTCCACAATACTAGTCCATGAGCTTAACTAAATTACTAAATTTCATATGTCTATTGCCTATACAGCCCATGTTACAAGAAGCCAAAAATAGTGAAAATGCCATTTATTTATTTAAAATTACGCTATAACTTGAAAGCAAATAAAAATCCGATAACGATATTTGAGTTTTTGAAGCTTTGCTTCTTAAAGCGCGCTGGGCAAGGCCTAAATGGGAAAAAAGCGACCCCGTAAGATTCTCACTGCGCATGATTCTGGGCTGCTGGTAGGGGAAGTGAGAGAGGGCGGGTGAAGCAAGAGAGAGCACAATAGCAAAGGGCTTTCAATTTTAACTTTCAACTGCCAGGGTATTAAATGTCACAAAAATGATTTCAAATATACAGTTATTAGAAATATTAATGTACCACTACTAACTGAGACGTGGATGGGTAATGATGAACATTATGATGTACCTAATTTCGACTGAATTGTTCAATACAAACGAAGTGATGTTCGAGCAAGTGGAGTAGCAATTTACAAAAATCAAATGATAAAACAAATATTATTACTCCGAATATTGAAACAACCATGTCGAATACTAATGATGTAAATGTTATACGGACAATTATTGGAGATATCTCTGCAAGTATGTGCAAAATGGACAATAACGTTGAAATAGTCATGGTAGTCATTTATATTTCACCGAATTCTAAATTGGAAGACATAGAATTTTTCATTCATCCTGCACTTCTAGAAAATTCTAAAGAGGGTTCTCTTTTACTTGGTAAAAATTTTCATCAGCTTCCACTAATTTTGGCTGGCGATTTCAATGTTAACTTTGCAGATCCAAAATCAGATGGCTTAAAATTATTTCTATTGGATAAATTTGATTTAAAATTAAGCAATTACCCAGCAGCATCTACAACTAAATATGGAACCACCATTGATGCAGTTTATTTTCACGTGTACAATACACTCCTGGAGTTTGGCCCTTTCCTCCGACTCACCCTGTATATATAATATATCCGTATTGAGAATTCAGATTTTGGGGGACCGGGACGACCACTAACTCAAGAGAAGAAAGCACATGGAAAACTAACATATAAAATCCATTCTTACAAGATGAGGGGCTTATCGGGATCCTAAGGGTCCATGCGCAACTAATAATAAAAATAAATAGTAAATCATGTAAATACATAGACTATTAATCTGTCTCAGAGTGAATAACAGAAATATCAAATGACGTAAATTAGATATTAAAAGTAATCAATTATTATATTAAGATTTATCTTAATACGAAAAAAATCATTGAATCTCAAACATGCTATTAATTAGAACCAACATTTACAAATCTTAATCATCTTTTTTTTATTGTTAATTACGTAAAATAAGGGGAAAAATTCTGATATACTAAATTTTTTATAATTTTATAATTATTAAAATGAGAAAAAATAATACTTATCATAAATCATATAATGATATCAATAATGATAAATACGTCATAAAGTAAATATTAATTAGGTTTTTTTTTATTATAGTTATTCGATATCAAGACCGGAAAAGGCAGGGGGCTAGGGGTACGGCACCGAATATTTAAAAATTGATAAATAAGAAAATGTATAGCTATAATATTAAAAATAATTCAGTATGATCATATTTTCATTAAAAACTTTTGTTTCATTTTTTTTGTTTCACTCAGGATGAGTATCTATAGGCTTGTTATTTTTAACATATTCGTCATCCTAATTCCAATGAATGGCTGAGTTTAACTCATGATAAGATTAATTTAGTAATTATCCAATGTACAGATAAATAAATATTGAAGCAAAGGAGGAAACTTTTCTGGGCTGGGAAGCTTTCTGAAAATTTTTGCGATTTGACAATTCTATCAGCGAATGCTTTGAGATAGAAGGCTGAAATTTCGCACAGAGGTATAGTTTATTAACACAAATAAGCCCATCAAATTTTGGCTTATTTATTCATTCAACAAAATATTTGATCGTGAGAAGAGTTGAAATCACAATCACTTGAAAGCTGGAGCATAAAATTAAAATTATACCTATATAGTATTATCCGAGGGGTGAACCGCGACCTAATATCGTATACACCTACTTCCACTTGTACTTCCAAATATTTCCAAGTATTCCAAATATTTCCAAGTAATTCCAAATATTTCCAAGTACTTCCAAATATTTCCAAGTACTTCCAAAATACTTCCAAAGAGGTGTACACCTACTTCCAATCGCGGATCACCCCTCGGTATTATCCTTTGTCTGATCCACATTTCATAATTACTTTTTAGGGGCCTTCTGATTTGGCGATCAAATTATTTTTATAAATTAAGTCAATTTTCCCTTCAAATTCAGTTTCTGTGATTCTACCATACAAATAATTTAATCCCAAATCATAAGAAATGATGGACTAGTCCAGCGCTTCTTGAACTTTTTCACGGCAAAATTATATTTAGGGGCATTTCAGAAATTGTTGGAAATTCTCCCCTAATCCAAAGTCGAAATTCATTAATTGACAGGAATACTTTGAATTAATTTTTTTGAATTGATTTTTAGCCACTGTATTTTATAATTGTTTCATTGTCATTTGTTTTATGTTTTCGACTTCAAAATTTAGTTACACGACCCAAAAATAGGGTCGCGACCCATAGTTTAAGAAGGACTGAACTAGACTAAGGAAATTACGAGAGGATGTCATCTACTATATCCGAGATGGAATATATAATTTTAAACATACCTACGTCAGGAATGGGTGTGTTTGCACTCTCGGGAATCGAGCCCGAGTGTCAAAAATAGCAATCCAGCTACCCTGTGTGGTGAAATCTCTGACATAATATGTATCGCGCCAAAATATTTCATCCTAAGAAAAATCAATGAGGTTGTCCTCCGCTTGATATAAATAAATATATGTATATATATACCTGCCATTCAAGATAAAATATATATATATATATATATATAACGAATATAAATAAGGTATGTAGGTATATTTATATATCATTTATTTTCTAGGGACTATAGTTTTGAAGGATTGACCTTCATTAATAGTCTTTAACAATTATACATATTCTATCTGTTATTTCTAATTTAAAAGATTGATGATGAAGGTCAAACCTTCGAAATTATAGTTACTACCAAATTAATTATATATTGTGACAAACCTGGACTTGTAAAATAATTTATTGTTTATTTTACTTCGCCCAGTTTGCGCTCTGACCAAGCTACCCCTGCACTTCTCCTCAATATTGAAGATGAGACAATATTGAGTAGGTTGCAACAATAAAATGGTTTACGAGCAGGGTGTACTCAGGGAGATAATCTGCTATGCTTAGACGCTCTATAAATTATATTAAAAGGCGCAATGCTGAATTTAAAGGTGTTATTGTATCTTATCTGCTTCGCTGGGTTGCGCCCTTGTTGGTCTAACTGATGTTATTATGATTAGCCCCCCGTTACTTAAGTGAAATATTGATGAGGCTAAAGATGCTGCACAGGGAAGTACCTTATGGAACAGATACTTAAAAAATTTAATTAAAAATTAACCTGGTAGAAAATTTTCCTTATAATTGAGGGTAAAACGGACTGGAGTGATCAGTTACCTGGAATTGGAAGCTGAAAAGAAGAAAAAAAATCTTATTGTCTATAGACGGATTGATAATAGAACCAGGTAAATTAATTCAATTCAAATAACTGGAATTTGTTTATATTAAAAATATTGTTTATTTATAATAATTGAAATTGTGACTTTACTAAGTTTACCTTGTAAACAAAAGTTATCAATTATAAGTTTGTCGGTAATTTAAGGTAAGTAATTATAATTAACAATAACAATAATGAAATAATCTATCACGATATTTTAATTGTGAACAATTAATTCTTCACTTGAGAAAAATCAAGAATTGAAGTTAAAATGTTATTGTAAACAATCTATTCAAAATTGGTTCTAATAATACATTAATTAAATGTAAACAATGAATTATCGATTGGTACAACCCAATTGACTGGAAATTTAAATTTTATATAAAATAATTTATTCAAATTAATTATCACTATTAAATTAATCAAAACTGTACGGAATTGATTGTTCACTTGAGAAAATAATTAATTGGGAAGTCAGTATTAATAAAAATTAATATTCAAAAGCCCTAATTCCTTCAGTCAAATTTTGACAGGTGAGTTATAATATTTAGTTTTATTTAATTTTTTAAATTTGGTATAAATAGTTTTATTATCTAATTATATGCAATTAGCAGTCTTTATCAGTTAATTTAATCTATATGTAATTATTTAGTTTTGGTTTATTTGATTTAACCACTCATTCATGTTGATGACATGGTTTGTTTATTTACATGTTTTTTGACAGTTGTCAAAAACTATTTGTTTTGACAGATGTCACTCGCTTCCCTGATTCATTTGACGTCAAATATACTTCCTGATTACAATTCGATCAGGTGTTTAACTCTTTCAAATTTTCACACAAATCTTAATTTAATTAATTAAATTGAACAATTTCAATCTTTGGTCATAATCATGTATTTCTTATAATATTATAAGATTTTAATTTAAAAATAAAATTTTTAATAAATGTTATTATTATGTTTAGGTAATTTTCTGCAACAACACATCCGCTAAATAATAATTGCGATTATTTAATTTAAACGTTTTATGAATAACTGGTATTGGAATACGCTTCAATGCATATTCAATTGATTTAATGATTTATTGTGAAGAATGGATCGGAATTTTGTCTGTGATTTGTGTCATTATTCTCTTGACCACTAGGTAGGTTTTATTGAAATGGAGTTGTCAACTGCTTCGGATACTACCGACCCATTTGGGAACTATACATTTACTATAAGTTAAACTTGTTTTGTTTACTTTTTTTTTCTAATAGTGCAGTGACAATTCCCAGAATTGCTTTCCTCCCGCGGTTTCAATGTTTTGATCACATGACACAGCGTGGGTCCGCCATCTTTCTTTTCGTATTTTTCAATTACCAGCTAATTTAATTTTAATATTTAAAAAATTATTGCATTTAATTCAAGGTTTTTTTTTTTCGAATGTTTTATTGCAATCAAATTACTTTGATTTAGTATTTGATTTTAATTTAATTGGATTAATTCCTTATTAAGGTGACCGGGATGATTGAAAGTGTTTGCCTTAATTAATTATTCAAACTTAAAGTTAAATATAATTCTATACAAATTTTATAAATTTTTATTCTTAAATTGTTAATTTTAAATATTTTTAAGTGTTTGAGTTCAATAGTTTTTACGAAATTGAATGGAACCTCAAAGAGTTCAATATGACGCCATGCGTTGGCTTTAGCCCGCGTTAGTTATTAATTCGAACCGGTGGCTAATTATGCTCAATTGTATATTGAAAAAAAGTACGTAGGGAGTTTGATAATTCAATTGAATGCACTTCAATGTTTTACTTAGCTGTTGGCTTCCACAGGTAATTGAACTCGTGTCCAAGGACACCCGCCGACAACGCAGGTGTGAGCCGATGTCCGCGATCTGCCGATATTTTCTGGCAAATATCCTTTTCCCTCTGTAGAATCACACGTAACAGGTTCACGGACACATTCACAAATCCAAATTGTAATGGGATTAGGTGGATTCACAAAGATTTTTGCTAACAGATGTAATTCACTGGGACTCATACGACTTAGGTGTTATCACTTTGAAGGTCAATATACAAGAGGTCGGTCTTTCTGCTCCGGGTCAAGGCGTCGGCCTTGCCACGTGGCCTTAATTACCTGCTTACCCATGGAGGGCGACACAAATCAATGATTAATTCATATTAATCAGTTCATCACCACTAGAGGTCCTTTGCTTACTATACACGGCTATAAATTTGCCAATTATGAATTCCATTCATCTTAAAAGTAACTTACAATTTTAATTATACATTGTTATGATT
Organism: Forficula auricularia; assembly: GCA_024734495.1. Classification (NCBI taxonomy): domain Eukaryota; kingdom Metazoa; phylum Arthropoda; class Insecta; order Dermaptera; family Forficulidae; genus Forficula; species Forficula auricularia. The sequence continues at coordinate 101,842 of JALMQS010000868.1, read as the reverse complement.
AATTCAGATATTGAGATTACAAAACCAAAAAAAATAAAATTAGACGCTGTATCGTCACATTCCCCCCCTTCAGAAATCAAATAAACTTCTATTGGATTTCTGAACTTGACTGAAGTTATTTGGACTCTGATTTTATTGGTTCACTTTTTGGTGTTACCAGTTTACTTAAAGCTAAATTGGCTTTTCCGCCTTAATTATATAAATAAACAAAATTTTATATCCAGGGTGATTTTCCCTTTATACCCGCAATGATATTACCCCCAACCCCTTTCTATTTTGTTCCTAACCCAATTATTCATTAATAAATTTATCCCCAATCTTCCATTTCCAGGTCCGATCGCTCACTGTCACTCCCATTCATAATCATTTCAGGGCACACTACGGCTACCAATCGACTAACACGATCCCATCCCGCACATGAGTCCTTCCAGGACTATCCCAGTTTAAACGGCTTTAGCCTATTACACAAAATAACCATTCAGGCTGGTCATCTCGGCCAATCCCACACTAACACAGAATCGTTACTGCTACTTTTTTGGATTGATCATTCAGTTTAGGGTCGTAACCCAGTATTTCCTTAGAAACCACAACATTTAATTCCTTTTCTCTTTTCAATTCGTTTTCATTTCTCTGCTACTAGCTAGTGGCACTGAATGTCACCTACTGCTTCACTATTCCCTATCAATGCTGGACCAGGGTACCGCGCACTAAACAGATCATTTCATATCTTCAGCCTCCACAATTCACACTAAAGACAATTCGGAGATTCTCACTAGCGACACCAAACCATGGATAATCTATTTGGTATTTGTAGATGATGGTCTATATCCTAGGTGGTACTGTTACGACTTGGCGATCTGTGACACAATTTATCATTAGGTGTTTGGATCCTACTGAGCTTTTCAAGTTGTTAATTTTTAAGACCTGTGTTTTTGGGTTTTTAATAAAACCCCCCCCCAATTATTATTAATTGTTTCATGGCAAAACCCTTTTTCCCCCCCCCAATCCCAATTAATGCAATGTTTGCTAATGATTCTACTTTTTGTTTCCCCCAAATAATTCGAACTTTCGTCCGAAGGTCATTTCGTCTGTCGTTCTGGTCCGGTGTAACATTAAGGGCTTCCTTTTCTAATAGATGGAGTTATTAGTTGCTTAGTACCTAGATTAGTATGAACGCGCTTATTCTATGTTATCTTATAACTAAGGTTAGTAATAATAACGCATTTACAAGTTTTAGTAGTTAGTAACTTAGGTCTAAGGTTTAGTACGAACGAACTTAGGCTAAATTAAGGGTAAGTACTTAATCTAGTGTTAGTACGAACGTATTTACAAATTTCTTCACCTTTGTTACACTTTCACAGAACATGTCCGTTTGTCGTTTTTAGGTCAAATTTAGTCATTCAATAGGGACGATCGTCTGTCACGTCTCGTTCTAATAAGGTGTTATTCATTATGATACTCAAAGGAATGTGAAGTTGGGGCTGAGCCTCCCCTTTAATCTAAAGACCACATTCAACTATTAATTTAATTCAGTTATTGGTGAATGATATGGTTTTAAGCTCCTAACATTGAACGTCCCTATTTGTCTCCCACTCTCATGTTCTAGTCTGTAGGCGTTTTGTAACACCTCGGCTACCCTATATTGTAAAAAAAAATTTCCCGCTAGTTCCCCGGTTGTTGGGGATTCGAGGGTCTCGGTCGTTATCAAATCACTGGAATTGGATCGGGTCCGTTTCCGAGTGGTATGTAATTCTCGCCTGTTTACCATTTTGTCTTTCTTTCGGTTTAAATAGTGTCCATTCTGAATCTTCATTTTGAATTTAAAACCCCTTTTATTTCGTTTGGCCTTTCTTCTTTTCTTTCTAGTGATTGTTTTGATAGTTTCCGTCATTTTCTTGTCTGATTCGATGTTAATTCTTTCCATTCTATGCTGTGTTCTTATTGGGTTCTGTTTTAATGTTTCTATTACCGAGGTAGCAGTAAATGTCTGCGTGACTGTTATTGTTTTGTTAACTTCTGACAGCGGTTCTGTCACTATATTAGCTGTTACTACTTCATATTCAAATGTAGGTAAACTTTCTACCTCTTCCATTTCATGTTCTATTGTTGCGGTTCTATTTAGTACTAGTTCTTGGACCAATCGCGTAACCGTCGTTTCAACCTTCCTTATTTCTTGAAGCTGACTGCTCAGCTTCCTGTCTATGGTTTGATTTTGTTGTTGGAACTTCTCATCCAAGTTATTGTTCATTGCTTGAAAACTCGTTTCGCTTCTTTGAGTTTGTTGTTCCAACTTTTCATCTACTTGTTGTAATTTCGCTCCTAAACTATTGTTTAGTTGTTGTATCATTAGTGCTACTTGTTGCATGTCTCCTAGCGCGCTTCGTTCACTGTTTGGTGGGATATGCACATTTTTGTTTCTTGTGCCGAATCTCCTGCCATTTGAATTAAATTTTCTTGTTCAGGCGGTTCCTCTTGGTCGTTTAACTTTAGCTGGTCTTTCACAGCTATTGATAGGCTGGTTATTGCCGTTCCTTCTTCTTGATCTAATTGTTGTATGTTCTCTTCCCCTTCTTCTTGATATTCCTCCTCCAGGTCTATTTCCTCACTCTCATCTTTTGACTCTTCCGGTGTATATGGGACTTCTTTTGATTCCCGATATTGTAAATTTTCTTTCTCCATTTTTTCTTGGTTGTCTGCCATTTCGTTGTTTGCTAGTTCTAATTTGCCTACTATGCAATTTCTTGCCTGCTGGCTTAATCCCAGCTATCCTACACCAAATGTGACAAACCTGGACTTGTAAAATAATTTATTGTTTATTTTACTTCGCCCAGTTTGCGCTCTGACCAAGCTACCCCTGCACTTCTCCTCAATATTGAAGATGAGACAATATTGAGTAGGTTGCAACAATAAAATGGTTTACGAGCAGGGTGTACTTAGGGAGATAATCTGCTATGCTTAGACGCTCTATAAATTATATTAAAAGGCGCAATGCTGAATTTAAAGGTGTTATTGTATCTTATCTGCTTCGCTGGGTTGCGCCCTTTTAGTCTAACTGATGTTATTATGATTAGCCCCCCGTTACTTAAGTGAAATATTGATGAGGCTAAAGATGCTGCACAGGGAAGTACCTTATGGAACAGATACTTAAAAAATTTAATTAAAAATTAACCTGGTAGAAAATTTTCCTTATAATTGAGGGTAAAACGGACTGGAGTGATCAGTTACCTGGAATTGGAAGCTGAAAAGAGAAAAAAATCTTATTGTCTATAGACGGATTGATAATAGAACCAGGTAAATTAATTCAATTCAAATAACTGGAATTTGTTTATATTAAAAATATTGTTTATTTATAATAATTGAAATTGTGACTTTACTAAGTTTACCTTGTAAACAAAAGTTATCAATTATAAGTTTGTCGGTAATTTAAGGTAAGTAATTATAATTAACAATAACAATAATGAAATAATTTATCACGATATTTTAATGGTGAACAATTAATTCTTCACTTGAGAAAAATCAAGAATTGAAGTTAAAATGTTATTGTAAACAATCTATTCAAAATTGGTTCTAATAATACATTAATTAAATGTAAACAATGAATTATCGATTGGTACAACCCAATTGACTGGAAATTTAAATTTTATATAAAATAATTTATTCAAATTAATTATCACTATTAAATTAATCAAAACTGTACGGAATTGATTGTTCACTTGAGAAAATAATTAATTGGGAAGTCAGTATTAATAAAAATTAATATTCAAAAGCCCTAATTCCTTCAGTCAAATTTTGACAGGTGAGTTATAATATTTAGTTTTATTTAATTTTTTAAATTTGGTATAAATAGTTTTATTATCTAATTATATGCAATTAGCAGTCTTTATCAGTTAATTTAATCTATATGTAATTATTTAGTTTTGGTTTATTTGATTTAACCACTCATTCATGTTGATGACATGGTTTGTTTATTTACATGTTTTTTGACAGTTGTCAAAAACTATTTGTTTTGACAGATGTCACTCGCTTCCCTGATTCATTTGACGTCAAATATACTTCCTGATTACAATTCGATCAGGTGTTTAACTCTTTCAAATTTTCACACAAATCTTAATTTAATTAATTAAATTGAACAATTTCAATCTTTGGTCATAATCATGTATTTCTTATAATATTATAAGATTTTAATTTAAAAATAAAATTTTTAATAAATGTTATTATTATGTTTAGGTAATTTTCTGCAACAACACATCCGCTAAATAATAATTGCGATTATTTAATTTAAACGTTTTATGAATAACTGGTATTGGAATACGCTTCAATGCATATTCAATTGATTTAATGATTTATTGTGAAGAATGGATCGGAATTTTGTCTGTGATTTGTGTCATTATTCTCTTGACCACTAGGTAGGTTTTATTGAAATGGAGTTGTCAACTGCTTCGGATACTACCGACCCATTTGGGAACTATACATTTACTATAAGTTAAACTTGTTTTGTTTACTTTTTTTTCTAATAGTGCAGTGACAATTCCCAGAATTGCTTTCCTCCCGCGGTTTCAATGTTTTGATCACATGACACAGCGTGGGTCCGCCATCTTTCTTTTCGTAATTTTCAATTACCAGCTAATTTAATTTTAATATTTAAAAAATTATTGCATTTAATTCAAGGTTTTTTTTTTCGAATGTTTTATTGCAATCAAATTACTTTGATTTAGTATTTGATTTTAATTTAATTGGATTAATTCCTTATTAAGGTGACCGGGATGATTGAAAGTGTTTGCCTTAATTAATTATTCAAACTTAAAGTTAAATATAATTCTATACAAATTTTATAAATTTTTATTCTTAAATTGTTAATTTTAAATATTTTTAAGTGTTTGAGTTCAATAGTTTTTACGAAATTGAATGAAACATCAAAGAGTTCACTATGACGCCATGTGTTGATTTTAGCCCGCGTTAGTTATTAATTCGAACCGGTGGCTAATTATGCTCAATTGTATATTGAAAAAAAGTACGTAGGGAGTTTGATAATTCAATTGAATGCACTTCAATGTTTTACTTAGCTGTTGGCTTCCACAGGTAATTGAACTCGTGTCCAAGGACACCCGCCGACAACGCAGGTGTGAGCCGATGTCCGCGATCTGCCGATATTTTCTGGCAAATATCCTTTTCCCTCTGTAGAATCGCACGTAACAGGTTCACGGACACATTCACAAATCCAAATTGTAATGAGATTAGTTGATTCACAAAGACTTTTGCTAACAGATGTAATTCACTGGGGCTAATACGACTTAGGTGTTATCACTTAGCTGTCAATATACAAGAGGTCGGTCTTTCTGCTCCGGGTCAAGGCGTCGGCCTTGCCACGTGGCCTTAATTACCTGCTTACCTACGGAGGGCGACACAAATCAATGATTAATTCATATTAATCAGTTCATCACCACTAGAGGTCCTTTGCTTACTATACACGGCTATAAATTTGCCAATTATGAATTCCATTCATCTTAAAAGTAACTAACAATTTTAATTATACATTGTTATGATTAATTCAGATATTGAGATTACAAACCAAAAAAAATAAAATTAGACGCTGTATCGTCACAATATATTTACATTAGTTATACATATATTTAAATATTATTAAGTAGAAGACATCCTCATTAATTTATTTTTACAAATGAATCAACAATTATTCTGCTACTCTCGACAAAACAAGTTCTTTTTAATTTCGCTTAAAGATTTATTCTTCATTTGTAAAATCTTACAGTCTAGAGCTCTGTCTAGAGATTCTAAATCAAAACATATAATCATAACATATAAATAGTTTAAATAAAGATGGCTGAATGCATCAAATTTTGAATTTATTCTAAAATTGTAAGCCAATGGAATGGGTAAATTCTAGCCGCCATTCAAGATAAAATATCAACTCATAAAATTAATTTAAATTGTTATGTAAATTCTCAAATGAGTTCAAATGGGTAAATATTAAATTTAGTAAAATATACTGGCTGCTTAGTTGCCAATCGCAGCTATCCATACATAACAAATTAATGATATACCAACATATCTCAAAGCCTGTGTGGACTTACGGGGCGCAGTTGTGGGGCTGTGCAAAAAAAAATCATATTGAGACAATACTTTCAATTAAATTGAAATTTTTATTGCCGGGGGTAGCAGAATTTTTATATATTGAAGGAGACAATAAAAGAGTGTGTCTTCTGCTGGAATTATAAATGTTATTTATTTATAACGAGACTATAGTTTCGAGGGCTTTGCCCTCTTCATCAGTCTATTACAATTTATTCACAGGAGGAATAGACTGATGAAGAGAGCAAAGCCCTTGAAACTATAGTCTCGTGATAAATAAATAAAATGTATAATACCAGCAGAAGACACACTCTTTATTGTCTCCTTCAATACTTTCAATATAAGGTATTGTGCTGCATCGTGGATGCTCCTAGATACAAGATAATAGATAAGATCAATAATTCCCCCCAAAGCATGCTTTGCACGTAGAACGCGTTTTGCCGACTCCCAACACTCTTTCGCGGCCAAATTAGAAAAGTGCCGGACCACTTCATTCGCCAATACATATATCCCCATGACTTCAAGGAACTGGAACTCTCTCCCAGCCTCCATCTTTCCCAGCACCTATAATCTTCAAACCTTCAAAACCGGAGTGCATAGACACCTACGTCTACACCCTCTCACTTAATCAACTTTCCCTTCTCTTCGGTAATGCAAGGGTCTTTCGAGATCCATAGGAGCTGCATCTTTACTGGTGCACCCCTTCTTGCATTCGATTGCATTAAAAAAAAAAAAGATACATACGTACAGATCGCCTGCATAAGGACTTAAAAATTAAGACAGTCAGTGAGGCGATTAAGGATCTTGCTACGAAGCATGGACAAAGCCTGGCAAATTATAAAAATAGTGAGGAATCAAAACTCCTCAATTCTGCTGGGAGGATAAGAAGGCTGAAAAGGAGAAAACCAAGTGATCTCGTGTCAACAAATGAATTGACACTTAACTAATATTGGCATAGACCAAAAGAGTTGCACAACCAATGAAATTTTATTTGAGAGAACTAATACTCGTTACATGTGAAATGTAGTTGTATTTAAGAATATTTCTTTTGTAATAAAAAAAAAAAAAAAAAAATTGTAAATTCTGCAGACATTCATTGGTGACCTCGATGCATGATGATAACGTCACAGCCACGTCACAACGCTAAATATATACCAAACCGTTTTGTTTTGTGAAAGTAAACTCTGCGTCAGCTGAGATGTTGACTCTCCAATTACGAGTATTTACAAGAGATCGAAAGTCTCACGAGCGGAGAAACAATTTAAGATTATTTGTCAAGTGATGCAACATATATGACTGTCTTAGAGCATTCACAACACGAAAAATGATCATCAGAGATGATTCATCTACCACATATACGAATTGAAAGAGAATCGATCTATTAATATATCGACTAGTTTCATTTATATAACTCCAGCAAGCAAATCACTCTTATACTGCTGCTTTTGAATTTTTAACAAGTCATTGGAAATCCAAAATAAAACAAAAACATAAGGAAAATTTGCAAAATCAATAATATATATATATATATATATATATATATATATATATATATATCCCTGGAGGTTGGTGACTTTTCAACTAGGGAATGCTGCCCAAAAAAGTACCCCTCATTTTTTGAAATTTTATATTATCTTCGCTTTTTTTGCAATTTTTTACATCATTTTCGTTATTTTTCAAATTTAATATTAGATTTTTTTTAAATATATTTTGGGACCTTAGCCCCAATCGGATACTGCTTTGTGTGAGTGAGGGTAGGAACTTAATTCTTGTGACAAACTCCACAATCCCTGAGATGGAAATCGACCATCTTTCACAACGAATCAGCCTGTTCTATAAGAAAATCTTAAATTTCTCCTAATTTTATTGCTATAAGCAAGCTATGACTTGTCTATAACACTCTTAGTTATTTTCGATCTTATATATTAATAGTTCTTAGAAATGGATTAGTCGAAAGATTCTCGAATCATCTTTATTTATTCCTTTTTTTGATTTATTAATATTAATATTTTAATTTGTATTCGTCTAAAACTCGTCTGGACTTGTTTGACATGCTTGAACTGGAAGATATACCAGGCAGGGACTTCAAACCTTCTATGCGTACCCTTTTCTGAAAAATCATTCATTTTATTTCCCTTGAAACTATATACAACAATTTCATTTAATTTCGAGAACCAATATACTTTTCAAAACAAAAAAAATGTTTTTTATAGAAATATTTGAAATAACGGATAATAATTTGAAAATTTAAAGATTCTTCTGAAATTTTGAAGTCGATATTTACGAAAATACTCTAAATGTTTGAAATTTTAGGGATGCGCCGCATCCACAGCATCCATGGACCGCACCCCAATGATGTATATATATATATATATATATATATATATATATATATATATATATATATATTATGTAATTTTATTAATTTTGCAAAGTTTCCTTATATATAATTAAGGAAACTTTGCAAAATTAATAAAAAAAATTACAAACGTGACAAGCCTATTAAATGTAAATAATACCATAAATTGCACCATATCCTTCCTCTAATGCCTCTAATGAAGATATCTGAGTGGAACATGTAGGATTTTTGATTATTTTATCTAATCTGGAATTTTGAATTTCTTAAAAGCGTGGAACGGAACCCTATTACTATTAGTTACGCTACAATGTCTGTCTGTCTGTGTCTGTTTATTCATATTTCTGGCTTAGATTCTTTTAACCAATAAAATGTATTATATTTCACTATTATCACTAGTAAATTATATTTTTATCACGTAAAAACAGATGGATTGTTTTTATTATAATTAAGAATGACTTTACGCTCTAGATAAAAAGAGAGGGGGTTAAAAGTTAGGGATGGGGTGAATTGGAGTCGAATGGATTTGCGGAGTCGGCCTTGAAGAATTGAAGGTTATAGAATTCAGAGAAAATGGAAGAGAAGAAAAGAATCACAGCTTTTAGAAGTCCTTGACCTTACGGCGCTACGTGTTTAGGCAACTAGCTCATAGAAACAGACTACTACTCAATTTGACAGATTTGGTAGAGATTATGCGCTTCACAAGATTCGTTTATTTACACCGAATAAGTGATTAAAGTAGGGCACACTGAATTTAATATGGTAGCGTATACACCAAGTGTATTTTTAATGTCTAAGGTACGAAATAAGCCTTCAGAAATAGCATTGAATAGTTAGTTCAAGTGTCACACAGAGATGAATCTCGGGCAAACTGTGAACAATAGAATTATTGTTAGTTCAAGAGTCAATTGGAGAAAACCGAATTTTGATAAAATAAAATTGTTTTTATTTCTTTACCCTACAGGGTATGGTCAAATATTCTATCGTGCATGAAAAAAGTGTTTTTTTTTTGCTTCTTGTTTTCGAAATATCTCAACAACGGCTGAAACTATTTTGATTAAAAAAATTGGACGAAACCATGGCATTTCGATCTACAAAAAAGTCTTTTTTAGTGAACATCGAAAAAATTATATTTTTCGAGATATTAATTATTTTGTCAAAATGTCTGTTAGTATGTTAGTTCGTTACCAAATTTGTGTGGCTTTACTAGCTCAAAAACTAGTGTGAATATCAAAACGAAATTTCACATGTAGTTTTGGTGCAGCGAGATTAAGAGCTGATTAGATTTTGGTTGGAATCGAACCCAAAATTAAGGAGGGGGGGGGTAGTAAAAATTAAAATTATAAGATTTTCAAACTAAAAGAACAAGAAAAATGAAATATACTATAAAATGAACCTATAATAAAAAAGAGATTTATTATTTTTGTAGGGGGCCAAAATTGGGGAGGGTTCAAAAAAATAAAACTATCAATATAAGTTATAGACCCTTTAATCGATTTGTACGAAATTTCGCATACCAACCCTATATAACCTTATGAAAGTCACTCACTATGCCAAATTGATAGTGACCTAAAAAAAAGGGGGTGGGGGCTAAAAATATTTTCAAACCAAAATCGAAGAAAGTTGATATTTCTAATAAGATGGTCTCATAATTAAGAGGAGATATTATTAATTGATAATGGACCCAAAATTAACGGAGGGGGGGTTCTTTCGTAAATAATAATAAATTATTTTAATTCAATATTAAATATAAGAGAGGACCCAGATGTATGGTAAAGTCATGTGGATGCCCATATCAATTTATTACTTTACCATGCAGGGTATGGTCAAGTATTGTAATCGTGAATGAAAAAGTGGTTTTTTCTTTCTTTTTTCAAAATATCTCAAAAACGACTGAAACTATTTTGATTAAAAAAATTGAGCGAAACCATGGCATTTCGCTCTACAAAAAAGTCTTATTAGTGAACATCGAAAAAATTATATTTTTTGGGATAATAATTGTTTTGTCAAAATGTCTGTTAGTCTGTGCGTTACCAAATTTTTGTGGAAGAGCTAGCTCAAAAACTAAATTTCACACGTAGTTTTGGTCCATTGAGATTAAGAGCTGATTAGATTTTGGTGCATATCGACCCAAAATTAAGGGGGTGGAGGAAGGTTAAAAATTAAAAATCTAGGCCGTTTGAGCAAACTCAACCAAATTTTGTATACATAATCAGTGGGACCCCAGAAGTCTAAAAATGCAAAAGCTAACTGCCCGAAATGGGGGGGGGGGGTGTAATGTCAAAAAATGAAAATATAGGCTCTTGTACGAAACTCAACCAAATTTTGTATACATAATCAGTGGACCCCCAGGAGTCTAAAAATGGAAAAACTAACCCCTTCCCTACATGATTATAAATAATTTTAGGGGCCAGGTTGTATGGTAAAGTCATGTGGATGGCCACATCAGAACACGTCAGCTTATTTTTTTCTTTAATAACATGCTCATAAAAAGAGATGCAAACTTTATTAAAACTACCCCATCTCATCATGACATCATTGTACAAAAACGGTGAATTATTTAATACACGTTGGTTTACACCACTTGGGTGTTTGATATGGAAACTACAATATTTTATTAAGATCTGGCTATAATCACCGTACCCTTTATTTTATTCCGGGATTTAGAAATTATAGGTTTAGTCCGCGTACTAAGCATGTGCACTGTGTCTAGTACTGTGAACTACGCTACAGTTGATAAAGTATTTTGTCTGGTTTGTTTTGAAAATCTCAATGTCTTCGAGTGCACCTCTTCATAGGAATAAATAAGCTGACGTGTCTGATGTGGCCATCCACTTGACTTTACCATATAACCTGGCCCCTCACTTATATTTAATATTTAATAAAATTATTTATAATCATGTGGAGGAAATATTTATATGGTGGAATATTTATAATCATGGAGGGAGGTTAGTTTTTTCATTTTTAGACTCATGGGGGTACCACTGGATTATGTATATAAAATTTGGTTGAGTTTGATAAATGGCCAAGATTTTTATTTTTTGACCCTACATCCCCCCCCCCCCATTTTGGGAGGTTAGTTTTCGCATTTTTAGACTTCTGGGATCCCACTGATTATGTATACAAAATTTGGTTGAGTTTGCTCAAATGGCCTAGATTTTTCATTTTTAACCCCCCTCACCCCCCCCCCTTAATTTTGGGTAGATATGCACCAAAATCTAATCAGCTCTTAATCTGAATGGACCAAAGCCACGTGTGAAATTTGGTTTTGATATTCACATTAGTTTTTGAGCCAGCTCGTCCACAAAAATTTTGTATCGCACAGACTAACAGACAGACAACCAGACAACCAGACAGACTAACAGACATTTTGACAAAACAATTATTATCCCGAAAAATATAATTTTTTTGAAGTTCACTTATTAGAGCTTTTTTGTAGAGCGAAATCCCATGGTTTCGCTCAATTTTTTTAATAAAAATAGTTTCAGGCGTTTTTGAGATATTTCGAAAAAAAGAACGGAAAAAATATTTTTCATGCGCGATTACCATACTTGACCATACCCTGTATGGTAAAGTAACAAATTTATTATTGAATTTGTTATATATGTCATTAATTTGAACTATTAAAGAATGCATTCAAATTTCGTTGACACAAATGAAGCTTTAGGTGGTGGATTTTGCATTAGTAAAAAACTCTTTCAACTCTTCGATATCGTACATTTCAAATATTGGCATTCTTATATATCTGTTAGATTAGATAAAAGATAACACATCGAATAAATATGGTATATAAAAAATAATTATTTCTAGGAACACTTCATAAGGATATGCCAATCTAATATGAAATCGTTATCTTGAGTGATAATCGATAGTTGCGCTAAATGAAGAGGACCAAAGCATTAACAAATATATATATTTAAACTATCCAATATTTCAAGATGTTTTTCCGTTTAAATCATGGCATGTTGGTAGATAAAAAATTTTTTAAAAATATTTCTATGATCATTTTCTATGTATTGATGTTTGAGCATCAAGATATTAGCAGCTAAACATACATTTGATTTATCGAGTGTCTATTTCCAAAACTAAGTTGTTTTGCGAGAAATCACTTTATTTCGTATTCAAATGAATCACTGTTTTTTTTTACTGGTATATGGAAACAAATCTACGATAGATAGTGTTGAGTGTACAGTGTACTGTAGACTTTAAACTTGTTCAGGAAGGTTTCCTATAGGTGAGCTTCTCGGCAAACAAATTCACCTCGATGCTAACAACCTTCATTATTTGTTCGTTAATGAATCACATTTGAATTATATAATCAAGAATATAATAACTTGAATTAAATTCATGTTCCTTTTTTCATAATGTGTCCTTCACTTTTGTTGACAATAAAATAATAATCAATTTTTAATATTGATTTGGAAAGCTTATTTGTAATTAGTACACTCGTGTTTTAAATAGAACGAAATTTTCTACAACCAAAGACGATTCAATAAATATCTATATCTCTATTTAAAGGGAGACTGTTTGTATGATCTAATCTCACAAAGTAGCGTTCCTAATTTAAAAATTCTTCCATCAATCGAAAGTTTAAACTTTTCGGGTTATTATAGGCAATATTTTTATTATTGAAAAGTTTTAATTTGACGAGAGTAGCAGAGTGGATGATTCATAAGGAAAATTCAATGAAGATATTCTCTGCTTGATGAATCACATTCGGATTATTATATTTTTTTGTTGAAGAGATTTAGTTGCCTGAGATTAGCAGAGTTGATGTAGGTATCGAGCAGAGAACAGCCTCATTGATTTCTCCTTATATATATTTTTTATTGTTACTTTTTACCTTATTAGTCATTACTTTACAGGAAACTCATCAATAGTAATGATTTTGAATGAATTTGGTTCTAATTTATTTTCATTTTTGTTTTCAACAAACATGTGTGTTTGAATAGAATAGAATTTTAATGGAAATAATAAATAGACAATAGTAAAAATTTTAGATAAACATCGGAATTTAGAAAAAAATAATAATTTATGAGAATTTTTTTAGTTAAACTCCTTAGCATAGAAAAAACAAAATAAATAGAGAAATAAAATTTACCACTGGTATCTACATATGTAAGTAAAATTTATGTAAATAAAAAAGAATGAGGTGTTTTTAATTACAATCGCTAAAAATTAAAACGATATATTATGTTTAAATATATTTTATTTTACACTAGCTGCAAGGCCAGCCTTCGGCGGCCCTCTTGCTAGCCAGGGGGACGCCCCTGGACCCCCAGCCCACGAACCCAACCCTCACCCCCACTCCCACCCACCACACCCCCGAAACCCACCCAGCACCCTCCCAGACCATGCCCCAACCCCTCTAGCAACCCCCACCCCCCGCACCATGCACCCGTGCCCAACCCCCGCCCCCACACCACCACCCGCACCCCACCCACCTCGGACCCCACCCCGTGCTCTCCAACCCTGCGCACCACACCCACGCCTAGCCCCCTGGACCCCACCCCCGCTACGCCCTCTGGACTCCACCCCGCACCACCCCTGCACCCCCACCCTACTTCGCCTCACTCCCTCACCCCACCCCGGGCACCCCATACCCTAACCCATCCCCACTCCATTCCACCCATGCACCCAGTTTTTGCATTTCTATCCTTCTAGTGACCCACCGATTATGTATACAAAATTTGGTTGAGTTTGGTCCAAGGGAAAGAATTTTCATTTTTTGACCTTCCCACAATTTTGGGTGGTTAGTTTTTGCATTTCTAGGTCTCTAGAGGCCCAGAGATTATGTATACAAAATTTGGTTGAGTTTGCTCTAAGGGCAAGAATTTACATTTTTTCACCCTCCCCCCCTTTTTGAGTGGTTTTTTGGGGGAAATTTTTTTAAACAAAAGTTGTCAGAAATCACATCCCCTACAACTTTGTTTATCATAACATTTGTCGTAGGGTTAATAGTTTAGGAGTTATTTGATGATTTTCATTCGTGCTCCCCCCCCCCAAACCCCCTGCTGGGGTCAAAATATCAAAACGTTATATAGCTAAAAACGTAAGTTAGAAGACATCTGATGTAAATATGAAATTTCATAATAATCCCTTTAGCCGTTTTTACGTGAATCGTGAGCAACTTTTCGCGGAACCCACGGAAACATACATACAGACAGACAGACAGACAGGAATTTTGTTGAGGGTGTTTTCGTTCATAACTTTGCTTGAAACGTGTGCAACCAAAATTTGGCGTGATTTGGACCAATGTACAGACAAAACCTTAATTTTATATATATAGATACTAATTGAAAAACTTTTTCAAAGAAATGCTTCATTCGTTTAGTAGGTAAGTACTATTGAAGATAATAATCAACGAGTGGTGACCGAAACTGTTTAGTGAATAAATAAATAAAAATCATTTATTGAGATTATTAAATTAATAAATTTGTAAGATGATGACTAAATTTATAATAAATCTAAATAATTTGCTAAGTCCATTAAATGAGTTTCAGTTACGTTTTCCTACCTTTTAATCAACTTTGCAATTAGAAAATCATATATTTTTAAATACTATGTATTTTATAATATTTAATGAAACTATTATAATAATATTAATAAAACCAGCCTTCCTTATTGTTCAATGACAATGCACCTCACACTAAAGGTAAAGCATTAAGAATTTAATGTGACAGAAGAAATAGTAATAATCTCTTACTATATTTAGAAGAAGACCATCGAAAGATACACCTCATTTTCTGGTTTTATAGTATTTTACTTCATGGCTCAAAATTCCGATCAAATCCTCTAGTCAGACCACAATTCTGTTAGATGAAGGCAGAAGAGCTACACGAAATAGGAGTCTTTTCTCCAGCTTTATTAGTATATGTCATTCTTTCCTTTTCTCGAATCTGAATTTTTTGTCAAAGTCGTAAGTCAGGATTTCTTGTGCAATTAAATAATGGTAAATTAATTAGTCATTAATTAGTAAGTCATGAGCCGGGTGTCCGTGGTGGCTAAACCACTGGCCCGTTTCAGCATCGTTAATGAAAGGGGAGGCCCAGTTTTGGGCCTTGCTAGCGTATAAAATTTCGACGGGCTAAAACTCGGCTCCCTCACTAACACTACTATCACTTTACTTATTTATACTGTCTAAATGACAACCCGGTGGCAATAAAAAAAAATAAAAAAATAGTAAGACACGCCTAATTTCAAATTTCGCAAATAGACATCTCAAGCGTACGAGTCCAGTACCAATATATTCTGAAAAAATCTTGAGTTGGATTTGAACCAAAGACCTTTAGTAGCTACGCTAGCCAGATCACGCAAATTTATAAAACAAAACCCAGGTCATAAATTTATAGATTTAAACAATATATCTCCCAAAGTACTGGAATTATCAAATTCGTTATTTGTCACTGATAAAGAATGCTTAACTGAATTTGTGGAATTTTGGAGCTCTTCCATATGTCATTTTGATGGAAATTTAATTTAAAAATTATATATTGTAGACCCATGATATATTTTTTCGACCCCAAAAGCTAAATAAAGCTAAATCCTCCTCAAAATAATCATTTGATTAATTAGTACAATTTTTGATTTCGGAAAAAAAACAAATACATATAGTAGGTAACTTTTTTTTTATAATGATATTGATACAAGAAGTTGCACCAAGAAGGTACAACCTCTGTAGTCCGTGGTGGACCCTTGTAACTGTAACGTGAAGATAAGGGGAGATTTAGGGATTGGGTAGCAGTCGAAGGTATCTGTGGATGCTGGTCTTGAAAGATTGAAGGTTATAAGTTGCTGGAAAGACGGTCGGGGGAAGAGAGTTCCAGTCTCTAGATGACATAGGGATAAATGAATTGGCGAATGCGTTTGTTCGATTAGTATCTAGTTTAAGCGCGTATGGGTGTTGAATTTTAGAAAATCGTGTATTTCGCGCAAATGAAGCCTTTGGTGGGATTATCGATTTTATTTCGTCAGAACAAAAGCCATGGTAATATCTATAAAAAAGGGAAAGGGCGGAGACAGATCTACGATGGGCTAGGGAGTCGAGAGTGTCAGTTAATGTAGGATCGCCTATCAGTCTGATAGCTCGCCTCTGAATTGCATCTAAGGTATTAAGATAATACTTGGAGGCTCCTCTCCACAAATGCGAGCAATATTCAAAACAGGGGCGAATTTGAGCCTTGTATAATATAAGGAGTTGAGTAGGGGTGAAAAATCGTTTGGTTCGGAAAAGAAAGCCAAGCTTACATGCTGCAGCTTTTGCTACTGAGATAATATGGTCATTCCAAGAGAGGTCAGAACCTAAGGTGACACCTAACATTGATATTTTATTACGGAATTCCAATGAGCTCGAATCAAAGGAAATATCTGGAAGGTTCCTATCTGCGCGCCTAGAAATTAGGCAGCATTGTGTTTTGCTAGCATTAAAGTTTACCAAATTGAGGGATCCCCATTTTTTAAGCATGCTTAAATCTGAATTTATTGAGGAGGCTATGTTTGCGCGATTGTCTAGTAAGGATTGAGCGTTGTGGAGGGTGCTATCGTCAGCGTAACAATGTATTGGATTGAAGGGCAGATTTAATAGGTCATTAATATAGATAATAAAGAGCGTGGGAGAGATGAATTGTAATTTTTATGATTCTTCTTCAGTTTATGAACTATAGTAGGTACTTTGACAGATATTCTAGACACATCAATATGGTTCCAATTTACTTTTGTACGGATTCCTAAAAATTACAAGATAACATTTTTATTAAGAATTTAAAAGAAATGATCAACGTTACTGAACTCGAAGGGGTGTGCAAAACTTTTGTTTTTATTTTTTTGTTTGGGATGATTTTCTCTTACAGATTATGAACATATCTGTCAATACCAGTGGCGTAGCCAAGAAATGTTCATGGGGGGGGGGGGGGGTCAATCCACAAAGCAAAATATTTAGTGGGATTTTTTTTTATTAAAACAAATAGGTACTTCAAGAACATAATTCTTGATTAAACATATTAAATATATTTAATTATGGTTAGTTTGCCGTTGCCGTTACTCATCCCATGACCCCTGCCCCTGGGGTGGGGGGTTCTGACCCCCCCCGCACGAGCCGTGTCTACGCCCTTGGTCAATACGAATATTAGCTTTTCATAATCGTATTAACAGATTTGTAAGTCTATGCTTCATAGGTCATAGGATAGCCATAACATAAATATAAGGGTGTTTTATCGAACCCAGTGCATCAATCTTTGGCTGATACCTCCTCATTCATTTAATACAGTTTCATCACAGCCACGAACTCTAAACAACAATCTAATAACAAAAATATAAGGGGTCCTAGTTTCTAAGGTGATCCAAAAACAGTCTTTGACCTGCGATTTTTTGAAGTAACATAACACGTCACTGAATTGGTGTCATGTTTTTAAATTTTCCTCATTTGGGAGAAAAGTTTTATGTTTCAAGGAATCCAATCAATAATTAATTCTCTGTAGATTTAATTAAATAGAAGCTTAATGGGATATCTGATAACAGGTTTTCATTGAATACGTAGTTTGACTTTTATATTATATGCCATTTTTTTCGATAAGATCATTACACTCTGCCGGAGTAACGTCATTTTGTCCCCAGACCACGCCCGAACTTTGGAGAATTGCGTGAATCTTTTTTATTATCATTAGTCTGAAGTGTTGGTGATGTGCGGAGGTAACAGGTAGAAATTCAGAAACCTTGTGAAGGAGGAGTAGTGTGGAGGGGCGTCATCGGTCACGTGACCTAGATTAAGGTTAAAATATAGGACTTGCTCAACCGAGCCAAGCCAGTGAGCAGTTTGCGCCAGTGATTCAGTGCATCGATATCTCAAGTGAAAACATTTAAGTTTATTCCGAGGGAACAGATTCTCTGATACAGGATCAATTTTGAATTCAATCCTCACTAATTAAATGGATACAGGTATGGCCACTTTATTTTTAATTAAAAAATAAGTCAATTTACCTTGAAAGTTTTAATTTTAAACTCTATTCTTATCAGTTAAGATCTCATGAATGTTCATTTAGATAAAAATTCATCAAACACTTTTCATTTTAATTAATGCTTTAATTTTCATAATACATCTAAATTTATTTTATACATATATTTCACAATATTAGAAATCCATTAACTAAACAAGGCACGTAAGTACCTATCCAAAAAGTTTTGCGGATTGGGGTTCAAACTTATTTTGAGATAAAAAAACAGAACATAAAAAATGAAAATTTTAAAAGTTTCTATAATATTTTACTTTAAGTTAGCAATAAATCAAATTCAGATACATACATAACTTTGTATACATTCCTAATATATTTTATGATGTACATTCATATTTAGTATAACCATAAGTGCCCCCCCCCCTCTTCCAAGTGCTTGCTTGAATCAAACATATATTTAAGTATATTCACATTCTTTAAAATTATTTTTATCTTACTTTAAATAAACAATATAGATAGAATTTCCCGAGCAAGTCATAATATTTTTGTTAGTGAAAAATTAAGACGTAAGGAAAAAGTTTTTTACTACCCGGCAACCAGAGTATTTATAGCTCTTGTTTATACGTGTTTAGAAATGTTGGATATGTGCAGAAAAATAATTTTCAAAAGCGATTTTCCTGGTTCTATCTAAGAAAACATGAGAACAGAAATTACTAAAAAGTTGCTTCTGTTAGCAAAATGTTTTTATTTTCATACGAAAAAGGGATTAAATTTTAGAATTTCTATATTTAAATAAAAAATGCAGAAAAGAAAAAGAGAAAAAATCGAATTGTTGTGTAGGGCTCATTTAGTTGTAGCTAATTCATAGCTCCCGCAATGGGGGGGGAGTGCACCTGTTGGTCACGGGCCCGGGGCCCTGGCATGACATGTTTTTTAAGGGGGTATCTTAAAAAAAATATCGTAGGGTGACCAACTTTTTCCACACATACTTATTCCATAATAAGGGGCCAGCTTCAGATTTTGGGGCCCGGGCTCGAAATTTCATGTGGGGGCCATGAGCTGATTAGATTAAATTTGACACAAAAGCTTGTGTGCCAAGTTTCAGCTTCCTAGCTGTTTCAAAACTAAAAAAAAGTGGCCAACTTACTAATTTGAAAATTGCCAAGTTTACTTTTTCATCTACTCACATATTTATTATATAATGAGGAAAAAAGTGAAAACAATTCTGTGGAATTCAATATAAGCAAAATAAATAATTTTTTTCCTCTCTAAAGAACCAACCACTCGGGTGTCACTTTTAAATCCAATGATTTAAAAAAATAAATAGTAATTTTTATTAATAAATTATTCATTTTCAGGAAAAATGTACACTGGACCACAACAACAAGCACCACCTCCTCCATATGGAATGGCCCCACCCCCTCCAGGTAAATTATTTATTCCTAATTAAATAGACTGGGTCATCTATAATTCTATACTGTCAAGATTTGGATTTATTATTTATTTATATATTATTTTAAAAAGTTTTGAGCTACAAACCTGAAATTCTCAACTGTTTTATTATAATAGAAGGATCAAAGTAGTTGAGAGTGGAATTATATCTTAATACTTTTCATCACTTCCCGAGTTTTAATTCAGAGAATAATTTTTCCTTATAGCTTAGTGGACATCATATTTTTTTTTTCAATTTTAAACAGATAAATTCAGAATCAAAGTTTTCAACCCTCTACCTCCAAGATTTATGTTAAGATCATTCTCTAACTACATGAGCAGAGGTAGCAACCTGCTACCTCTAAATAATCACTTTTTATTAGAAGGTGGTTTCTTTGGGCATCCAGGGCAATCCGGCTCCAATAAAATAAAATGAAACATTTTCTGCAACCATCACTCACTCTCCAAAAGAAATAATTGCCCTTAATTTATTATTATTCTTTAGGACTTGATTTCTTAGCAGTTCCAGGGCAAGTTCATCAGGAATAGTAAATTAAAGAGTACATAGTAAAAAATATAAACATATTATCGAAGCCCGAATGCTATATCTAGATGTCATGATGACTATGATGACTACTAATTATGATCGATTTATTATTATTATATTTAAAGGAAACAATAAAAGAGTGTCTTCTGCAGAAAAAATAATTTTTTAAATTTATTTATAAGGAGACTATGGTTTCGAGGGCTTTGCCCTCTTCATCAGTCTATTACAATTTATTCACAGGAATTGATATGTGAAAGGGAGTTTTACAATTAAACAATTTATTTTTCCAGCAGAAGACAAACTCTTTTATTGTCTCCTTCAATTTATAAAAATTCTCCTACTTTCGGCAAAAATAAACTTTCAATTTAATTATTACTTATATTTATTTATTTGTTGTGAATTAATTCCTTGGAATAGATGAAAAGTCTAACAAAGTCTATTCCCACTATTTCCACAAAATTTGAACCTTGTCCTAAAACAATTTAAAATTGGATTAGCTCAACACTGGTGTAAAATTTAAATCAAAACCTGGTAGGCACATGTGGCCAATTTGTACATATACCAAAACTTTGGCGTATTGGAAGAGTCGATCTTAAAGACATCGAAAGTAATAATTATAAATGTTTGCATTCCATTTATTAATGAGGTCGCAAGGGCGGGTCTCTTTAACAAATCTACTAGGGAAAGAGTGCTGTCCACTTTTGAATAATGGTTTGACGATACTGTGTAAAAGTTTATTCACTTTAAAGAGGGGTTGTTAGTCTTAAATATTAACTATGTTAGACTTTGCATGGAACCCCTGTTATATTTTATATATATTAGCTAAAATATAAGAATGTAATTTTAACCATAAGCGTGAGGTTGACTACTTCATTTCAAGAGTCGTGTGTCGTGTGTCACGAATGATAAGAAGTTGACCTTTTTTGCCTTCTTCGATCATTAAAAAATATATATAATGTCGTAGGTTTGTTTTATTTTTATTTCATCTAATTCTGTGTAACAGTTCATTACTTTCCAAAGAAAACGAGTGCCCATTAGTGTATATACGGTGTCTGTTTGTCGATTTGTCAGTATGATCGAAGATAAGCTCTAGGCTCTTGTGTCCTGTTTGTATGAATATAAATAGAATAAATATATATATCCGTCCATCTGTCAGAGCAGTGTAGTTCCTAAACTAAATAAGCCACAAACTTAAAATTTACAAGTTATATATATTTATTTTTCCAGAAACCAAAATTCGTAGTAAATTTTTAATTGGATGGCTATTTTGGGGAGGTCGAAAACATTTTTTTTCATCGTGGTGAGTGAGGGATTCCTTTAAATTTTTCATTAAGTAGAATTAGAAGATTTGTTTTTAATTCAATTTTAATTAAAATAGCGTGTGGGAGGCCCCTAAATGACCATTTCTCAAGTATTTTGAAAAATATAAGGTATTGAACCTTGGGTATGTGAGTCAGACTCGCATTTGGCTGCCTTATTTAATCAATTTCATTGCAAACAAGTAACATATGAAATAAATAAAAATAATCTTCAAATGGAGAGCAGAGTTCAAATGAACTTTACAAATAATTATTTTTAAATTGAATAAGTTAGAAAAATATAATTGCAAAAAACAACTATAGAATATAGGTACAGATACAGATGCCAATATAATCACAAATATGAATGCAAATCTAGATATGAATGTACAGATATAAATAGAAATATAATTACAGAATTAGAGATGAATACAAAATACTTAAGCATATATAAATATAAGTACAAGTACATACAACAAAGACACAAACATAAATACAAACATTTATGCGCCAAGCTTTCGGAAAAAATGATTTTTAATCTCATTTCTGGATGAATTGAATATATCGAGAAAGTCATATTTGGTATGTGAGCTGAGACTCGCATTTGGCTGCCTTATTTAATCAATTTCATTGCAAACAAGTAACATATAGGAAATAAATAGAAAAGTACTCTGCGTCAAAGTTGGAGATTGTAGAGTTCAAATCTTGACACTGGATTATCAGTAAGTGATGCTAATTTTCTTAGAACTTGATGATGAACTCTCAAAAATATAATTGTCAACCCTCAAAGTAATCGGTCTCCAAATAGCAGATGCATGACATAAATGCTTGGAAATTTGTCAAAAGGGAAAGATTATAAATCTAACTATGCACCAATGGTATTTTTATATCTAGAATAGAAAAGTAAATATAACCAATGGTTGAACATTAATTAGTAAGAGAATTCCAGTTGAGTGACTAAATTAATACTTAACTCAGCATTAACATTCCCTGATTTCACTTAGAAGCTTTTCTGGCCTTTCTCGTTTTAGGGTTCCGTTTAAAAAGTAAAACACACCTAGTAATATCGCTACAATTTCTGTTTGTCTGTCAAAGCATTGTAATTAGTAAGCTAAAGAAGATATAAAGTTGAAATTTATACCTTATAATGCTTATATATAAGGATTTTCCCCGGAATCAAAAATCGTATTAAAATTTTAATTGAATGATTATTATTTTAGGAAGGTTTTATGTGGGGGTCAAAAATAAAAAAATATTTATTTTTTATCATAGAGTGAAGTATTTTTGTAAAGATTTTTTTAAGTATAGAGTTTAGGTTTAATTTTTTATAATTTTTTAAAATGACATTGTGAAAGAGTTCAAAAGTGTCCATTTTTAGGTAATTTTTGCACCAGTCAGCAATTAAAAATGGCTAGACTTAAAATTATCAAATAATTTCATTTCCTCCTTATCATCGACAAATAAGAACGAATTTGATATCTCAAGTATTAAGATACTGAACCCTCGGTATGCGGTTGGCCGGCTTATTTATAGATATATAAGTATCAAGGTTTGGGATCTAATAAAATAAAATAAATTAATTCCTGAAAAACATCATGTCCACTCCTGATAAGCGATTCGGGAAATCCCAGCACTCTTTTGCAGTTCAATTTTTATCAAGTTGAACCAACACATCGTCAATTTATTTATCCTTATGACTTCTAGAGATTGAAATTCATTTCCTGCATCTTTGAGTCCTACATTCTTCTATCCTTTAAAACACTCAAGTTAACAAAAACACTCTGCCTCAACTTACTTAGCCTTGCAGCTTCTTGTTTTCATATCATTAAAAAAACTCTAGAACATTAGAGAGGTTTTTAAATAGAACACTTTTGTAAAGAAATAATTGGTTTGAAATTATATTTTCAAATATACAACTATCATAATTTTCTTTTCCAAAAATAAAAATAATAATTTAATAATCATAAATATTCATTTTAATAAAAATTTTATTTAGTAAACTGAAAAATTCCTCCTGATGTTGAAATGAGAAAATTGATTAAAATTTTTTAGTTTTTCACGTTTCGCGTATTGATTCCCAAGCCATTTTCAAATTATATTTAGTATATATTTAGTTATAATTCGAGTCATAGAAAGTTAAAATCAATATCATGTGAGCTTACATCGATATCGATTTAGCAAATCAATATGGATACATTAACTCGAACTCATTAGTTAATGAATATCTATATCTATTATCAGACTTGGAATCTGACACGAGTTGAATTAACTAGAAAATTTTTAGCGATTTTCTAATTTAACCATGGGTCGCCAACAAGCCTCATATTTGACTCGGTTCTCTATCTTAAGGAAAAATCAGAAATCAATTCAGGTTGTCCTTTGCTTGATACAAATAAACACACACATATATATATATATATAAGTTTCGAAGATTTTACTTATATCATCAGTCTTTTTAATTAGAAATGTTTTATCAGCAATTTCTAGTCACCTTACAAACGTTTGTAATTGTCTTAATAAAACTACAACGCTGAAAGTAAATATAAATTGACCAAAGGCATTTGCTAACTCGTTTATCCCTATGGGTATTAGAGACTGGAACTCCTTCTTCCCGCGACCTTCAAGCTTCATTCGTTGTCTTGCACAGTTTCCTTCCACCCTAACACATTTTCTTCCTGTAGCACTTGGATCATTATTATTTTAAAAATAAATCATTCAATCAAATATTATAAAATTAAAAAATAGTCTAGTACCTATATTAACTTAACAACTAAACACATAAAACACATTTCATTTGTTCTTTAAACTTTTTCTACCCTCAATAATTTTTTCGTATATTTTCATCTAGTTAGGAGAGAGAGAATTAACTTGTCTGTCGTTGATCCGACACAATTATCTAACAATTTTCATGTTTCAAATTTGAAAAATAGCTAATAGCTAAATACAAATACTTTAGTTTTAAACTAAGGTTTAACATTTACTATTAAATTATTTATATCACTATTTATTTTTCAGGGCCACCTCCACCGATGGTTGTTCCAGTCGCTCTTGGGCCTAATACCACAGTGACCGTATGTCCATCTTGTCACGCCCAGATCTCGACCACAACTCAACATGAAACTTCTACAAAGACACACTTGTTTGCTCTTTTACTCTGCTTAATCGGGTAATTTGTTCTCTATATCATCTATTATAAATAGAACATACTTAATATGATAAAGTACATCTAGGTTGATGATCAGTGTATGTAAATAATCTTCCGGATATTCTCATTTAGCTAATGGATTTTTCTATTTTTTTAATGCGTCATTCTGTTAAATAATTTTAAATCATTTAGATCATTTTAAAAATTTTCCTCTTTCAAAAAAAAACTATTTATTTTAAAAAAATCTGGCGAGAGTTTAATACACTACAACTATAATCCTACCATAAAGCCCTGTCTTTCGTATATTTATATATTCAACTTTTATTTCTATTATACATCAAATAGAAGTATACATTCAAAGAATTTCGCTTATCCGGCACTTCAATTATTCTGACATCTCTTGAATAGGGGACTAAATAAGGGAGCCTTTAAATCTAAATTTAATTTATTTATTTTTTTGCCGCATTTCATTAAATATTTGTACTTTTAAATATATCCAGCGACAGGATTTATGAAACTTTGTTATTTTTTAAATAAAAAAAATTTATTGACATTTTAAAGTTAATTTAAAGTTATAAATAGGAATAAAAAATTTCCATTGATGTGAGAAATTCAGTGACTTTTATTTGCTACTTAATGACTTTTTCATAATTTTATTATGTTTATTGAAACATTAAAAGTTTTGACCCCTTTCAAGAAAAAATACTAAGGGCCAAAAGGTAGGATCTCTTGGTCGTAACATGTCACTAATTAAACTTATAATAGTTTATATGCAATTTAAACCCCCCCCCTCGTAAAAAATTTATGGTTATGCCACTTTTTACTAATTTCTAACTGATCTAAGATGAGCTCTTGTGACTTGTTTGAATGAACATAGAATAAATGTACGAGTTTGTAAATATGTAATATTATATTTCTGCTTAAGTTATAAAAACTTGTTTGGTGGTAATAATTTTAAATATGACTTGAATGGAATACTAATTCTTGTTTATGTTTTTTTCAGATGCTGGCCTTGTGCAGCTATCCCATATTGTACAGATACGTGCCAGAATACTAATCACTACTGTCCCAACTGCAAGTCGTTTTTGGGAACTTATGCACCTTAAAGATAGACTTATTTGCACCGAAAAATATCTACTATGAACTTTATAAAATTCAATTATTGATAAATTAATGTTCCACTAGCAAGTGTTTGATTTTCAAATTTAGATGATTAATAGTTGTGATTCTTTAGATCTCAGAAAGAGTTTTTTATGTCGAAGTTTTAATAGATACCTAATTTATATTGGATATTTGAAAACTTTGCTCTCTTTCAAGACTGATCTTGGAATTCTTTACAATAATCACTACTTAATTTTACTCTCGTGATATTTTATGTTATTAATATATTAATTTAGTTTATTTTAATTAATGTTTTATTATTGTATTATATTTTTTCACCATTTTTTTTAAATATTCCCTTTCATGCAATTGTTTAAAGGACAAGGGTGCCTTCAGAGATAGAATATAAATTATTAGTCGAAAGAGACTTTAATTAAACAAAAAAAAAAAAAAATTTCTAATGAAATGAAGGCATCCTTAAATGTGGCCTCAAGGACAAAGACCCAGGTTACTTTCAATTTTGAACCAAAATTCAGATTAAATTTTTAGAAATAAATTTTCTTAAAATGTATTTTTCTTATATATTTTTATTAAAAGGGTATAATTTAAAAAAAAAAACTCATATTATTTAATCGTTTATTTTTTATAAACAAAAATAATTATAAAAATTATGTTTTAAATATTGAACAAGAATTAATTATAAATTGATACCAAAAACATTATAACTCTAAGCATTTTTTAAATGTTTATTATTATATAAAGAATAATTATATGTAGAGAAAAAGATTCCCAATACTACACATAGAAACGAAAGTTCCTATGTTTTGAGTAGTTGTGGTAAAAAAAATATATAATTCTTTTTTATAGCAAGTGTTGATACAAAAAATTATTAAATGTACTTCATTTTTGTTTTAAGATTTATTTATAAATAAAAAAAATTATAGAAAAAATTTTCATAAAATATTATTTCATAAACCATTTCAAAAAATATTCAAACGATCTTTCATGCAGATGAATGTTAAACTAGGAAAAAAAATGAAAGTGATAGCTATATATATTAAATTCAAATAAAACTGATTTAAAATAAATGTGATTTATTTTTCCGTGACCAAATATTATATGGGCAATATTTCAGTGTATGGGCAAAACTCCCTGTAGCCTTGCATATAGAGCAAACAAAACTCCGTAGAACAGGGCAGAGAATTAATCCAGTGGATGTTTTCAAATGATGGGATTCATAGTAAAC
Source organism: Forficula auricularia (assembly GCA_024734495.1). Lineage (NCBI taxonomy): Eukaryota > Metazoa > Arthropoda > Insecta > Dermaptera > Forficulidae > Forficula > Forficula auricularia. The sequence goes on along the minus strand of JALMQS010000868.1, from coordinate 74,684 downwards.
TTTCGGCTCCCCATTTTTGAAACAAAATCGGCAAAAGTCTTTCTTTTTTACTCGATTATTAGAGTTAGTAGACTGCTCGACTATTTTCCGTTCAAAGTTTCCCTTGGAATCATGCTCCTCATTCAATTCGACTTCTTTACCATTTCTTCGAAATTCATTCATTGGATCTAAAAAAAAAAAAAAAAGAATGATATTATTTTTGTAAAAAATAAAAATAGTCTAAAAATAATATGATGGGAGAAATGTAGTAAATTTTCGAGTGGGGGGAGGAAAAAAAAATAAAATAAGATACTTATATTAAATTTGTTTATAAATGTTCATATTCTCCAAAAATGATTAACTAAAGATTGAAAATAAATTTAAATAGAGAAATAGATTTTAAATTTTTTCAAAATCTCGGGAAGCTTTGTTTATGATTTATGATAAAACCTTGAAAATTGTTTAATTGAAATTTTAGTAATCACATGGTCGATTTTTCATGTTCTATTATAAAAAGTGAAATTATTTCATTAGTTTTTTCTAGTTTTTCTTCGGCTTATTTGATCACTATTTTTGAGTATTTCTTCATGTGATTTATTTAATGCAGCTAGTTATTCAAGTCTCGATTTGATTATCTCCCAGAACCTGCTGTTCAATATTATCAAATCGATGACTTGAATTACATTTAGGGCCGGTTGTATGTCGCAAAAATAAATGCTTTTTACCACTAACAAACGGTAGATGGTAAATGGAGAGGGCTGGGATGGCCAATCAGATGACAGGAACTCTTCAGTGCCTAGCCCCTCCATTTACCATCTACCCTTGGTTAGTGGTAAAAAGCATTTACTTTGCGACATACAACCGGCCCTAAGACATCTTCGAAATAGAGACCAAACTTCGAAAACTGAGAATACTAAAAAAATCTTTAAAAAAAATTTTCATCAAGGGTGATTCAACTCGAATTAATTCATCAAATAGTGAAATGCATCCATAAACCTTTTCTTTTATATTGCAAACATTGATTTAAAAAACTTTTTCTGTTAAGAACTCTCATGGTGTAAATAAAAAATTGATTAAAATTGCTGTTCAGTTCTCTTTTCCAAGTCTTTATCAAGTTTATAATTGCACTGAGAATATGAAACCTGCTTAAGAAATACACACCTTAAAAGAAACTTCTAATCGACTATCTATTTTATAAGAGAAAAAATCAAAGAAAGTCTTTTGCTTTTGATGTTAATATTATAATATTTTTATATTATTTATAGATAATGTATTGTATTGTATTAGGTCGAGGTAGTTGAGAAATACAAACATTTTGTATTGACATTGATACAAATAATATTATAATATAATAAAACAAATAACAAATTTAATAAAAATGATCAGAAATTTGTTTGATAACGGTTTTCAGGAAAAATATTTTCTTTATTAATGAAAAAAGTGGGAGTGTATACTCGAAGATGATGAATGAAAAAATGTTTAATTTCTTGATTAATTTTGAGAATTTTTTATTTATATATACCTATATCTATATATATATAAATTTTTTAGGATACAAATTCTCTTTTAAATAGGTGTTCGTTTTATTCTTTTCTGACAAAAAACACATTTTTATCTTTTATTTTTCTTTATTTTATTGTCACCAAGGAACGTTTCGACATTTGCAAATATGTCATCATCAGCCTAAAACATTTCAATCATTACAGATTACACAATATACCTATACAATGACAATTTCTCATCACAAAACAACAACTATCAAAAATTACATCAAAATGACATACCTACCTTGGAACAATTTTAAGATGGGATAAAATAAAGAAAAATAAAAGATAAAAATGTGTTTTTTTTGTCAAAAAAGAATAAAACTAACTTAACACCTATTTAAAAGAGAATTTGTATCCTCAAAAAATTTAGATATATATAGATATATATATATATAAATAAAAAATGTTTAGTTGTTGAAAAAAATGTTTATATCTAGAAATTGATTCAATATTTTAGAATATATTTATTTTCTACTAGTTAAAATATTTTCATTGGTATAATGGAACATTTTTCCCGATAGGTTGATTAAAAATATATCAAATTTATTAGAACTTTTTGAAATAAACCACATAATGCGCTGTTTAATGTATTTATTAAAACACTAACAAATATAGCCAAACGTTAAAATTGAAAGTATTTAATTTGCCGATAGTATTTGAACACATGAGAAACAACACAGAATATTTATAAGTACATATAAAGAATGATTATGTATGTCAAACCTTCGAAATTAGTCTCTAGCAAATAAATTATATATATATATACTCATGTATCTGTTTATTTGCATCAATCAGAAGACAATGTCATTGATCCCTTTATGAGTCGAAGTTTCTATCATTGATCTGATCCTTCTTAAGTGTAAAATGCAATACTTGAAAACGATCACAGATGAAGGGACCAGGACAAAATCCTGGTCGCCCCACTGTTTGTGTATATTGGTTGGTGTTTTATTTATTTAAATATATTAAACAACGTATAATGCTTATTAAATTGAAAGTTTTTGTGCCGAGAGTAGCAGAATTTTTATATATTGAAGGAGACAATAAAAGAGTGTGTCTTCTGCTGGAATTATAAATTTTATTTATTTATAACGAGACTATAGTTTCGAGGGCTTTGCCCTCTTCATCAGTCTATTACAATTGATTCACAGGGAATTAATTTATGAATGGACTAGTATACTAGTATAAATGTCAACTCTTACCTCAACCATTTGAAAAATTCTAACCTTCCATTCATAAATTAATTCCCTGATGTGAATCAATTGTAATAGACTGATGAAGAGGGCAAGGCACTCGAAACTATAGTCTCGTTATAAATAAAATTTATAATTCGAGCAGAAGACACACTCTTTTATTGTATCCTTCAATATAATGCTTATTTCAAAAAGTTCAATCAACTATCCAACCTTAAAAGCTTTGATCAATTTGAATTTCTGATTGTTTTTATAATTATTTTTTTATATCTATGCATATAATAAATATAAGTGTGTGTATATATATATATATAAGTACAGCTACAGTGTAGGTATTATATACCTACTACAAGCTTCAGGGGCAAATAATGTTTTACCCTCTAGAATGGATTCTTTTTTTACATTGATATTTTACTTTTTACAAAAATTAATACAATTTCTTGCTCAAAATCAAAATTTGTTGTGGCCATTCAGAAAAATAATTATTTTTAACTTTCTTGGTTTAAATATGCATATATATATATTTTTATTTTCCTAAAAAATTTGATATAACCATTGTGTCAATAAAATTCTTATTGAAAAAAGGGGTTAAAACGTTCCTATATGTATATAATATATTTATATATACATATATATATATATGTTGCATTAAAAACCCGTTTTTTAATAAGAACGAGTTCTTACTAGTAAAATCGCGTTTCACTGAATAACTTTGTGGCAACTAGAGTTTGCTGATGTTTGAGTTTGGTTCAAAGATCTGTAATCTTCATTTTTGACCTTCCGCCTCATTTTGGGTGTTTAATTTAAAAAAAAATTTAAATGAAAATGTCATAAAGTATATCCTCCACAACTTTGATTCTAATTTTTGACATTTTCGTTTAAAAAACTTTGAAAATAATCACCAAAAATGAGGCGGAAGGTCAAAAATGAAGATTATAGACCTTTGAACCAAACTCAAGCAACATCAGTCAACTCTAGTTGCCCAAAAGGTAGTTCAGTGAAACGCAATTTTACTAGTAAAAACCCGTTCTTACTAAAAAGGGTTTTTACTGCAGCATATACATATATGTAATAAATTGCTATTGAATATTCGAGTGAAATATTTATAGGTAACCGAAGAATGCAAGAGCTGCGCTAACTTTCTCAAATTAATAAAATTCTTATTATATATATTAGGGTGGTCCTTATTTTGGGTATTTCCGAATTTTTACGATGGCAGGAGGCTCATATAGTTCGAAATAAATAAAAAAAATATCCCCCAAGTTTCAAGCCCCTATCTCAATTTTAACCTGTGCCTCAGAGCAGAAGTAAGTTTCCCATCTAAAAAACATGGGGTTTTTGGCATTGAACGATCAATTTTTTATTCGGGCCATGGTTTAAAAAATTTGAAACTCTGTAGACTTTATCCTTATGATAGTACCTACCCTTCAGAATTTGTATAGATTTAAATTAGGTTGGAGTTGGTGGTGTTTCACAAGGAGAAGAATTAAAATACAAAGATTTTTTTAGTTTACTCTATATATTTCGAGCTCTTAACTCATCGTCAGGAGAACATTGACTAAAGATAACATGATATTTTGAACAGAATTTATTTTAATTTTAATATGATGGACAGTTATTTATGACATAGTGTAAATATGAAAGAATTATCAGAAGGATGGAATGGCTTTGGAAGGCCGACTGACCAGATGTAGGGACGGAGGGCTGGGACAGGGAAAGGATATTTATATTTGAGAGTTGCCGAAAGTTGTGTATGTGTAATAAAGGAAGGCAATAAACTATAGAATGCAATGAAGTTGCACTTAGCGAAAATTTAATCTCTCATTTTCTATTTAAAAAATAAATAAAATTAAAAATAAACCCACCATGCACCCTCATCGCTCAATTCAAATTAAATATCATTGATTAGATGTCAATTATTGGTGAAGTTTTGATGTCTAGTTTGATTGTTCAAGATGTTTTGGTCAGGTGTATGGCCTTTTTAATTTCAGCTGACTCAATAAATCAATTTCCTACTTTTTGGAATAAAATGTAAAGGGAGGGGGTCATTACATTGCAATTTTGATGTCAATCATTTGACTGTCAATCATTTTATATCGAGGCAAACGGGCAGATCTTTCAATCAACGCACGTTGAACATATGAGATCTCTTCGCAATCTACAGGTGAATAGTTTGAACCCAAAATGCCCCCCTCTTAGTTATACCTCGGCTTTTGCAGATCATTTGTTTGACCACAGCCATATCGCCTTCATCGACCAACCTCCTTTACATTTTATTGCAAAGTAGTAGGAGATTGGATTTATTGGAGTCAGCTGAAGTTAAAGGGCCATACGCCTTAATCAAAAGGCATCTTGAACAATCAAACAGACATCAAAACTTCACCAATAATTGACATCTTAATCAATGATATTTAATTTGAATTGGAGTGCGATGAGGGTGTAATGATGAGTTTTTATTTTTGGTTTCATTTATTTTTTAAATAGAAAATGAGATTAAATTTTCATATGCGCATACTTTTGTCCCTCATTGCATTCTAGTTTGTGCCTTCCTTTATTACGCATACATAATTTTCGGCAACTTTCAAATATAAATATCTTTTTCTTTGTCCCAGCCGCTGTCCCACATCTGAGTCAGTCGAGCTTTCTAAAAGCCCATTCCATCCGTCTGATAATTCTTTTCATATTTACACTATGTCATAAATAACTGTAACGCATCATATTAAAATTAAAAATAAATTCTGTTCAGAATATGCATGCCATCTCTAGTCGATGTTCTCCTGACGATGAGTTAAGAGCTCGAAATATATAGAGTAAACTAAAAAAAATCTTTGTATTTTAATTTTCTCCCTTGTGAAGCACCGCCAACTCCAACCTAATTTAATTTTAACAATGTTTCACTATAAACCAACACCGCGTTCCCTAAATTTTATTGTATAGATTTGTAGCTATTATAATTTTGGAGTCTATAACTTACTAATATGGCAGTATTTTATCTAGCTGTTACTCCAAAATATATATTCAACAGACATAAGACGCTTTGATTAAATGCTTATAAAACAACTGAACTTGTTCCTCCGGTTAAATAAGATGACATGGTTTATTTTTAATTTAATTTCATATTAATTCTGGAAAATGTTCATCAACCTTATCTCGAAAAGCTTACAAAATAATAAATAAATAACAATTAAATTAATGAATAAACTAATTATTTTTTCAATGATATCTCTAAGTTTTTAATATTAATCAAGGTTGTTAGAATAGAAAGCCAAAAAATAATTTATATACTATAGATAACTTACCAGCAATTCCAAAACAGGCATTTTGTTCTAATTGAACCTTTCTTGTGTAAAGTTTACATGTATTACAATATTCGAAAGAACATAAATTTTGATATTCCATTATTGTTCGAGTATCGAAAGTATTCAGATTACTAATAAAGAATGAGTGGGATAAGTTATTCCTGGTCAAGAGTTCGAATTGAAATGAATTATTATAAATGGTTATTTTGTTGCAAGCGTCAAATTCTGGCTAAACCCTAAACAACGACATCTAAAGTTAGTCTAGGAAAAACGCCCGAAATTCGAGAAATTTCATCTCCTTTTCGTGGAATGATAAAAATTAACAACCGCAATTTATTTAAAATAAAAGAATATCTCGTTTCAATATAATATTTATAAATTTCAAAATTACAATGTTCAAAGCTTAATAGAAAAGATGTTTTTAAAAAGCGATACCAAGTAATAATTATTTAATATCATACTGATATAAATTACATCTATTTCTTAATCTGTTTTATAATTATTTAAAAATATAATTTCCTATTCTTTGACACGTAGGTATGGTTTTAAAATAAAAACTACAGGAGAAAGTGAAATTTCAACAAAAACTAACCAATTCAGAAAATTTGTAATAGAAGAATTATCGCATCCATAGAGTTAGAGCTGTCAATAGTTTTTAAGGAATTTGATGTTGGTACTTGGTGAAACATTTTTTAAATTATTGGATAAAAAATACTTGGTAGGTTTCACATTAGGAATGTAAAATATAAAACGAATTTATTTTTGGAGAATCTTTAATCTAAATAAATGTCTTTACACAACATCCAGTAAAAAACATTTTCAGAAACACCTCGAGAACACTCCAAAGATGTAATAGTAACTTTTTATATATCTTAATGTGACACCTACCAAGTATTTTTTATCCAAATAATTTTGGAAGCTGTCATACTAATTAATTTAAATATCATTAATTATCCGAGTTCATTTTTGTATTTAATTAAATTATCTTGTAATCAATTCAATTTTGTGAAATTTTAATATAATACCTAATAATATTTTATCATAAAGTTGTTTCAAGTTTGTAGGGAGTTTTGAAACTAAAAAAATTAATTAAAATAATAAAAGTGAGTAAAATTTCAAGGTGGGTTTCACAAAAATAAAAAAATATGTTTTGAGTTTTTATCTCGATATATATATTTCGAGGTTTGAGCCCTTCATCAGAAAACTGTATACAAAATTGGAAACATGTGTCAGGTAAAAGTTTATTTGGCCTACCTTTCCCAACCTCTTCGTTATCTTCCCAAATAAACGTTTATAGTCCAGTCAAATTGTGTTTTTATCAAGAAATTTTGTGGTAGTTCTGATTTTTTTTGTGGCGCTGAATCCAAATCTGAGGTCTCCCACCAAATTTTCGTGACGCAACATTGTGGAAAATGCAAAAAAGGGTGAAAATTTCAATTTCTTGGTGTTTTTCTGCTTATAACTCGAAAACTATTAACTTTTCGTAAATAACCTTCCTATTCAAAATGAAAGTTGATAAAATTTTCTACAAATTTCATTACTTAGGTTTTTCCTCCGACCAATCGTTCGGGCTCAAGCGCAAAATCCAAGTTGTTCGCACTTTTTTTTATATTTTTCCATTTTGACCATGAAGGGGTACGTTTTCGACAAAGACTACTCTATACATTTTTAAACTAGATTAAATTTGCTACAATTCAAACAAAATGTTATCTTAATTGGATAAATGGTAATCGGTGCCGCTATGAGGTTGAAGTTTTGAAAAACCGCAATTTTTCCTTCATAAAATGAAAACTACTAATCAGAGAAACTCGATTCCTATCTCATTCTCTATAAAAAATATCGAAAAAAGTGCGAATTTTTGGGTGATTCGAGGGAGAAAACTTGGAACTTTGGGCTTGAGTCCGAACGGTTGGTAGGAGAAAAAAATATAAATAATGTAATTTGTAGTAAATTTAACTTTAATTTTGAATAGGAAGTTTATTTACGAAAAGTTTTCGAGTTATAAGCGAAAAACCGCCCAAAAATGGAAATTTTCACTTTTTTTTTTTGTATTTTCTACAATGTTGCGTCAAGAAATTTTGGTGGGAGACCTCAGATTTGGATTCAGCGCCCCAAAAAACATATATATGCAAAAAATCACAACTACTCCGAAACTTTCCCGATAGGGGCCCATTTGAGCACAATTTGACTATTACCTGGACACATGTTTCTAATTTTTTTTATTCAGTTTTCTATGTTAACTCCTGATGATGGGCTCGAAAACCAAAATATATATATATTAAGATAAAAACTCAAAACATATATTTGTTTTAATTATAATGATGCTGGACAGGTAAGTTTATTTTGATTCATCCGCTTGTTGCTCTTTAGTCGAGTCTTTTTGTTAACCCAAAATAAAAATATCTTATAATAAATAATTTAATTATTTATTCTTATTAGCACTCACTATCCATCCTGAGATTAAAAGACTGACTAAAAGAGCAACAAGCGGATGAATCAAAATATATTTGTTTTATTTTTGTGAAACCCATCTTGAAATTTTACTCACTGGTATTATTAAAATGTTTCACCTTGAACCGATACCTTAATCTTTAAAAATTAAAAAATAAAATAATAATTTAAAAAAGTGAAAAAAAGAGATTTTTTTTATAAAGATTTTGCCTACAATACGAACATTCAAGATATTTTGTTCTTGGGTTATCATGGGTATGACAATCAGAAAAAATCGGGGTTTAAAATGATTTTTATCTACGTTTCAGATATTTTTACTGTGTGCACTCCAGTTTCGAAAATTATCCTGAGGCTGCGTCATTTTCAATCTGATATATAACGGCTATATGTTAATGCAAAGAGAAGAAGGAAAGTAAAGCGCACTTGGTTGTTTGCCATAATTTATCATTTTAATTTTAAATCGATTCTTCCACGTTTTCAATAGAGGTTGCCATTAATGGTCAAAACATCAAAGACTGAATGCAATAAGGTTATTCCTCCTAGACATTAGATAGAGAATCGATCGTTATTTTTTGATTTTATGTCGATTCTCCATGTCTTCAGCAATGGTTACCAATAATAATCGAAACGTCAAAAACCTAATAGCGAGAATTGTTATTCCTCGAGTATTAGATGAGAATCGATGTCTATTTTTGGTTCTGAAGTCGATTCCTCCATGTCTTCAGCAATGGTTACCAATAAAAACTTGAAGGCGTCAAAAATCCAATATAGAATGGTTATTCCTCGACTCTTAAATGAGAATTATTTTTGAATTAATGTCAATATGAACTACAAATTGCAAGTGATATCTGAATTCTTAATAAAGGAACAAACATATTAATATTCCAAAATGAATTTATGGATAGAATTTTAGCAGCGATCCGTTGCGGTTTATTTTTACTGAGTTTTAGTTTATTTCCTGATAATTGTTTGTTTATGATTTTCGATCGATATAGGTAATAAAACAAATTTTAAATATAATTTTTTTTTTAATAAAATCATTCCCAGTACTTATAAAGAAATTTGTTTATTTTAGTTAAATATTTCAAATTACTTAAGTTTACATACGTGAGTCATTTTCGTATTTCCAAAAATTACAGTATAAATATAAAATACAAATATCGATTTTAATTATGTAAATCTAAATCTTAGCTAAATAATTCAATTTTTGAATGAGTGAACTTAATTTCAGCCTTCTAGTTATTCGCGAAGTACTAAAAAAAACTATTTTTCTATCAGAAACGAAAGGATTTTATTTATATAGATAGGTGAAATATTGGAATGGCATCACAAGAAATTCGTTTGAACTATTCTAATTACAAATAAATACAAATCAAACAACATTATTCTAAAGAGTAAGTTTACTAAATTTGCTCCAGATCAAAAAAAAAATTCAGAATATGAATATTTTGTCCCCTCTTTCGCTTCTACGCGCGTATTTCGGAGAGTTTATTTTTGTAGAAATACATTCACAGTGTTTTGAAGAGTAAATGTACTAAATTTAGTCCAGATCGAACAAAAAGTTTAAAATTTTAATATTTTACCTTTCCTTCGCCCCCACAATGGAAAATAATATATATTAGATTTTTCTCATCCTATTTTCGTGTCTGTACTGAATTTCAGCATTCCAGGTATTCGCGAAGTACTCAAAAAAACAAACTATTTTTCTATTAAACACGAAAGATTTTATTTGGGTAGATATTTAGTAAAATAATTTATAATCATTTTCGAAAGAACCCTCCTCCTAGAAATTAATCATACCCGTTTTTAAAAATGGGACTATTCTAGGGTAAATTGCTTTCTAGTATTTTTGTTGGAAAATTTGATCATTTTAATTATTTTTTTACCCCCCCCCCCCCTCTTAAGATTTACATAGTGAGTTATTTTCGTAACAGGTCGTCTAGGGGCAGATTCGTAAAAATCGATCAAAGGGTCTAGAATTTATATTGATAATTATATTTGAACCCTATAAAGGAATAATTACATCTCTTTTTAAATATTGGACCTGTTAATATTAAGTTATAGCTAACTTTAGTTTTAGATTGAATATTATATAATTTAATTTTTTTAATTATTTTGGGCCCATTAGCAATTAATCCTAACTTCTTTTTAAAAATGAGACAAATCTATTGTAAATATCAGCTTTGTTCGATTTTTACTATACCATCCAATGAATGTGTTGAATTGAATGACTATAAAGAAAAGAAATGGATATTAATAATAGATTAAAAATTCACAGTTCATTGGACAATGATTTTTATTGGAGCTCTTATTCAATTTTTGTACAACGTTTCGTCTCTCTCTAAAAAGAAAAAATTCTACTATGTCTCAATTATTTTTACTATTATCTCAACCAATGTTGCTCTAACCAATTGAGTGCTTGAAAAAGTCTTCGAGAGAGACGAAACGTTGTACAAAAATTGAATAAGAGCTTCAATAAAAAACATTGTCCAATGAACTGTGAATTTTTAATCTACTAATTATAATGGACATTAATCAACATAAGATATTAATAATGTAGAAAATAATTTTATTTCCATTAAGATGAGTACATGTAATTTAAATGATTAAGGACAGGTGTTCTGAATAACTTTACGTACTCCACTAAACATACACTAGATGACAAGCATTTATGCCTTAGCTTGTGATGACCAACATCCAGTGTGAGAAGTGACATGCTACAAGTATATTTAATAGAGATATAAAATCCAGTGATTTAGTTTAATATGCAAATGTTCCGAGATAAGTTTTACAGTTTGGGCATTTATGTTTATGAATCTTGCACGATTGCATACAATAAGGGCAACAGCAAAAACACCAGCACCTAAAACAAAAACAGTTGTTCCCAAATAGGGACGAATTTTCATTATATAATGCACTTTGGACAATTTGATTTATCTTATATTAGATATAAAATATTACATTAACTAATTCAAGTAAGTAATCAATTTAAATGAAGGAAAAAATAATCCAAGGAAAATAAATTGTTAAAAATTTGAACAATAAAATGAGTAGTTATTACAAATTTTCTGAGTAGGCCATATTTAAGAAATCATTAATCGGGCCGAATTTTCATTTATTAAGAGTAGGTTGTTTGATATTTTTTTTGTAACTGTAAAAAAAATTTATTGGTTACACGTTTTAATCTATCTATATATATAAAATTAAGTTTTTGTCAGTACATTGCTCCAAATCAGGCCAAATTTTGGTTGCACACGTTTCAAGAAAAGTTATGAACGAAAACACCCTCAACAAAGTTCCTGTCTGTATGTTTGCGTCGTTTCCGAAAAGTTGCTCACGATTCACGTAAAAACGGCTTAAGGGATTATTATGAAATTTCATATTTACATCAGATGTCTTCTAACTTACGTTTTTAGCTATATAACGTTTTGATATTTTGACCCCAGAAGGGGATTGGGGGGGGGCACAAGAATGAAAATTATCAAATAACTCCTAAATTATTATCTCTACAGCAAATTTTATTATGAGCAAAGTTGTAGGGGATGTGATTTGGGGTGGGGTCCGGGGGGATGGTGGGGTGGAGTGGGATTCAGGTGAGTGCCCAGAGGTGTAGTGGGGTGGTGTTGGGGGCTGGGGTGCGGGGTGGTGTGGTGCGGTGGTTGTGCACGGGTTCATGGGTTGGGGTCCAGGGGGCGTGCCTCCTGGTTAGCAAGTGGGCCGCCTTGCAGCTAGTTAATGAATAAAATCCTCTAAATTCAAATTAAATTTCAAAATTATTGATCCAGAGCCTAGCATAAAAATGGCTTAACCATATTATACATAGATATATACAAGAGATGTTTAAAAAAGTTTGTTTTTTTAGAATAAAGGAATATAATTTTAAGTATTGGATTGGCATCTCCGGAAATATTTTCAAGAATTCTTCCAATTTCAATAATTAAATCATTTATGAATTATGATTGAAAATAGATGTAGTCTTACTTACGACGGTTTGCACTTAGGACATTGTGTGTCTTTTCATACATGTGAATTTGTGCATATTTCATAAATGAAACAAACAGTTTCGGGGATTTCCCGAATATTTAATGTGTATGTACATATTTTAGAGATAGTTGAAAGTGTTTGTTATGTATAGGAAATGAAGGGCTTTGAATTTTGTATCTGCTAATCTTTTAAGTCACGAGGATCAAATTATTTCTTAAGATGCATATGAAAACAATTGGTCTTTTTGGCGTACCTATATGTTAAGTTGGTTTTTTTGTTTAATTTTTGTTACTTAAATCTATCAAAATAACTTTCAACTATTTTGATAAAAAAATTTAAGGGAAATCACACATGGGAATTTTTAAAGAAATATGAAATATTTTTAACAAAATATAGCGAGTAAACAACAAGTATGCAGGTTCTGAATTCAATGAAAATCTACCATTTTTTAATTATTTAATTTAAGCAACTAGATAATCAATTTCTTTTATTTTTCATTTTCTTAATGGTTTTTGAAGTAGAGTAGAAAGATTACCCAAACATTTAAAAAATATATATTTCTAAAAAAAATTCTTTTTGGTTGTCCACTATTATTGCTGTTTTGTAGGTCATAAACGTCGGGATTTTCTAGTATTATATTTTTTATTTAAAGCATTTTTGTTCCTTTTTGAGATATGAAAAATCCAAGTAAAAAAACTATTTTGTATGCACGATTACAAAAGTGGAATGCGATAGTATTATCTACCTCCTTGAAGGTTTGATGCGTTTCTCTTAAAGGATTAATAAATGCCTAGCAATTTCCGCTCTAGCCAAAAAGGAATTGGAAGCACAATCGATAGCACTCGTCTGAAATGAATAATCGAATAATGTTTCTAGAGAGATGGCTTTGTTTCGAAACTTTTTATTTCAATGTGAGAGAACGGGGTTCGAATGTACTTTTCGAAGTTTTCAGATTTCCCCCTTTACTTAGGTACTATAATCTAACAGAAGGCAAAATTTCAACTCAGTAGCTTATCGGGAAGTATGAAACCTTTTCCGGACTCTTTTAAATTCCGCCTCTGGCTTCGTCCCCTGGAACCCCTCCCTCCCCCACCAACCCTATCTAAATGACTAGTTAACATGATGACTATTTTTATTTTTCTATCATAATTCGAGAAAAAACAGATTTGATTATATTAGTAAAAATTTAGAGTGAATCGACCACACCAACTGATTTTACAATACTCGTGCTCAATCTAGTATATTTATATAATTTAAAATTTAATCCCATTATACAACAAATAGTTATATGTCTTATTTAAATTGATGTCAAGATTTGATCAATATTATTGGGTTGGTGTACAATTATAGAGACTTTTTTCGCTACTTTTTTTTCTTTAAAAATTGATTTAATTTTTTTCATAAAAATAATCTTCTCGCGTATAGAAAATCATATCCATATTCGCCATATTATGCTCTACCACTTCGAGAAATGTTGGAATGCATCTGCGATCTCATCAACGAACTTTTTGTCGAAAGAACAATCAGCAAAAGCCAAGTTGAAAGACGGCACACAGCACATTATTGCCTTCTTACAGTGGACGCCTTTCGGCATTCCTTTGGGCGAAACACCTGACGAAACCCAAACCTTCTATCTTTTAACGTTTTTTGAAAAGAAGCCACGATTCATCTCCAGTGACGACATTCTTCAGGGTCGGAGTTTGCTCCTTTCGCTGTAGTAAATCTGTGAAAATTCGGATACGTTCGGGTTTATTGTAGTCGGAGAGTGCCTAGGGGACCATCCAGTCAATTTGCATACTTTTCCGAGCTTTTTGAGACGAGAAACGATGGTCGAATGGTCGTATTGAAGTCACGGGCCAACATTCGGGTTGTCAAGCTTTTGTTCTCTTCCATGGTTGCCAAAACTGCCTGGTCGAAGAAAATTTGATGGTCGACCTCTTTCTTCTTCATCTGTGAGGTTTGTATCGCCCGATTTGAACTTGTGGAACCATCTTTCTACTTGGATTTTGCTGATTGTTTCTTCGCCAAAAAATTCGTTGAGATCGCGAAATGACTGTGCTGAATTCCAACCTTTCTCCAAGTGGTAAAGGATAATATGGCGAATATGGATATAATTTTTCGATACGTATTTTCATTAACTGAAAAGAGAAGATTATTTTTATGAAAAAAATTAAACAAAACGCCAATTTTTAAAGAAAAAAAATGTAGCGAAAAAAAGCCGCAATAATTATGCATCAACCCAAAAGCATTTTTCTTAGTTAAAAGTTTTTTTACATCTCTTGTAAGTATTAATTGTACTTCATTACTTAGATTATATTTTGTTTATTAGAAATTTTTTAAAAAGCCTGTAATTTTCAACAAAAATTAATTAATTATTTAATTATAGCAACTTAAAGTAGTTAAATTTTATTATTTATACATTTTTAACTACAATGAAATTCTTTTTACTTTTTTATTATTGGTAAGACAATTTAAGGGAAAAAGTGAAAACTAGGCACGCTCTCCGACTAATAATTTTAAATATAATCAACTATTATAAATTATTTATTTTAATTATCTTAGAAAAAATGACATTGTCTGCATTTTTGAACAGGAAGTTCTGAAGTTATATAATTCAAAATCTAATCAGTTCTTTTCATTGTAAATACAAACATTTTGACACGAGAACGAACATGCTACTTTCTGTGATTAAGTTATCGTGAGTATTGGAATCCAGTCAGACAGACAGAAAATGAAAAAAAACTGGTTGAAAATATTTTTTTCTCTCTTACATTTCAGACAGTTTTTTTTTTTCGAGCCAATTCATAACTAGGGCCGCCCAGGAGGCTGGGAGATATGGGCATAGTTAGGGGGGGAGGGCAAGGGGGCCAGTGCCCCCTACAAAACTGATTGTCCCAATAGAAAAATCGACAGTATTGAAGAAATATACTGTTTCACTGTATCACTTTTGGATTTCTCATTAAATTATTTGGTTACTTCCAAAATTTATCATTTCTACTACAAAGTTAGTTGTTCTCTAATCGGTTTACCGAAATTGGAAATTGAAACCTTGTGGTGGCTTATCAGCTGCCCCCCTTCCCCCCTAAGTAACTACGCCATTGCCTGACTGCCCAGTTAGCGAGTAATCTTTAATTATGAAAAGAAAGTAAGCAATAAGCTGGTAAAGTCAAAAAGTTGATATTCCTATTCGTAAATGTTTAAAATTATACATTCGTTATTTCACTAAAATACCTACCATTCATAAAAGTAATCTGAGAAAATAATTATCAAATATTAAGTAATAATAAGTGCCGATGGTAGTAGGCTAGAAATTTCTAAGGAAATCACGATAGGTCTATCTACAAGCTCCGAAATAATTATATGCCAAAAAGGTCATCTTACACGGTAGCTAATTGGCCCGGATTGCTAATTTTAGCATTCGGGTTAGATTCCTCAAGGGAAGAACCCACCCCTTTAGTGTTATAATTAAAACTATCTATTCCTTCTCGAATTTAGTAGATGGTAGACAACCTCCATGATTTCTTTATTAATATAAGCATTTTAATTAGGAATAATGATAATGCAGCCTTGACAGTCTTAACATTGTAACGACGCCAATAGGGTTCCGTATGGTCTTGTACGAAACTCTAAAAAGGCTAAAACAATTTTGATAAAAATATGTAAAATGTAAGCGATATCAAAGCGTTAAATCTTACATTATAGTGAACATCGTATAAATATGATATTTCAAGAGTATTATTTGAAAAATTTCGGGAATAAAAATGGTATAAGGCCTAACGTCACGTGATGAACATACTTTTTATAGATTTATAAGTTTTTAATAGTTTTTAAGGAATTTGGTGTTGGTACTTGTTGAAACAATTTTAAAATTATTGGATAAATAAACTGACGTGTTCTGATGTGGCCATCCACTTGACATTACCATACAACCTGGCCCCTCAATTATATTTAATATTCAATAAAATTATTTATAAATATGTAGGGGGCGTTAGTTTTTCCATTTTTAGACTTATGGGGGCCCACTGATTATGTATACAAAATTTGGTTAAGTTTGGTATAAGGGCTGGATTTTCATTTTCTGACCCTAGACCCCCCCCCATTTTGAGAGGTTAGTTTTTGCATTTTTAATCTTCTGGGGTCCCACAGATTATGTATACAAAATTTGGTTGAGTTTGCTCAAATGGGCTAGATTTTTAATTTTTAACCCCCCCCCCCCCCCCTTAATTTTGGGTCGATATGCACCAAAATCTAATCAGCTCTTAATCTCAATGCACCAAAACTATGTGTGAAATTTGGTTTTTGATTTTTGAGCTAGCTCGTCCACAAAAATTTGGTAACGCACAGGCAACCAGACAGACTAACAGACATTTTGACAAAACAATTATTATCTCGAAAAATATAATTTTTTCGATGTTCCCTTATTAAGGCTTTTTTGTAGACTGAAATACCATGTTTTCGCCCAATTATTTTAATCAAAATAGTTTCAGCAGTTTTTGAGATATTTCAAAAAAAAGAAGCAAAAAAAAAACACTTTTTTCATGCATGATTACAATACTTGACCATACCCCGTATGGTAAAGTAAAAATGCTTGGTAGGTTTCACATTAAGATATAAAAATATTTATTTTTGGAGACTTTAATCTCGATATATAATATATTTCGGGTGGCTAGCCCACCTTCAGGAGCAACAGAAAGTAACTTAAAAGTTTTTAATATATATATCGACAAATTTAAGGAAAAAGCTGACGTGTTCTGATGTGGCCATCCACTTGACTTTACCATACAACCTGGCCCCCTCACTTAAATTTAATAAAATTATTTATAATCATGTGGGGAGGGGGGGGTAAGTTTTTGAATTTTTAGACCCCTGGTGGCCCACTGATTATGTATACAAAATTTGGTTTCGTTTGGTACAATAGCCTAGATTTTCATTTTTTGACCCTAACCCCCCCCCCCCATTTTGGGCGGTTGGCAATTTTAGACTTCTGGGGTCTCAGTGATTATGTATACAAAATCTGGTTGATGTTTGTTAAATGCCTAAGATTTTCAATTTTTGACCCCCTCCCCATTTTGGGCGGTTAGTTTTTACATTTTTAGATTTCTGGGGTCCCACTGGTTATGTATACAAAATTTGGTTGAGTTTGCTCAAATGGCCTAGATTTTTAACCCCTCTTAATTTTGGGTAGACATGCACCAAAATCTAATCAGCTCTTAATCTCAATGGACCAAAACTACGTGTGAAATTTGGTTTCGATATTCAAACTAGTTTTTGAGCAAGCTCGTCCACAAAAATTTGGTAACGCACAGACTAACGGACAACCAGACAGACAAACAGACATTTTGACGAAACAATTATTATCTCGAAAAATGTAATTTTTTCGATGTTCACTTATTAGAGCTTTTTTGTAGAGCAAAATGCCATGGTTTCGCTCAATTTTTTTAATCAAAATAGTTTCAGCCGTTTTTGAGATATTTCGAAAAAAAGAAGGAAAAAACCTCTTTTTTCATGCACGATTACAATACTTGACCATACCCTGTTTGGTAAAGTAAAAAAATCATTTTAATTTCCCATACTACGTATGATAAATTAAAAAAGATACCAACTTGAATAATATAAAAATTTTAATTTAAAATGACATACCCAAATAGAAATAAACATAATGCCCAAAGGTGAGCTTTTGTCTTGCATTCTTTAGTCACTTCAGATTTAATAGATTGATGGCATCCTGGACAAGTAACTCTTGCTGGATCTGGTCCCATACTAGGCAGTTGAAGACCGGGGCCTGAAAATTTAAACAAAATAATTTTTTAATGTCCCTTAGATTAAATAAAACACTAGATAATGTTCGCTATCTACAAGAAAAAGAAACCTTACCAGAAACATAAATGTAAAAAATTAGCTTTTCAACCACTTGTTTCAATCACCAAAATAATAGAAATCTTGCATGTGTCATCATTTCAGGTTTATACATAGCAAGTTTGCGCTCTTCGATATTAAAACTTTCCAATAATTTGAAAAAATTATGTTTATATGAATTTATTTCAGAACCTAAGTTGCATTTCCTATTTTAAGATTGGGTATGAAACGGTACCATTTTAGATTTTTATTCTTTTGACAACTGGAAGTGGTGAAAGAGAAGTTGGATTTTCATTCATGTTTTTCGTGAGATATCAATACTTTTTGCCAAGTTGTTGTTTAGCATGAACCCCCTAGCTATAGCTATGTTGTAGGATTACAACATGAAGGCCCCAATTTTGGCCAATGAAAGGAGAAAATTATATTTATCAGTAATGAAGCTATTGAAGCTTTTATATATCGAAACGTCGTAGTTTAATCTATTATTTATTCGTGTTTAATAAATAATTATAATTAATTATCTGTGATTTTACTAAAATTTAAACACTTGAGAAAATTATATTTTCAGATTTTTTTATTAGTTGTTAGCAAGATTTATAGATGTGGCATGTACGTCTACTAGAACCCTACAGGTTTTGATAATGAACAAGAGTGTCAAAAATTGCGAATAAAATCATTTCAATTTATGTTCGATAAATTCTTTCTTTTTTTTTTTAAAGCCTCATTTCTTCCTTTTTCCACCCTCCTTTATTCTTTTTTCTATAAGACATGGCCATGGAAGATGGTGTGTTTGTTTTCAGAAAACTTGTATTTTCTGATGGATTTCAAATTTTTTTTCAAGACATCAAATATAATGTCATTTAAGATGCTATAAGAAACGAACAACATTTTAATTCATGTTCGGAAAATAACATCATCCAAATGACGACCATTTTTGTCCAAGCTTGTTGCAATATCTAGGAAAATGTTCTCTTAATACGGCCATTAAGGGAACATTTTCTTGGGAACCTCAGGTCAATGGGAGATATGCAAGAAGATAATTCACCCACCTCCTAATCTTTTTTGTGGGGCTTCTGAAAGCTAATGTTTATATTGAAATAAATTATATTTAAAAACGACAAAGTGCCTCACCCCCACGCTTTTTGACTTTATACAAGGGTAGTCATTTGGATAATGTTATTTTCCGAACATAAATTGAAATATTTTTGTTTTTCTTATAGCATTTTGTTGATATTATATTTGAAGTTTTGAAAAAAATTTGAAATTCATAAAAAAATACGAGTTTTCTGAAAATAAATATACCATCTTCCAAGGCACTGTATTATAAAAAAAACGAATTAAAGAGGGTGGAGAAAGGAAGAAATGAAGCTTTAAAAAAAGCAAGAAAAGATAAAAATGGAGATTATATCAAAATATCATTTGTGTGATGACTGGCCTTATGTGTTTGCTAAGAATGAATATTAATAAAATGACAAATATGCAAAGAAGTTAATTTGTTTGAGCCCTGAGGAAGTCAACAAAGTTGACGAAACGTTGGAAAAAAATAAAAATTATTTGCATAAGCTATTGTCCTTATTTCCCTACAACAACTTTTAATTATATCAAAAGTGAAGTAAAAATCTCAAAATTCTTTAAGTCTGTCCCTGAGAAAATATTATGGATACTTATATTATTTTGTATTTTCTACAAAATATTTCTCCAAATGACAGCAAATTATTCATTAGAACAATGTGACGATGATTCATTGTTGTGGAATTTCATTCATTGTCTGTTCGGTGTAAAAAGTTCAATATAAAATATTTTTGATGATTAATTAATGGCGGCGACTTACCAGTAACATGGAATACCTGAAAAAAAACAAAAAAAAAACGATAATATTAATTGAAAAGATACATGTTTTATTTGATAATGTGAATTTAAAAATTACTAATATGGAGGGTGTAAGAAATAAGCTGACGTATTCTGATGTGGCCATCCACTTGACTTTACCATACAACCTGGCCCCTCACTCATATTTAATATTTAATAAAATTATTAATAATCATGTAGGGGGGGGGTTAGTTTTTGCATTTTTAGACTTCTAGGGTCCCAATGATTATGTATACAAAATATGGTTGTTTGCTCAATGGCCTAGATTTTTAATTTTTTTTAACCCCCCTTAATTTTGGGTGGATATGCACCAAAATCTAATCAACTCTTAATCTCATTGGACCAAAACTACGTGGGAAATTTGGTTTTGATATTCACACTAGTTTTTGAGCTAGCTCGTCCACAAAAATTTGGTAACATACAGACTGACTGACTAACTAACTAACAGACAAACAGACTAACTAACAGACATTTTGACAAAAAAATTAAATATTTCGAAAAATACAATAATTTTTTCGATGTTCACTTATTAGAGCTTTTTTGTAGAGCGAAACGCCATGGTTTCGCTCAATTTTTTTAATCAAAATAGTTTCAGCCGTTTTTGAGATATTTCGAAAAAAAGAAGGAAAAAAAACACTTTTTTCATGCACGATTACAATACTTGACCATACCCTGTATAATAAAGTAAAATGTGGGTCACTTAATAGGAGATTATAAAAATGTTGAAATATAAAAAAGGATTCATTAAAAAAACTTTGGGGTAAATCGAATAGAGGGCGATGCGATGGTTGTGTCAAACCAGTCTTAGGACTGTCTCTATGATGATGGTGAGTAAATTCTCTCTATATCTCTAAGTCTCTTTTTTGTAAAAAAATTAACTAAGTAATAAAATGATTAATTATATTGCATAACAAGAAAATTATTCTTAGGAATTTATAAATATGAATGTTTTATAAAAAAATTATAAAAAAGTCAGTTTATAGCTCAATATCTAAGTAATAAAAGATCTAAAGCTTAGAAATAATCATTCAAGGTTTAAGGCCATGCACGATTCTCAAACTATGCTCCAAGGAACATTGGTGCTCAGTGAAGCGACTTCAAATGTTCCATGAAAAGATCAAATACCTACAATATTAAAAATTGTTGCCAAAGAAAAATCAATACAATGTGAAATAATTTTTATATATGATTGTAGATTAGATTAGACTGGGTGGTTTTTGTATAATAAGAATATTGTACAAAAATATACGATCTCTCCCGAACCAGCAAGTACTGCCAGGCTGGGCACCCCTGGTTGAAGGTTAAGTGATCCACGAAAAAAATGTTAGGAGTTTAGTGTTCCCGGATTTGGAAAAGTTTGAGAAGCACTGGTGTTATTTATTGACAGAAACCTGATATATTCTTAACAATTAGAATTAATTAGATTCGTTTATGCCAGAGGTCAGCAACCATTTGAGATGGAAGAGCCAAAAGTTACAATTTACAAAATTTCCCAGTTTTCAAAGAGCCACTAACATTTTTGTTTCAATATTATAGTATTTGATTAGGATTAGGTTTTTAAATTTGATTTTTGATTTAAAATAAATAGCTTTAAATATGAATTTTTTTGCAGTATAATATTTGTTTATGAGTTTTAAAAATAAATTAATATGATTATTAATATTTGCGCAAGGAACTGAAGAGCCGTATCTTAACATAGAAAAAGCCGCAGGTTGCCGACCCCTGGTTTATGCTAATAATGGGAGAGTGTTTTCTAAGAATTTGGGAGTATTTATTAGCAAAATGTTTGTTTTTTTGGATTAAATTTTTGAAATTTCTCAAAATTGACTGAAACTATTCCATTAAAGAAAATAAATGAAATAAATGATCTACAAAAGATAAATGCCTTAATTAGTAAATAAAAATATCAAAACGAAGCTTAATCTTTGTTAAAATATATATTAGAATTTTAAACCTTAGGGTCATAGAGGTAGTAATTTAAGAGTAGCTAAATAATATAAAAATAAGTAAATAAAATAATTTTTATATTTTTTAAAACAAGGAGCTGTGGTTGAACTCCTAACATTCCCTAAAACTTTTGTCCAAAGTTCTTGCAGTAGCGTGTGATAAATGAAATTGAATAAACTACCAGGTATTGTGGAATTACTTGAGGTTGACATTTTTATAGTCATTTGAGAAAAATTGAATGATCATAATCTTGAATTAAATCAATACCTATTTTTATTCGACCTTCGTTAAATGTACAATAAAATGACGCCCGTCTACTCCGTAGGCAGATAGAAATCTAAATGAAAATATTTTATTTAACCGAGTATCAGAGTAGTTGATTCATATAGAGAAATCAATGAGGTTGTCCTCTGCTTGATACAAATAATAATATACAAAATATAAATAGGTATATATATAATTCGTTTCGAAACTAAAGTCTGAAACAAATAAATTATATACGAGGATAAGTCAAAAATTACCTACACTCTTCGTTCTACAACTTTATTAACTAAGATAGGAGGCGGCCGCATGCGTTGAGTTGAGTTGGTGAGTCTGTGGTCACGTGTGCGGAATTTAATCACGATCGCGTCAGTTGTCGTCTAGCTACAACAGCATAAGCATGTTATCAGATTGCACCAAAGAGGAGCAACGAGGAGTGGTCATATTTTTGTGGTCAGAGGGTGTGAAAGGTGCTGAAATTCACCGGAGACTTTTGTCACAATACGGGGAAAGTGCTTTATCTCGTAAAAGCGTTTTTTTATGGATCGAAATGTTTAAAAGTGGCCGAACGAGCGTAACACAAAAAGAGGGAGCTGGGCGACCGTCAACTTCGACCACTGACGACAACATTCAGCAAGCTCAAGAGATGATTACAGCAGATAGGCGAGTTACCATAGATAAGGTAGCATCTTCTTTAAACATTAGTCACAGTTCGGTTCTGCCTATCACATATCCACGACGAACTCAAATTCAGTAAAGTGGTGCAAAAGTGGCTTCATGACCAACCGAAAACCTTCCACCAGGAAGGCATCCGGAAGCTTGTGGCTCGCTGGAGCAAGTGCATTGCTAGGAGACTATATCGAAAAATAATGTATCTGTTGTACACCTATCTTAGTTTAATAAAGTTGTAGAACGAAAAGTGTAAGTAATTTTTGACTTATCCTCGTACATATACAATTATAGATATTTGTATTTGGTATGTATATGTTTATTTGCGCCAATGCAGAGGACAACCTTTCTTTTTAAAATAGAATCTACCCCCTCTGACAAGGTGATCTCTGCCTACATTATTTTTAGAAAAAAATCTTCCCCTCCCAGAAAATTCTGGGCAGATTTCTTTAAAATACACAAGGCAAATTTTCAAGTTATGATATTAGATTTTACAAACCTGTTGAGTTTGAGGTGCTTGTATATTCATGTTATGTGTTTCAGAAGGTATATATGGAGAAACTTGAGGAGCACTTGCTTCCAAAGGAGGATAATATGATTGTTGAGGAGCAAATCCCTGTTGAGGAGCAAATCCCTGTTGAGGAGCAAATCCCTGTTGAGGAGCAAATCCCTGTTGAGGAGCAAATCCCTGTTGAGAGGCAAATCCCTGTTGAGAAGTAAATGCTTGTTGAGGAGCATTTGCTTCTTGAACTGAATATGGAGGAGGAGCTCTTTTTGGAATTTCAAAAGAGTCTGGATCTTGTTCTTGTAATTTTTGATACTCATCCATTTCTCAATCTGAAATAAATAGCAAAATGGTTATGAGTGGTGACTTATATAAAATTTAAGGAGGTAAATTAAATCAAAAATAATATTAATATATTACTTTTGATAAAGCAAAAAATTACTGAGCAACACTCGGTCGGCCAGGTAGTAATAATTATTAAATGAACATAAAAATATTTTTTATTTAGATGCCTACATTCTACATTATTTTCATTTATAGCTTAATTTATATTTTTAAATAATTAAATCGGATAACTTTATTCTAATAGATGGAGTTTTTCCTGGTTGCAAGCAATTAGTTGAATGACATCCGTAGCGAAATGTGAATCACTATGTATACCGATTCAAGGACATTTGCCAGGAGATAAGAGTCAAGAACTTAGAATCTATAGATATAGGTATGGCACTCTCCCTTTGCGAACAACTATTCTAGACAGGGGTTTGATAAATAGGACAATCATGTGGTAGGAAAAAACAATTCCGATGATCCGCGACAATTATAGTGGAAAAGATATGCTGCAGGGCCGGTCATTTTAATTAGTAGTTTCAAGTTTTTCGCGATTCTAGGTAAAAAAAATCGGAATAATCAAGAAAAAAAGGGAGTGTAAAGAGTAGAGTTTGCTTTTAAACAGTGTAACAATACAATATTGTATTAATACTACCTTTTAACACAAATATATTTGCAAGTGATTATTTACTTTAATGTCTGACGGAAAAGCAGTTCATTGAAGCTATAGGTCTGTGTCTCGACAATTGTTTTTTCAGACATGATAATAACATTTACAAACAATTAAAAGGAGTTCCAATAGGAGGATGTCTCAGTCCCATTATTGCGGACTTAGTGATGGATAAAATATATGTTGATGTAATAAAACCAATGAAGTTGAAACTATATATACAATATGTTGATGATAGCCTGGCTATTGTTAAGAAGAACAGCGTAGACCTTTGTATAGAGGCGCTTAATAGTTTCAATGATAATTTAGATTTCACATATGAAAAAGAATTAAACAATAACATCAGTTTTTTGGATATTAAAATTGTCAGAGTTGAGGAACGTTTGAGGACAGACCTGTATGTGAAAGATTCAAAATCAAATAGAATGTTGAACTTTAAATCAGTACAGCCACTTCAG
Organism: Forficula auricularia; assembly: GCA_024734495.1. Lineage (NCBI taxonomy): Eukaryota > Metazoa > Arthropoda > Insecta > Dermaptera > Forficulidae > Forficula > Forficula auricularia. The sequence continues at coordinate 49,669 of JALMQS010000868.1, read as the reverse complement.
CATAAGATTAGTTTAATATATGGAGAAATAGGTAGATTGGATAGAATATGTGATGAGAGCTACAGAGACATAAGATTGATTGAGTTACAAAAGAAATGTGAAAGCAATGGATATTCGAAACAATTTTTCAATAAAGTTCTAACTAAATATAGAAAAAATAAATTAGTAACGGAAGTGATTAAAAAGGAAGATAAAATTATTAAAGGCTCCATCCCATATATTCATGATTTATCTGCGAAAATCTTGAGAATTCTGAATAATAATGACATAAAATTAGTACACAGTGTTGGCAGGCCACTCATGAACATATTCAATAATAAGACTCATCTTGAAAAACTTGATAAAATGGGTGTTGTTTATGAGATAGTTTGTGATTCATGTAAAAAAGATAAAAAAACACACAAGTATATAGGTGAGACTTCAAGACATTTGAGACAAAGAATTAAAGAACATATTTCATCGATTAATGGAAATAAATTGGTCTCCGCGTTATCCATTCATGCTATTGACAACGAGCATACTTTCGATTTTGAAGGAGTAAAAATACTAGATTATGAGAAAAATTGGACCAAGAGAAAAATAAAAGAATCTCTTTATATATTGAAGGATATCGATAATTCTGTAAATTTCAAAATGGATTCTGAAAGCATATCAGAATGTTATAGTCTAATTGTGTCATTGTTGTAAAAATATTGATTTGATTTGGTGTGTTGATTAAACAAGTATTGATTTTGAAAGAAAAATGTAATAGGAAGATGTATGTTTTTTGATATTTCATTAATAAAAAATTAAAAATAAAGAATGAATTTAACTTATAATGTGTTTTTAGAATGGATTATTTATAATGGGTTTTTTAATTGTATAATAATTGACGATGCAATGAGATAATTAGAAAAAAATAAAATTGAAAATAGTATTTAATATAATCATTAATTCAAAATAGTTTCTAGTTCACTAGTAAACGTTTTTATAAATTGTTGCTATATATGTATATATGTGTGTGTGATTGTAATGAATTGTGTGATCTATCTATATTGAAGATTTAAGAATGAATGTTTCATGTGAAATGACAAATTCCGGTTCTTGAACGAGATGTATGTATGATTTCAAATTATTATAAAAAAATTTTGTGTTATATAATTTTCTATAAAAAGAAAAAATGTAAATAAATGTTTCATTTCAATTTTTAGAACTACTGAGGATGGTCGACCAGTGGTGACCGAAACTGTATAGTAATCAATTAAATAATTCTAATAGTTATTAAAATTATTGTTTTATTATTTTTGTGACAAAACCAACCCTTCAATTTAATGAAAAATTTAAATCAAGTCACTTAAGTTCTGGAAGAAAATTTAATGTTTAAGTAAAATAAAATGATCAAGTTGAGCTTATCCAAGCAAATTAACTTGTTTAACTTGAAACTTATTATTATATTGCGCTAATCAAGTAATGAAAATATTATATAATTTTTTTGCAACGAAATTTTCTCTGGAGAGAGATGGACTGGTAGAAATTTTAATTGAATGTAATGGAAGGCAGCCCAGGGGTAGTGAGGAAAGAAAAAATTAACACATCAAATAAGGTGTAATTTATTGGAATCCTTCCTCCTTTCCTTTCAAACCGACGTTTCGGAGGATTCTTCCCTCCTTCTTCAGGGTCTAAAAACCAATATTACAAAATTATAAAAAATCGGGATTGGTCATCATTCATTTCATCAACAATAATACAATTATAAATACATGTACACATGAACACTGCTGTGGAGAGAGGAAGGAAGCATTTTATTTGTTTCATTCATCGACCCCTTGAAGTGAGTGAATTATACAATTTTTTGATAATCTGTCTGTTTACATGTATTTATAATTGTATTATTGTTGATGAAATTAATGATGACCAACATCGATTTTATATAATTTTATAATATTGGTTTGTAGACCCTGAAGGAGGGAAGAATCCTCCGAAACGTCGGTTTGAAAGGAAAGGAGGAAGGAAGGATTCCAATAAATTACACCTTATTTGATATGTGTTAATTTTTTCTTTCCTCACTACCCCTGGGCTGCCTTCCATTACAATCAATTATATTATTTTATATTTTTAATACTGAAGATTGAAGGTTTGAAACCATAGTCTCCATAAGACACCCTCATTGATTTTCTCTTGAAAATCGACAACTCTGCTACTCTTGGCAAGAAAATGTTGTTATTGAAAAATTTTCTTTTACTGAGAGTAGCAGAGTTGTCGATTTTCAAGAGAAATCAATAAGGTTGTCCTCTGCTTGATGCAAATAAACATATAGACATACATAACAAATATATAATTTATTTGTTAAAGACTATATTTTTGAAGGTGTTGCTTTGCTATATATATATATATATATATTATTTAGTATTAATGATGTATGTTTATTTGAATCAAGCAGAGGACAACTTTATTGATTTTTCTTTATGAAAATATTTTCAAATTAATAATAACGACAATTGTAGTATTCAAATTGAATAATATACAACTTAATTTTGCTACGAAAGATCATGATATAACAGACTACTAAGGCTACTAGACGTACAAAATCAAAAAATGCACACTTTTATAAATTTCTCCTCGAATTTCATAATAGGTGTTTTGTTACTTTGTTGATATGATTTTAGTTACTTGCTGATATATCAAATTTTGCAATGTAAGGAAAACGTCGCGAATAAATCGTCGTTAATGATTTAAATAATAGCTGAGAGGTCGGCCTTCGGAATGTCTATGTGAAAAATCTATGAAAACGAATGAAGAATCAAATGTTTTTATTAACAATCTCCAAAAACTAAAACAATATTAATTTATATATATATATATATGAATTTATTTTATTTTATATTCCTAACATCAAAGAAATGTTTAATTTATTTAGTAATAGCGAAGTAGTCTGCCAGAGGTGATTGAAAATGTTTGGTGAATAAATATAAATGGGGGGTCGGATTAGGCTAGTGGTAGCGTGCCAGCCTCCTTACTAAGTGGACCCGGATTCGAATCCGACCTCAGGGTAGAGACAAATTAAAAAAAAATAACAAGTAGTATCATATATCGTGACTTATGGCTAGAAAGGCCGAAAAGCTAAAAAAAATATAAATAAAAATAGTTTAAATATTAAATTTATTAAAATTGTCTGACAAATAACGCTTGAAGTTAAAAGAATATTTATAATGAACTAATAATTAAACAAACAATCAATAAATAAAGTTATTTATTTAAAAAAAATCTACCAGACCTGTACTCTACACACATCCCAATCTCCGAGTAATCTACACATCTAAATCCCCGGCCAGCCACCCCAACCAAGAACACGACTTATATAGGCCAGGGTCCCCTCCAGTGGCCGGCCGAATCCCTGCGGAGACAGCCGAGTTTCTGAGGAGAACAGCTCGGGCGGGGAGAATTTCTACCAAGTTTGATTACCAAGTCTCACTGATCTGAAATTGTTCTTAATTCATCATACATCGAACTCGAACTAGTGTGATGTCGCTTGTCAATCAGGAGGGGAACATTAATAGTCTATGAAAGTGATAACAGTAATTACATTTTTGGTTACATTTTTTAAAGACCTTATATTTCTTGTTTCTATATGTAAAATGAATTACATACTTTTATACCTTTATATTTTTCTTATTTTATGAATAGTCTGTTATTTTTGTGTTTTCAAGATAAATATATTATTTTTATTTTACGTTGAAATAAATGACTGAATTATACAGTCTTTAATTTGTTTTCAATTTACATGGTCTTACGTATCAAAATTCACGATTTCGATTTACACTGTTTTCTGAAGAACCTATCTTTAGTGTAAATGGGGGATAAGTGTATTACTATGTTATATATTGGAAGGACAGTCTTTAAATCCATTAGTTCAAGGGATTTGTATCTATATGCTTATATGTATATTTTTCTTAACTTAATGCAAGGAACAAGATAGGAAAATATTGTTCTTCCCCCTGTATATTAGGTAGGGTGCCCTCACACTTGGATTTACGTCTTTTTTCTATTATTATCATTTTAAATGTCAAATGTCAACAAAATCTCATAACGTCACGCTTTTCTGAACAAAATATATTTAATTAGCTTTCTTATTTTTATTATAACTATTTATATTAGAAAGTATACTTTACCATTTTAATAAAAAGAATCAAAACGATGTAGATCTATAATAATTTTAATCATAATCACACGGAAAAAGAGAAAAGTTGACGTTATAAAATATTTATCTCTTTTTGTATAAAATTTGATCTAATTCCTCTATGATTTATTATTGGATTTTTAGTAATTTCTTATTGCAGTTCATATATATATATATATAGCTAATAAATGATCTTATCCGAAAATCGTTTTAATAATGCTAATAATATTATTCATTCTGATCATATTAATAATAGGCTTTTGTAGGATTTTATATAATTTTCATATAAAAAAATAAAATAAAAATTATAACTTAATCAGATAATTTTTATATAAATATATACAGGTATATATATTTTTAATATTATTATACTAATATCGAGATAAAAAATTATTTGTTGGGTTGTTTCTAATCGTAATCGGATCACTGTTGTTGTTGTTGTTGTTGTTCGGCAAATAATCCATCCGGGGCTTACCGCTAACTAACTCCTTTTTACTCTTACTATGTCAAGGTGATAATCAGCAAAGCCCCCTCTGACTCCCCGAGAAAGAAATTACGATTTCTAATCAGAGGAAAGTTACGTAAACGCCTCCGAAGGAGATTAAATTCAGTTTACAAAATATGTATATACCTATATATAAATATAAAAACTTCTTTATTAGTTTAATAGAGATATTTATTAAAATGAAAATTATGCAATTCTCTGTAAGGAGCTTGGCTGGGAGAGATATAAAAAATATTGGTCATTAGTTTTATATTCACACCCAGTGGAAAATTCAGTGCTTTCACGTTATTTATTTACGCAGTAGATTTGATCAAAGCTTGCGAGATTGCAAATATACTTAGAAACAAACAAATCATATTAAAATTAATTTGTTAATTTTAAGTAAAATATGAGCAGTGGCAGAACCTCGCTTTTTTTTATACAGTCCACTCATTAGATTGGATGAACTGGCACAGAGGCCGCTCATTAAACTTGGTAAGATTCAGTGCCATTCACGTATAAATATGAGAAATGCTGAAAAAATGAGATTAAAATCACAGTGTATTAGCTGAAAGGTACAATATTTTTAAGGTTCTGTTTAAAAGTAAATGGAGACTTTCTCTGTCTGTCTTCCCGTCTTTCAGATCAATATAGCACATAAACTAAAAATAAGATACAAACTGTACAGGTTATCTATATGAATTAAGTTTCCTCGAAATAAAAAATCATATTAAAATTTGAATCACATGATTATTTTAGGTATGATTCATAAAAAATATATTTCCTTGGGGTGTGAAATATCCCTGTAAAAATCTCGTTAATTAGAATTAGGCTAATTTATTTTTATTTTAATTCAATTCATTTTAAAATTACGATTTAAAAGGAGCACAAAGTGATAATTTTTTTACCTATCAGCAATCACATGGGACTAAACATATATATAATTAATTTGGTTGAGACTATAGAAGATTTGACATTCATCTTTTTATTAATTATAAATAGTTTATCTATTATTTCTCATTTGAACTTATAAGAAATAACAGATAAAATATTTCTAATTAAAAAGAATAATGATTAAGGCCAACCTTCGAAACTATAGTCTCTAACAAATAAATGATATACACTGTGGTGCAAAAAAGTAGAACACTTAGAAAAATTTAGTTTTTTCAAATAATTTTTAGAAAAAAACATATTTTATTTAAACTTTTAATACATTCTGTGGTTGTACAAATATTTTTAAACATTTTTAGAGTGAAAACAATTTTCAGCTTGAGCTACATCCTCGGTCTTTAGAGGAATTATGCTTGGACAATATTTCAAATGAAATTAAATTAAATGATGAAATATTCAAATCGAACTGATAAAAATTAAAATATTCAATTTAATTCAATATTAGACGATAATCATTTAATACAATTCAATAAAGGGATCAGATTTCAAACCTTAAAATTTATGCATGGTTTAAATAAATTTAATTTTAAAGGGTTTCAATTAAAGTAATACATTGTTTTCAATCTCAAAATGTTTAAAAATATTTGTACAATCACAGAATGTATTAAAAGTTTAAATAAAATATGTTTTTTCTGAAAATTGTTTGAAAAAAGCTAAATTTTTCTAAGTGTTCCACTTTTTTTGCACCACAGTGTATATACATGTTTATATTCGGTATAAATAGGTATGTTTATTTACATCAAGTAGAGGACAATCTTATTGATTTCTCTTTTTTGAATCAACAAATCTGCTACTCTCGCCAAAACAAAATCTTTTTAATTATTAAATTTATTTCAATTGATTGACGAATTAACCCTTAAAAAACATTTTTTTAATTTTTTAAATATATTTTTAATATCAGCCCATAATGATTTTTAAATAATCTTTAAACATATCATTGAATGATTGGGCACTGGTCAGATATTAAAATTACATTTCTCAATTCTGCAACTGTTGCAGATAATAATCGATTCGTTCTTCCCTTTGAAGATTCCATCTCTTTTCAATGCTTATCTAATCCTTAATTTCTATAAATAATTCATTCGTTTGTATTCGTGGTGAGTTTTTTTCTCAGGCAACAAAGCGAGGGAGATACCAGGTGCATAATTAAATAATAACCACAGGTTTTCTCTTAATGAATTAGTATCTCTAGTTAATTTTAACGCAATGTTTATTATTCCCTGCGTGTGGATTTCTTTTATTTCATATGTCCAAGGACATTGTAGGATTCAATTTCTTTGCAAATTGAAATCTTTTTCCCATAATTGAAAATCTCGTGACCTATAAATAAACCTCATGTTGTTGTTGTTGTTGTGTTGTTGGGCTGTTCACTTCTCAGTGCGAAATTAGTAAATCTCTGTTGGGTAATCCTTACTTACGTACGGGAAGACGCATCATTATTGTTTTACTTTTACTTAAACCTTTCTCTTATCGAATAAGTTGATCCTCCCATTTAATCTTGCTCATTTAACTACGAGGATCTGACGGAGCGAGCGTTTGCTGGGTAATTTTTGGCTTTGGGTAAAAGCAAAATCTTAATATTGTTTTTCATTTTAAATTCGGGTCAAAGAGTCGATTTGCAGCCAAAATTTTATAAAATTAAAATTAAATTTAATATATTTTTTTTGCCAACGTTTTGACCCTCTCGGGCCATCATCATATACGCTGTGCACAAAGTTTTGAATTTAATTGCAATTAAAAACAACATTAATATACTCGGTAGTGCCGAGGCCAAAAACCCCCTAATACGTGAATTTCATCGAAATAATTAGAGCCATCTTTGAGAAACCGATTCTATATAAATATAGGTACATACTATATTATATATGTTGGAGTAAAAACCCGTTTTTTAGTAAGAACGTCTTCTTACTAGTTGAAACGCGTTTCACTGAATACCTTTGTGGCAACTAGAGTTTACTGATTTGGTTGAGTTTGGTTCAAAAGGCCTCAGAATCTTCATTTTTGGCCTTCCGCCTCATTTTGGGTGTTTATTTTTAAAAATTTTTAAACGAAAATGTCAAAAATTACAACTTTGTTTCAAATTTTTGACATGTTCGTTTAAAAATTTTGATAATAAACACCAAAAATTAAGATTCTAGACCTTTGAACCAAACTCAACCAACATCAGTAAGCTCTAGTTGCTACAAAGTGTTCAGTGAAACGCGTTTTAGCTAGTAAGAACCCTTTCTTACTAAAAACGGGGTTTACAGCAACATATATACAAGAAATACTCTTTTAATAGTATGAGATTTATTTTTTCTTCAAATTATATATTTAAGATTATTTTCATTTTTTTTTCAAAAAGTAAAGCTAGTACTATAATTTTTAGGGTTTCGTTTAAAAGTAAAATGGGGAGCTATTATTAAGTACAGATACAATATCTGTCCGTTCGTTTGTAAAAGCGTTATAGCTCGCAAATAAATAAGATAAACATTTGAAATGAACAAGTTATGTTACATATGTTCATTTTTCTACAAATCAATCATTTTAATCGATGTTGGGAATAACTGAATTATTTTTGGGGTCAAAAATAGTGATAATGTCCAAGTTATTTATGTTTTAATTAATTTTTTTAAGGGATTTTACCAGAATGTTTTAATAATATGTTTTATTAATATTAAATGAAACATCCTCGTAAAATCCTTTAAAAAAATATTATAAAATAAAGTAAGTGACCCAAAAGTATATACCTAAAAACACACCCCTTAAAGTGGACACCTTAAAACATTTGTCTTTACAATAAGGGCAAAATAGGCCTCAAATTCTTCATTTTATGTTGCCCACTCTTTGAAATACTGTTCAGAAGGCGATGGAATTGCAGCAGACAGAATTTGGGGGTCTATTTGCCCTTATTGTCACACATGTTATGCCACAGAGATATGTTTTAAGGTGTTCACTTTTGGGTTTTTGCTTTATTTGTAATCTGTATCTTGGCTTAAAGTTAAAAAAATATTTTCAAAATAATCATCATCAAAGTTTCAACACGAGTAAAAAGCGCATCAATTTTAAATTCAGGAACCAAAATTTGGAAATATTCATAAGTATTAATAAATGCGCCAACTCCATGCATGCAACCTTTGTCTTTCATTATACTTTTAATTTATTTTTATTATAGGTATAAATGCTTATAAAAGTTGAGTAATCGAATATCATTTTCCTCCTCTTTGCATGATAATAATATTTTGCATGTCCGTTTTGTTTTTTTCCGGGACATTTATTTCGCAACTTATCATTCCATTTGTTAATGAAAAAGAGAGAAAAAAAACTAGTTGAAACCATTAAAATAATTGTTTCTATTATAAAATAGAGTTGAAGATTCTAATTACTATTAGTCATTCATTCACTGGGTTACCATTTAAAAATGACGGTTGGAAGCTGACACAAGGGATTAAAAAAAAATCAGCAAAGGAGTTAATGCATTGCATCACCGGTTGATTTAATAGACATGGGAATAAAAATAAAGATAAAAAAAAGGGGACGTAATCTAGATGTAGAGCGCGTGAAAAAAAAGTATAGCTGGACATATCAGAGATAAATAATCCTTTTATAAATATTTTTAATTTATATTAAGTAGGTGGACTAGAGCCGTCCATGATGAAATTCGCTTTTCAAGACACTTGATAAATACACTAATTTTAAAAAAAAATCGTTAGAAGAGTTTTTGAGAAAATAAAAAAAAAACGAAAAATCTTTCATGTAAATGTCCACTTCCGGTCTTCCGATTTCAACTAAAAGCTTCTAGCCTATATCAAGCTTTCGAATCTCGTATCTCTGAGACTTATGGTTGCGAAACGCAGAGGGGTAAATTCTTATGTACGTAAACATCAACTTCCAGTTTTTAATTTTAGCCAAAATCTTGTTATACTTCTTGTATCCTCTAGATAGCTTAAGTTTCAAATTTCAAGGCTGCGACTTTCCGAAGACGAGATATGAAGGATTAAAATATTTATTTTACGACACTCCTAATTTACAACCCCTTTCTTTATTCAATCGGATTAAAAATTTGACAGTATGTATGTATTTTTTAAACAATTCTATGTAATTTTGATATAAACATGCTTTTTGTCGTAAAAAATTCGCTTTTTTTGAGGATTTGTTTTGTTTTTATTACCCATATATCCGGATTATCCGGATTTTCGATTATCCAGTTTGCCTTTGGTCTCAGTTAGTCCGGATAAACGAGGTTATACTGTAATTCTAACTGGAAAAGCTTTTAAAGGGTTAAAAGGAGAACATTTTTCAAGCAAAGGGGCAGAATTTATATATGAAAAAAATATTATTTATGTAAAAACGTTTTAAGTTTGTATTAAAAAACTTAATATATACCTACCTAATTTTTTGAGGATATTTATATATTGTTAAAGTCAAATAATTTCTGAAGAAATTCTAGGTGATGGAAGATGGCTGTTATAATGAATTTTTTAAAGAATCTTATGAGAAAAATAAAAAGCTTAAAAAAAATAGTTACAAATTCAAATGAAATGGAATAATGTTTTATGATATTACCTTGCTTTTCTTTGTTGTTTTGGAAATAATAGCACTTTAAAATAATCAATGGATTATATTTGTAAATATATATAAATGGTCTGATTATCTGAATGTAGTAATTTTCTTCCTCACTTGAATCATGATCCTAGATTTTCACCTATTTGTATATAGATACAATATATCAGATTTACAGTGTAAGCTACATAATTTCGGGGAAGTTAGGAACAATATAAGTCATTTCCTGTGCTCTATTTAATTAAAATATATTACCCCTTAAGAGTAGAGGATATTATCGGCATAGAATAAAAAATCTTTCTAATAATAAAATGGTTTATTTGAATGTTGAAATTGTCGTGCTCCCTTTATCATGAGCTAGTATTATTTTAGTAGTTTACTATTTCATTTTTCAATTAATGACGAAATCTTAATTGTTTTAGTAATTCCATAATCCATAATAATAAGATATTTACTAACCAGCAAATATTTAACGTGATCTTTAGTTATAAACTTTTGGTATACAAAGCATTAAGTAATTTCTTAGTCACGAGTTATTTGTTACAAACAATATGTTAATTGGCTTTTGGAGAACAGAGTGTATTTAGTAATAATTAATAATCTAGAAACTTAGAAATTGGTGTCCATTTGGCAAATAAAAAAAGAATATATTTGCAAATTTTTCTATTACTCGATTGGAGACTTTAACGCTCGGTAAATAGGTAATTTTGTTTATTATTAAATATTTATGAAAGTAAAACAATTAGTATTCTGACCAGGGGGTCCTGAGTAGGTAATCGGTAAATCGGTATATTAATAGAGTTTTCTAGTGGTCGCATGGAGATTATATATACAACCAAATATACTATTATGGAAAGTGTCAGAAGTGCATTAAGATAGTTTTGTTTTTAGTAATTATCTAGTTATCTATTGGTCCTATAATAAAAATAGCTATTATAAACTTGTGAATGGTATTATTATCTATAAAAAATATTTAATGTAATTTCTTCCTTAAAAGCAACAATTTTGTAAATTACGCATTGTGAATTTTTAAATAAAACTGTATTTACTATAATTTAAAAATTCACAATGAATTATTTCCAAAATTCTGCTTAGAAAAAATATACATTATCTTTTAAAAAATCCATCTATTTTTCATAGAATGAAAATTATAAAACACTCAAATTTTCAAATTAATTAGTTTTATCATAGAAAAAAATTTCTTCGTGATTGATTGTATATATTTTTATAATTGGATAATTACAAAATTGTATTTTGTAGTATTATCTCGAAATATATGACAGTATACTCTTGGATAAATAATGGCCTCTTCTGTCGCCACTTGTAGACTAACTACCTGTTTAACAAACTCCTTATTTAATTGATTATTATTTACTTATGTATTAATTTTTCTCTATTTTTCTTTACTGATTGGTGATCACTGCACATTAAGATAAGCTATAGTCATCCTACTTTTATTTTATCAAAAACAAGTAACTTAAATATTAGTAGTAAGATTAAATCTATGCTCACAATAAATTTGAAATCTATAATAATTACATCAACTTAGACAAATCTACCTAATCAATGGTATAATAAGACTAATAGAGTTTTTTTTATCCCTAAATATAAAATTTTACATATTAATTCGATAGCTTTTGAAAATCTCCTCTTTTGGGGATTTTTTTTCTACCTGTATTTAAGATAATAAAGAAGAAGAAAAAAATCCAAGCAGGGTTTCGATGACTTTTAGTCAACTAAAACTGGCTTGGTCATCTTTGGATTCGTTTCGTCTGTCTTTCTGTCTGCCTGTCTGTTGTGTGTTTGTCGGGGTCTTGGTCCTCCTGACGGAGTCCATTGCCTCAACAACAACAACAACAACAGTTGTTTAAAATAAAAAACGCCGATATAAACATAACCACATCAGATTTTTTGTCTAATTTTCTACACGATTGCTTTTTTGATCGATTATTATGATAATGGCTCTCTTTTTTCGTGGGACTTAATAAATATCAAGACCTTGGCGAACACCAGCAGCTGAAATGTTTGTCCAAGTCTCAACCAGGACTGTTCATGTTTTAGACTACCATTTAAAAGTTTATATTAAATTGCTTATTACACTTATTATTATAATTTTCAGAATTCATAATATACCTAATAAGCCAATTCTGAACGCAGAGAGGTATAAAAATAAGTTCAAAATGGCCGTTTTGGTTCTCTCACATGGTTCCAAAGTGAATTGGGTGGACCAAAGTATAGAATTCACGGAGCTACAAGTCATTCAACTAGGTATATATATTAGATATGAAACCCTCGGCATGCGAGTCAATCTCGCACTTGACACTATTGTTACCTATTAGGGCTAGTTGTATGTCGGATGGTAAAAGTCTTTTTAAACGTTGGCAAAGGATAAAACCTTAAAATTCACCTTGTGCTGGGTGGGATGACCAATCAGATAACAGGCATTTTCGCCTGATTGGCCATCCCAGTCTCTCCATTTACCATCTGCCCTTTGTCACTTGTAAAAACCATTTACAAAAGCGACATACAACCGACCCTAAGTGTTCAAAAAGGATACAAAACGAGTTGAAAAGAGAAAAACTAAATTGGTTAATTGCCTTGATGTTACTATGGGAAACCGATTAGTAAAGTTATAGTGTATCTTATCTATATAATTTAAAGAGCAAAAGATTCAAAAATTCATTTGTGCCTGCTGAAAAAAAGAAACCCTATCACATAGCATTTAGAAAATTTCTTTTCTGAATCAGAAAATATTATGTCCTGTACCGTCAAGTCCAGAACAAACACAGATTTAAACAGGAAATTTACTTTACTTTCCCATTAAATAATTATTAAAGCTTGAATTACCATTTTGTATAGTTTGCTGACTTTGATAGGTAGAGTTATGGGATCGAATCCTTTTTGTACATTTTCATTTATTTATTTTTTATTTTTAAATTTTATATTCAATAAACAATTAAAATTAAAGTAAAGTCGTGTAAAGGCCGGATTAAATGAATAATAATAATAATTATTATTATTTAGTTAAGACATTAAGTGGTAGATAGAAATTTAATTCAATAAATTTCTTTAGAGAAAGCTTTGTATTGGGGGCAAAGCTGAAGAATTTCGATTAAAAACCACTGGTCTGAAATATGTCCTCATCAAAAAGGCCTTAATTAATGTTCTAAGCTAAAATTCTTGAGCTTTTTTTAATTAACTTGACGTCTACGAGCTGATGTCATTCTGGTTCTCATTTTGAGAGATATTCACAAATCCGGGGATTTAGAGGGTGGCTCAGGGGTTAACCCTTCCCACAACTTGGCCTGCTAATGAACTTTATTTAAATAAGTCTTAAACTATATTTTTTTCTTTTTGTTTTAGTGTTCAATTTAAAATGTAAAACGGCTTATTAGTGTAGCTACGATGTCTGTATTTCTGTCAGAGTATTGTAGCTCGTAAAATAAAAAAGAACAAACTTGAATTTTATTAGTTATATTATTCAAAAATTTTAATCGAATAATTACACAGATCTGTGAAGAAAAAGTTATTTAAATAATTGTATGTGATTCTTATAGATTTTCAGCTGCTGAATACGAAAATGAATTTCTTTTTCGCGTATCACGTTATATGTATTTTTTTCCTAAAGCAATAATTATTTATTGACTGTAAAGATATAAGTGCCTTTATCATATTTTGGTCTGTAAAAATACTTCCATGGCGTTTTTTTTAATCTAATGCATTTATTGGCACATTGAAGAATAAAAAGGAAAATAACATAATCTCTCAATTTGTGAAAAGTTTCAAATAAATGAAAAAGTGAGAAAAAAATTGAAAATTTTCAACCTGTATCAAAGAAAAATTATTAATTTTCTAAAATACTTGAGATATCAAAATTGTTCTTTTTCTCGTTAATAAAGAAAAAATGAGAGATTTTTTTTTAGAATTTTACTTCAATTATTTGATTGAAATCGGCCTGGTACAAAAATCACTTAAAAATGGCCACTTTATGTCATTATTTTAAAGAATTTTTTTTTAATTAAGCCTATTTCTACTTAGAAAGATCTTTTCAAGCATACCTTAGAACAGGGGTATCCAACCTTTTGGCTTACACGGGCCGCATTTAAAATATACTGTCTATTGATATTTCTCAATAAAAAGATATCGTTAATAATGTCGAATAATGTAATCCCCCATGACCCATGACAAAGAAATAAAAATGTCATAGCAGAATAGTTCTTTTCCTTTAGAATATAGTTTTTAAATCACTTAGCAGTTCAAAAGTTTTAATTACTGAAATAATAAATATTTTAGAAAATGTAAATATGAAATGAAGAATGGTTTTTAAATATTCGAAACTTCATTATTTCTTTACCGGAAAACTGATCATATAACTTTGCTTTAATGAATTTTATTCTTGAAAATAGCTTTACGTACCATATATATAAATTCATATTTTCAAAAAGTGAATAACTATTGTGAAGCCAGAAGTATTTATTTATGGTTAGATAATTTTTATAAAATTTTAATAAAGAGACATTACTTAAGTATTAAATTTTTCTTTCAGTTCGATCTCTTGCAGCTCCATAGATTCTATCATAAAATCTGCAGGTAAAATATTTATATCTAATGAAAATGGAGTCAAAATATGCCATAATTGGTATTATTTTTTTTCAGAAATCTTATATTTTTTCACATTCAAAATTGAAAATGTGCCCTTTTATTGTTCGAAAACTTTTGGGATGATTTTCAAATTTCTTCTTATATTAGAAAAAAAAATATCAGATTGTATCAGATATGTTTAAGTAAGTAAGTACATAAGAATCTAAATGTTTCAAGGCAGTTTATAATTGAATGAAGTAGGGCCGCATTCATTGCAGTGCTAGGCCGCGGAGTTGAACAATCCTATCTTAGAATATAAGAGTTCAAATTTCCGACAGAAATAGACTTTAAATTTCTATAAAAATCACAAAAGTGGTCATCTATTAGAATCAAGATGGAATAAATTATTTAAATTATAAATGTTTGAAGGGTATGTTTCCAATGGATAAAAACAACCCTTCTGGTATACTTATGATTAAAAACAATCAATTTCATTTCTGATTTTTGTAATTTTCTTAGATAAAAAAAAAAATTGATCCCATATGAAATTCGAAACTGCTCAAAATAATAAGTTTATATAATATAGACTTTAATTAATAATTCTTTAGTTATTGAGTTAAGAAGATGTACTCGAGTATTTTTCTTTCCTTTGATGATTAAATTCAATTGTTATAGAGCTGCTAATTCCATATTTCTTTCTCTCAAATGAATGTATGCTTGTAAATGTTCGCCTGGGGTAGGGAGAGGGGTGAAAGTATGGCGAAAATTTGACCCCGAGGGGCTCTTCAGGAGGCTCCTTTGTTCGGAGACCTTTAGCGCTTGCGTAACTAGCTGGCTTCCAAGCTAGAAGGAAGTTTTCGTCTTCGGGATGATCGTCATCGTATCTCAGTTGGTCCGGAACGCCCTGATCATTACATTGGCCGGCTCAGCGTCCACTTTCTTTTAATATGCGATATCAATACATAGAAAGTGCCCGCAAAGTCACGATCCCTTCTCTGTAAGCAATTTCTTATTAGAAAAAAAGAACAACATAATGCTAATTAAAAGAGGGATTATCTAACCGAGAGGTCTTCGGGAGCGGCCAGACCATCAGCTAACTCATCACACATCACGGAGAAGATCTCTGCAGGCGAAGCCTTTCGATAACGATCGTCCGATTATCTTCCGATTATTTCTGATCGGAATTCAAGTTCGTCAAGGTTCACTTGATGTGTTCTATAGAGAGCAGGAGGATTATTTGCATCCTTTCTAAAGGATTCACATTCTATATTCATAAAAGTATAGATGCCTAACATTACCTATATAATTTTATTTGTATATAATTTTCATAATTAAATTATATAGCATAAAACAAAACAAAATTCATGGTACCTAATTTTATTTATTTTAAAACGCTATCACCACAAAAAATTATGAACTATTTGAAAATTTTGCATTGTAGCTCGTGATATACCTACAAAGGTGAAATTTACAAGAATCAAAAATTGTATTAACATTTTATTCGAATGATTATTTTGAAGAAAATGACGAAAATTAAAAGTATTTTTTAATCATAAGGTGTTCATCTGTTCATGCAAGAATCTCTTTACAAAGAAGTATTAGGGTTTTAATTTAATTAATTTTAAAATGACTCTGTTTAAAATTATGGAAAGATTTCACAAATTACCTCATTCTTTCCTTAACAATGATAAATAAGAACAAATTAAATATCTCAAGTATTTTGGTAGTTATAGTATAAAATAATTATTTTACCCACTAAAAAAATTAACTCTAGTGCCAAAATAGCGATCACTTCCACTATTGACGTAGTTAGTGAGTTTTCCTAAGGGGGAGGCAGCCGGCCAGCAGATTAGTCACCACAAGGTTACAATTTCGGTAATCCGATTAAAAATCAACCAACATTTTAGTTGAATTAACACATTTTTGCACTAACGAAATAATTTAATGAGAAATACATAAGTAATGCCTCGTAATAATGGAGTTTCGATTTTTATAGGGGGGGGCAATGAATTTTCTAGGGTTGGCATTGCCCATCTTGCCCTCTTTAACTACACCCATATCTATTACTCATCTCTTTTTATTAAAACAAAATAATAATAGAATATTCTATTGATGATTCTGACAAGAAACATCGAAATTCGAGCACTGTTGAAGAAGAGAAGATGGCTTCCTGTATGTTTCCTTCATTGACCCTTTGAAACCCTGAAGAAGGCAGCAGGTTTCCCCGAAACGTCGGTTCTTAAGAAGATAATTTCTTTTATTAGGAATTTTATTTTTCATTATCATTGACTGTCTTCCATCAATTAAGAATAGAATCTAAAGCAAGTCGTTTAAAATTCAGAAAATACATTTTAAATACTTATTGTCTCTTTCAATTTATAAAAATTATGCTACTCTCGGCAAAAAGAAACTTTCAATTTAATTTAAATACTTAGGTTATTTTTATTTTTACTAGGGTGGCTCTAGATGATCATACCGAAGCCTTGATAAAGTATTAACTTTTTTCCTTATTTTTACGTTTTTCCTTGCCATATTTGACTTTCCATTTCCGAGGGATTCCTTTCTTTGTCCTTTCTAGGAATATTCTCTACTAATTAGAAACAGCACTGGATGTGTCAGTCGCCTGTGGACTGGCACCTTAAAAATTAATGTTCCGAACAAGAAATGGGATTTTTTCCAGCATTTTATAGCCCGTGTTGTTGTTGTTGACGTGAGCAGGCATCGATGTAAACCACGTTTATGACCCTTTCGGCTTATTTGAATGCATATTGACCCTTTACCGTAGACACAAAGGAAGAAACGAAAAAAAGAACAAGAAGAAGACATAAAGACGGACGGACAGACACTCGTTTTTCATTCCGAAGTCACGGCTCCGGGGGCAGAGGGGCCGCGAGGCTGGAGAAAATAATATTTATTAGGTCCACACAACCAAATGAATATAATTTCTTCATTTAGCCATGACAAAATGTCTGGAGAGAAATGAACAATTAAACGGAGGGGTTTTTATTATTTTCTATTAATGGCGGTTATACGGTTCAATCAGCCGACACTCAAATTAATTATATTTTAATTATATAAACAGGCAAATTGAATTTTTTTTCTTTGAAGGAGGGAATTAAATGAAATGTCTTTGTATATTAGCAAGGAATAAATCAAAGATTGCCGGCTTAAGGTAGTTGTTTCACCATATGGGTTTTCCTAGGATTTTTTTGAAATTTAGACAGATTATTATTTAAATACTTGTGCATCGATTGGTGGCAAAACGAAATTTATGAACAATATACCTTTGGAGATATTAAATTCCAAAGATAGAGTTTTTCAGACTCTTATACTACATTGCACTATACGGGATATCGGAAAGTTTACATACATATTTAATTATATTATAATTAAGAAACTCTTCTTACCATTGTTATACCAACATTAAACAATAACTAATAAATTTTTTAAGAAAATTTTAATTCATAGTTACAACACAGTTTTTGAGATAATAATGAATAAATAATGAAAAATCTATAATGAAAAATTTACACTAAAAACAAGCTGGCATCAATGCATTTATTTAACCTAAAAAGTGGGCTTATGAATTATGAATCCTTATTGTATGTTCTATATACTCAAGCATTAACTTTTTGCTAGTATCGTCGCGAAACATATATACCTTAATATAAATATTTTCAATTAGTTGACGAAATAGTTTCGAAGCATTTTCTTTCATTTTAAATTTTACTTTACCATAAGCGGTATAGTGAAGTATTGTAATTGAGCATGAAAAGTGTTTTTTTGGCTTCGTTTTTTTAAAATATTTCAAAAACGACTGAAATTATTTTGATAAAAAATATTGATCGAAACCATGCCGTTTTGATTTACAAGAAGTATTAATAAATAGTAGAAATTAAAATTATATTTACTTAAAAAAAATAATAATAATAAAATAAAAACCAGAACAAAACGAGATATCAAGATAATAATTTATATTTAAGGTCCAAATCTAAGATTTTAATGTTTGGTTGCACCGCGAGTTGAATTTTTGAAAAAATTTCATCGTATTTTCAAAAAAAGATACTCAAACCTTCGGGTTAATTATTTTAATGAATGGTCAATGGTCATTGTCTGAAAACTTTGTTCAGTTTAGGCGAAATTTTACTTTTCCCGTTCGAGTTCAATGGAGTAAAAATGCTGGCTTCTAGTAATATATTACATGTCAAAGTTTTTGTCTCGAGGGTAGAACGTGCCCGGATATCGTATTAGTACTCGGGTTCGACTCCTGAAGGGACGAGGCCTTCTGATATGCAATATAAAATTATTCTATTAAAATCTTAGATTTGGACTTTAAATATAAATTCTTATCATGATATGTTTGGTTGCACCGTGAGTTGTATTTTTGAAAAAATTGCATCTTATTTTCAAAAAAAGATACTCAAACCTTCGGGCTAATTATTTTAATAAATGAGATATGTTTAGTTTAGTTGTCACAAGTTTTCACCCTCCAAATGCCAAACTTGCTATCCGGGCCTTTGGCTTAAGTTTGTCTCCCAATGGGGTGAAACTCTCCTGTCATCTAAATTAAACATAACTATAAATGTTGTCTTCTAAATCTCAGCTGCCATGGATAATCTTTATATGTCAGAAGGATTGGGCTCAGCCCCTCAGCGAATAAAAATTATTATTCATGACAGCTTGGATTTAGTAGGAGACAACCCCTCGAGATTACTTTAGAAATTTTAACTATTTTATTATAGGTAATTTGAATTCATATTTCTAATATGATTTTTGAGACTGGATTTTAATTTATTTTTCCAAAATAAATTTATTATTGAGGGAATTGTCTCCAGTGAAGTTAGAATTTTGAAAAAACTCACTAGTTTTTAATCATAATTAAAATTGTTTCCAATCTTCAGGTGTATTAATTTGTGTGTGTGTGTGTGTGTGTTTCAGATGTGCTGATGCCGAGATGGCCACCGACGGGCAGATCGTGGTTGCGGCGGCCCGTTGGTCCGACGAGGGCCACTACCTACGCGAATTCGTGGCCAAAAACCGTTTGCCGGCTGTGGTCAAAGTAATCAAGGGGCAGTATGGCGGTCTGGGAGTTCCCACCCTTCCGTCCCCAGGCCTGCAATCAACGGCGCTGCTCGTCTCCGTCGGACGACGACGGAAGATCGCGGCCCAAGCAGTCAAGTTGAAGGAAGGACGTCGCGTGGTCGGCGTTGGCCCACGTCTCGCCATCCCCGAGTCATATCCCGGCTACTTTGAGCTACTCTCTGAAGAAGGTCGTGCTGTGAGATGTATCGAGTCAGTAGCAGAATTGGCAAGACGTCGTGTAGACAGTGGCGGCGTGCTTGTGCGAGAACCCATCCGCGGCCTCGTGGCTCGCCATGGTTCCGAGGACTCCTCCTGCACGGCGGAAGGCGCGAGGACCGTTTCCGCTGGGGAAACCCTCTCACCTGCCGGTGAAGTTCAGCTGGGCAGCGGATCCAAGGGCCGATATTTGCGTTGCTTGGATAGTCGGGGCGACGCAGTACTCCTCGGACTGGACCAACGTGGCCGCTTCTCCGCACTGGCTCGCGACGACAACATCAGTGGAGTGCACACGGTGCGCAATTTACTCGCGAAGCGCCTCCCGCTGACAGTGCGGCTGGTCCACGGTACTCCACCACGGGGGCTCAAAAGCCATACGCATTTCGTAAGAGAGTTACGTTTACTCCACTCCTTCGAGGAGGAGCATGTGTTCGCGCTGCCTCTGCACAAAGATGCCAATACGGCAATAGCGCTGCCCCTCGCGGCTCCTCTGAAGCTGCAGCGAACCCGCAACGACGACCAACTCCGAGGACTGCCCGAGTTCCAGCGCCTCGTTGAGCGATGTTCTCGTCTGGCAGCCGAGGTGGCTGATCGTATCCATGTCATCGACGGCAAGTTGGAACCGAAAACCCGCCACGCTGGGCTAGGCCGTGCAGGCTACTTCCTGCGCCGCAGCGCCAGCACAGACAGTGCTCCTGTTGCTAATCACGCCGACCGAGAAAACCGGTCGCCTCCGCCATCTCAGCCGCACCCACATCGGGGCTCAGCTACGCTTGACGAGTATGATGAGATTGACCAGATCTACGATTACGTTCGGGGCTTCGCGCCATTGCCCAAAACGATTCGTACTCCATACTCAGAGCCCCAACCCCCTCAAGCGTCGCCCGAATCGTCCCCAGCCACGACACCGACGTCGCCGGATGCCAAACCAATTCCGCCCCCGATTGAAACCATCCCCGGCAAACAGCAGAAGCAGGCAGCCGCTTCAACGCAACTCTCAATCAGAGCGGCTGTCAAGGCGGAAAAACGCCCACGCAGGGGACAGCCGATGCCTGCCACCCAGCAGGTGGGTAGTTTCATTTCTTTGTACAGTTCCCGGGTCAAATTATTAGATCTATTTTAAATTATTAATACAAGTTAAGATAAGATTTTTCCAATGTTATAATCAAGTTATATGGTCTTTCAAAGTCATTGTACCTCAAAATTGTTAATTTGTGAAGTACTATAAAATAAAGAAGTAAAAGTGGATCTAGCCTAATTTTTTATCTTAAAAAAGTTTAACATTTGAGCCGAAACTTATGGTTCTTGAATTAAGTTGAACTAATGTTGTCAGCCCAAATCTAATTTTATTTATTTAATGAACAAGTAGAAATAGTTAATTGTTGGTCATTGTATAATCCTAATTGAGTACCTTGTCTAACTTAGTGATAAAATTTATTAAAAATACTTTAGACTTTTCTTGGTTCCATTAGAGTACACATATTTTTAACATTGCTGTTGCTTGTGTTCTGTATTTTTGAAAGATTATAAGACCTCAAAGCAAAATAAACAAATAGAGCAGACTCACAGGGGATTTTAATGTGCAAAAGTTTGCCTTTTGATTCTTGTCTGGGGGATTACTCGTATAGTGTCTAGAAAATTCATGTTGCAGACCTGTGGTCAATTAGTGGGGGTAGGGGGTGGTTCAAATTCAATATCTTTCATATTAAATTAGGAAAAGTTTTTTTTTTTTCTACCCCTTGGCCTCGGGAACTTGATGCCCATTTAGCCATAGGAAAAGTTATTCCATTGGCTTTCGAATTTTGAATCTCTTCAAAATTCGAAACACTCAACGACCTTTATTTAAATTATATGGCATGGCTATATGTTTAAATTTAGAATCACTATATCGCGAAATTTTACAAATTAAGATAACAATCTTTGAGTAAAATATTTTACGCGTGTACATGTGTCAGAGAGGTTCGCATCCTGCAGGTGAGCCAGGTGGCCCGGATTGCTGTTACTGGCACTCGGGTTCGATTCCCGAGGAAGTGAAAAACAACCCCTCTGACATATAATTAAAAATATTCCATTCCATCGGATTTAATAGATGACAACAACTTATGATTTTCTTGTAAATTTGAATCTATTACCATCAGCAAATTAATATCTTTCATATTAAACGTTTTATTATTGTTTTTTTTTATAAATAACTGTATTCATTTATATATTTTTAAAAAAATCGTATGTGAGGGGGTTATTGCATAAAATATGTTGCGTCTAATAATTTGACCAGGGACTGTGGTTACTCCTTGACTTTGATTTTAAAAGCGATTTCTATCTTTGATGCAGGCTTCAAAGGACACCCCTGGACTGCCAAAACTCTTCTTGAAAAGCGCGAATGGTCAACACGGAGCCAGTCAGCGAGGACGCGTTCTCCGTCAAAAGTCAGCATCGCCGTTGAAGGAGCAAGCGCCCCCGTTGACCACCAACAAAGCCGGAAGTCCTCTCTTCAACATTCGCTACAAGTCACTTTCGAATCTTCACCCTGGAATGGAGCTGGATGGCACGCTAGACTCATCGCATAGTGGCGGCCGTACTTCCGGCGACTCGGCTGCAGGTCCCAAACTGCCCGAAAAACGATCGCGAAGACTCTCCCGACCAAGATCGCTCACCAACCTGGTCTGGGAGCTGCGCGGGGAATGCCCGAAACTCGAGCCGGGGGTTCACCGCACCAAAGCCAACGCACAGCCAACGAAACTCACACTGACAGGCACAAGGCGTGTTGGCACCCTCTACCTGTAATTGGACTAGACTCACACCGGACAGGTAAGCATCCCACAAGCCTCTTTCATATTAGAATTAAACATTTATGGAGATGATTCACATCATCCGAATTTTCAATTTAAGTAGAAATATAATTTATGTCATAAACCTAATGCCAAAGTCAAGAATGTACAAATTTTATGATTTTTCACTAATATCATTTTTTAATTAAATTTTTTACAAACCTTCTAGCCCAGAATTGAATGATTTAATGAACCTCAAACTTGGGGTCTAATATTCACATTAATATATACAGTAGAACCTCGTTTATCTGGACTAACTAGGACGAAAGGCAAACCGGATAATCGAAAATCCGGATAATCCAAATATTTTGGTAATAAAAACAAAACAGATCTTCAAATAAGCGAATTCGATAAAAAACATAATATATTTATATCAAAATTACATAGAATTGTTTAAAAAAATATGCCCCACGACTCTCTTTACTCCGTTCCAACTTCGTCAATATAAAAATATAAAAATTAAAGCGAATTTTTGATAAAATTATAATTACATTCTTGCTATCAGACTTAAAAATTATTATCTATGTGAACATTTATTAAAATAAAAATGTCTACAAATCCGGGTCCGGATAAATGAGGGTCGGATAAACTAGAATTTACTGTATTGTTATATAAAACATTTTCAAACATG
The DNA here is from genome assembly GCA_024734495.1 of Forficula auricularia. NCBI lineage: Eukaryota > Metazoa > Arthropoda > Insecta > Dermaptera > Forficulidae > Forficula > Forficula auricularia. The sequence goes on along the minus strand of JALMQS010000868.1, from coordinate 26,198 downwards.
AATAACTCAAAACAAGGTTTTTGCACATTCGTGTCTTGGGCAGGGTCACGATAAATAAATAAATATACGTATATATGAAGAGTAAATCATTGAGTGAAATATTAGCCTGTTATATATCTCAATGTTTGCCTATGTGGTGGATAACATTTTTGGCACCCGGGCTCAATTCCTGAGGGGGTAGATACAACCCTTCTAACAGGGAATAAAAATTATCCATGGCAGCTAGGACTTAATAGAAAACAATCTCTCATTATTTCTTAAATATTGTCTAGTTCGCTGGGTAGAGGAAATAATTTTGTAAGACATATGTAGTAGGACTAGCTATTTTTCGAAGATTGGAGCTTCTTTTTCTTCAGCAGACACATTTACATATACTATATTTGATTGTTTCTGATTTTTCTTGAATTATTAATTTTTGACTTATTAAGATTTACCGTATTCAGTTCTTTTTTAATAATTTACGATAATTTTAATGAATTTAGGTGCAAACGGAATTATTTAGCTTATTCTAGTTTTTCACAACAATAAGTAAACATAAAAAAACCATAACCAAAACAAAACGAGGGGGTCGCGCTAGGCTAGGGGTTGGCGTGCTAGCCTGCTAACCAAATAAACCCGGGTTCGAATCCGACTCGAGGCATCCGGCTAAAAGTAGAGACAAATTTAAAAAAAAATTAAACAATAAATATACATCCGTTTTGCTACTAAAATGTGTGTATTTTCGAAACAAAGAACTGAATGATATTCGTCTATCTCTTTGACTAGAGTCAAAGGGCTATCTAGCTTCACAATATCCGGTTCAAAAATGCAGAAAACAATTCTACATTTTTCACATATTACTATGGGAAAATCATAATGAAAAAAAAACAGGTGTTTTAAGAATTAAATTTTGAATATTAATATATTAGGATAGTAAAATACTTAAATTTATTACTAGGGTGTCTCTATCTCCAGCCCTTTGAAGGTATTCTCTACTATGAGATGGGACAATGCCATGTTCACCTGGCGGCTGCCATTTCCTATTCCGGTTCCTCGGTTCCGCATTTATATTGTCAAATTAAAATAAAACATTTCGAAACTATAAATATTACGAATAAAAAAGATTTATTTTATTTCTAAAGGAAATTCCGTCGAAGAGATCAAATTAAATAAATATATGTATTCAGGGCCCCTAAATATATGTATCCAAGTGCACCCGCTCGGAAGTGACATTTTTTTAAGGGGTATGCTAGAAAAAATATTTCTTAAATGAAAAAATTATTGTTTAACAGATGATAAATGAAATGGAAGTTAGTTTAAAATCGATTGCAAAATTTGTACAGTACAGACAGACAGATAAGAAAGCGAGTTAATAAAAACGTGGTAACTTTACTCCATGATTCATTTATTTCAAATTACGACAAGTAAATAAAAATTTGAGTGAAAAAATACTCCTTATATATATTTATTAAAATTTCGAAAACTCGCGGGAAAATAATATTTCAAATGTGGCAACGCCTGTAGGGTATGCAAGTGCTATGCTTTTAGGATTGATTTGTAAGCTATCTGAAGGGCGTAAAGCTCGATTTCAAAATTTGTACAGTACAGACAGACAAGAAAGCGAGTTAATAAAAACCTGGTAAAATTGTACAGGTTATTGCTGGGTCTCTTTAATACAATTCAGTAACTTTTTTTTACATATATTTGACCATGTGACTATAATCCAATGGATAGAAATAGAAATTTAAACTTTATATGTATGTTAATGTAAATAAAGTTTGATTTAAAGATTATTTTCGCTTTCATTTATAGGTTTACACGTTTACCCTTGGTATTAATTGGAAAGGCAAAATGTTTGTAATTGTAGTTTATGTTGGTTTAGATTTTAATTTTAGGGCCTTATCCATTTCACTATATTTTTTACTTGGACCATACAGGGTTTTGTCAAAAAATTCTGTTAATCTGTGCGTGTTAACAAATTTTGTGGACGAGCTAGCTCAAGAAACTAGTGTCAATATCAAAAACCAAATTTCACAAGTAGTTTTGGTGCGTTGAGATTAAGAAGCTGATTGAGATTTTGGGTGCATATCGACACAAAGTTAAGCTGGGGTGGGGGGGAGGGTTAAAATTTAAAAATTATAATCTTTTTCAGACTAAAAAAAAAAACAAGAAAAAAAAACAAATATACTACAAAATGAACCTATAATAACGAAAATATTTTTCTTGCTGCCAAAATTGAAGGGGGGGGATCAAAAAATAAAAATCTAAGCCATTCAAGCTAAACTCAGCCAAATTTTGTGTACATAATCAGTGGGATACCAGAAGACGAACAATGCAAAAACTACCCGCCCAAAATGGGGGGGAGCAAAAATGAAAATCTAGGCCCTTGTGCCAAACTCAGCCAGAAGTATCGTGGGACTCAAGTAGCTCGATTAGTGGATGGCCAGCATCAGAATGACTGGTGTCTGAACTAATATTTTTCATCTGAAATATCAACAACTACACATAGCGCAACGCGTCACGTCGGATTGGCGAATTATTCAATCAACGAATTATAAACTCAATTCTTGGCGTAGGCGTGACCAACTATTCTTCGTACATATCAATGAGAAAATTAACATTTACAAATTATGTGCCATAATGTGTCAAGGAGGCCCGGGGATCTTCAGATTTATGGTGTCCTAGGGTCAAATCAGAAATTTTCAAAAAATTTCGGATATATTTTTTAGATTTCGTGATGTGAATATCAATACAGTTAAACTTAAAATGTAATATTACATCAAGTCCTTCATATAGAATGTCTACAATTATTTAATTATAGGGTATAAAAGTGATAGCGTGACAGTCACGATCAATGAAAAAATGTGTCAGAATCCGACACAATGGGAGCGGGGTCTAAAAATCTTGAACGTGTGACGTAATTTATTGACGGCTCCTAACGGATAGCTCAACCATCCCATCACTAAAATTTGCCAAGATCGTACCAAGTTTTGAAAATTTAAATAAATTTGTACGCACTCAACCTATTGCCTTGGTAACTTATTTATAAAAATAAAACAAGTCAAAATATTAATGTACCTAATACAAATATTAATAATTAATAATTAGTTTGCTATGATGGTCGTGTTTATAACTCTTGTGGCCATTCTGGTTATTCTTTGGCTTTATTTTATTCAGCGGGATGCTCGACCAGCTCGTAGCCATTGAAATGTACACACTCCAATTTCTATAATATATATTTAATCAAGCCGAATAGTTCAAGTAGGTAATGCAAATTTTTGGTGACTCGGTTTCCTCGCCGCCGCCCTCAAAGGGAAAGCCAATAGGCGATTGATTGACAGTAGAAATTTATTAAAATTACTCAATGGCTATCAAAACGATCACTTTCCAGTGTATATGTTTTATTTCCAATTTCGAAGAATCAGTCACCTGTGCAGTGTGCAGGGCAAGTCAAAGGATGGCCTCAATGAAGTCAGACACATGCAAATCATTTGAACGAAATGTCTCAAATTCGTGTAGGACTTTCTCCTTATTTGCAAATGATATTTTTTTTAATAATCTGGGAAAAGTAATCGAATTGTAAGTCGCAGTCGTTGAATACAGAATAAATTTGATTGGTTTATTACTCGGTACCGCTGACAGACAGACTTAAGAAATGAAGAAATTTCGTTCTGATGCTAAAATGTTTATATTTCCAATGGGGACTACTGAATAGACATTGAACTAACTAGCTTTAGAACTTCCAGTTGATATAAACATAATAAACATGTTTTTTTCAATTTTTTAATTTAATAAGTTAATTAATTAAGAGGCGACTGTGGGTCAGTGGTTAGAGTGTCGGGCCGCTGGTCTGAAATACGCTGGTTCGAGACCGTCTCTCGGCAGATATTTGCAGTCGCCTCTTCTTGGAAAGCAATGGCAACCTACCAAAAGTATAATTGCCTAGTAACCTCTCCAAACTAGCCGTTCGGAACCGGCGTTAAAAAGTAGGTCCCGTATATCTGTGTAAAAACAGCTAAACACACTCAGCACAGGTATATGTGGAGAGGAGCCAAAACATCAGGGAGACCTGATATGGCACTTAAAGAAGAAGAAGAAGTTAACTAAGGGGGTCAGGTTTGCCAAAGGAGTCATTACGCATGCATCAGCAGGCTAGCTCATAAATTATAGAATACAGTAGAACCTCTATAATCCGGCATACGTTAGAAATCGATTTTTTAACGAAATTTGAAAGATTTAGTGCTTGTTCAGTGCACAGTCAGGAAAAAATTAAATCTAACCTGTCTGCACTGAATGCCAGTCCAGTGACTCCCTCAATATCATCACACGACATCGCTGATTGAACATTGAAATTTCAGCCAAAGTGTCCATATAAAGACTCATTTGATGTGAAATACACAATTACTGTTTTATATATTATTTATGTAATTTTGTAAATAAAGTACACGTATTTGCTCTTTAAATTGTTATTACAGACATATTTCTTGTTCAAGGAAGTTTTTTTAAAGACCTCAATAATCCGCCAAAATCGGTAATCAGGCATTGCCAGATCCCCAAGTGTGTCGGATTATCGAGGTTCTACTGTAATTTCAAATTTTCTAAGGCTATTTGAGATCTCTGAAAACGAACTACGGATATAATTCAGCAACATTTCATTTTCCTTATTATAACATTATCAGGTCTCTACAACATATCCGATAAATATTACACCAAATGAGGTGGTAACAAGCCTTCTTTTACACCTTGAAGAAGAAAGGATAGATCCTCCAAAACGTCGATTTTTAAAAGATTTTAAATTACTTTCCAATAAATAAATTTCTGGGATTAACAGAGAGGTTGCAGGTTCGAACCCGGTCAGATGCTAATTGGGTGATTTCTCCCTTTTGTTCAAATTAATATAAATCTTAAGCTATGTAAATAATTATAATTATTTATTGAGCACAAATAAATAATACAATAAAATTACGACGTTTCGATCGACTTAATCTGGGTATTCTCATTCTCAAGTATGAGGACCCACTCCAATCTTAAGATAACCTACTTGAAAACGATCATAGAATAAGTCGATCGAAACGTCGTATTTTTATTGTATTATTTATTCGTGTTCAATAAATATTATAATTAATTATGTGTGATTTTGCGAAAAATTCAAATCTTAATAAAATTAATCACAAAAATAAAACCTTCAACAGCTTCATTACTAGAGATATGTTGTATTAACTATCTAATTAAATACGCTCTGGTATTTACTTATAAGTTGTAATCTCTATTTTTATCTAATTAAAAAGTTTTTATTTTGCCGAGAGTAGCAGAGTTGTTGATTCATAAAGAGAAACAAAGAGGTTGTCCTCTGCTTGATGCAAATAAACATACACACATAATATTAAAAATACCATATATATGTATATATTTTATATTATTTATTTGTTTGAGACCATAGTTTCGAAGGCTTGGCCTTCATCATCAGTCTTTTTTAATTATAAATATTATTTTTCATGGGGTCAGTATCGCATGGATATATCTTTACTTAGCCGAAAGCCAGTTAGAATTCTAATTAAAAAAAATTTCAATATCCATGCAATACTGACGCCATGAAAAATAATAGGTATTTAAAATTAAAAAAAGTCTAATGATGAAGGCCAAGCCTTCGAAACTATAGTCTTAAACAAATAAATAATATATATGCATAATATACATGTGTGTATAACGTTTAGGGAAAGCGGTGTTGGTTTATAGTGAAACATATTAAACACAGGAATTATTTGACGGATTATAGTGGTCACTCTTTTGCTAAACCTCCTGATGAAGGGTTCATAGCCCGAAATATGTATAGAGATAAATAAAAAATCTCCAAAATATAATTAAAATTTTTTTTAATTTTATTTCCTCTTTGTGAAACACCACTATAATCCGTCAAATAATTCCTGTGTATATGTGTATATGTGTGTATGTTTATTTGCATCAAGCTGAGGATAACCTCTTTGTTTCTCTTTATTTATCTATTTTTATCCTTTATATTCTTGATCCTAGAGAAATAAAGAAGTTTTTATTTTGTCATTTCCCCATACCTTGGACTCTTCCTTGTTAGATGTTAAAGAACATGAAATAATGTACCAAGGCAGCGAATTTACTTTCCGTTTGATTAATTAAGGAAGGAAGTTGTTTAAATGCTTAAATGCTTTTTAATCCACCCACTGGATTGGCTTGAAACATTAATTTTCATTCGCTTCTTGGGAGAATTCAATTTCTCTCCCAGCCGAGGCAAATGAATCTAAATTGTTCACATTAGATCGGATTGATTTAATTGCTTGTTGGCGATTGTTCTGAGCTCTGTTCTAACCGACCATCTGGCTTGCGACGAAGTCAATGACGAGGACACCCAAGGGGAAAGTCAAAACAATCGAGCCGAGACGAAATATTGCAGTTGCACTAAATGCAACACTTTCTTTCCACCCACGCACACCCACACACTTTGCGGGGAATATTCAATTACAAAGGAAGGATTGAAAATCAACAGTCAGAACTGAAGAAAAAATATTTTAGTTCATATTTCACAATTTATGGATTATAAATAGAAGAAGTTAGGCGTCGAGTACATGGAAACTAATTTATATCTAGATATAGTCCAGGCAAATTACGTGAAAAAATGGCATAAACAAGAAATAATTTCCGGTAAAGGTTTTATTGCTGGAATACATTTATTGGTAGTCCAATATTACTACCCTAAGTTTTCCTGCAAATCTGTGTTGTGGAAATTTTTCTACCTGCCTCAAAATGAGAAAATTTCGGAGTTTTTTCAGTTTTTCTTAAATAACTCTAGAACAACTTATCAAATCAAAAAGATATCTATTAGATAAATTAAATCTCTTTAAACTACGCATAAAATGATAAAAAAAATTTATCTATTTATGTTCAGTAGAACCGGTACTAGTGCCTGTCAAAAAACAGCCCCCGGGATCACTTTTGAATTTCCCTAAAACTCGTACTTTTTTCTATTTTTCCCCATTTTGAACATAAAGGAGCACGTTTTTCAACAAAGACGATTCTGTACATTTTTAAACTATATTAAATTTACTACAATTTAAACAAAGTTTCATTCTTGTTGGATAATGGTAACATGAGGTTGAAGTTTTGTAACAATTTTGAAGGATAGTTACTATTATAAGGATAAAGTCTACATAGTTTCAAATTTTTGCACTATTTCTTTGGCCTGAATAAAAAATTGATATTATACTGCCAAAAACCTCATGTTATTTAGCTGAGAAACTTAGATCGCTCTGTTAAAATTGAGATAGAGTCTTGAAACTTGGGGGATATTTTTACTTTTATATTCTATATAATATAGTAATATGTAGTATTGCAATCGCCTGAGTGGGTTATTTCGAATCATAAGAACCTCTGTCAGCGTAAAAATTCGAAAATACCCAAAATAAGGACCACCCTAATAAATATCTATAGGTTCGATACCTAAATAAAATAAGGTATCATGAGAAAATGAAAAGTAGTTATTAATAAAAATATAAATTTTTTTGTATGAAATATTTTGTAATTTCAAATAATTAATAAAGACTGTTTGATAACTGTTAATCCTAATACTTATAAAACGAGATACATTTTTACGGATAAAATTATTGTTTTACTTTGATTAAGCATATAATATATTTGTTTAACTTGGGGTCCCTCTATTTCCTCCCGCGGGTCCGGATTTTTTCTCCAAGGCCTTGTCAGTTTATATAGTATCCAGGGGTGGGCTGCAGCCCCCCTCCCCCACCGAAATTAACAAAGATATACACTATATATCAATTATGACTTGAAAACGATTTAAAATATAAGGCCGAAAATAATTTTACAATTTTCATTTAAGTATTTTCATCCTTGGTAGCCGAACCCTCCTACTTCAACAATGAAAATTTTAAACGATGTGGTTCCAGACTCTTAAAAAAGGCTTGGCTTTTGCGGGATGGTTGACAACTCTACTTAAAACTAAAGAAGACAATAAAAGAGTGTGTCTTCTGCTGGAAAAATAAATTTTTAATTTATTTATAACGAGACTATAGTTTCGAGGGCTTTACCCTCCTCATCAGTCTATTACAATGGATTAACATGAATTTAATGTATGAAAGTTTAATTAAAACGTTCAATTGAACACAAAAAGACCAAAACCATCAGCCTAATTGAGGTATATAAACGTTTTCGCAATCGGGCTCTGTTTTTCATAAAGGCTAGCCATTTTGCAAACGGACTAGTTTATTGTTAAAAGGGATGAGAATAGGGATATATAACGAACTAAGTTCGAACCCCGTCTCTCTCTCTTGGTACCTGCTAAGTGTATTTCTGTCATTCGCCATCATTCTACAGAAGCTGCTCTCGTTTTTGAACGTCTGAAGCCTTCTTCTTTTTTATTTAAAATTCTTTCCTATGACATTAATATTAGAAAAAAATTTTTTTTTATTTATTTAATGTCACCGGGAACAAAGGCCATTTAGACAGCACATAAGTAGAGTGTTAGTAGGGTTAGTGAGGGAGCCGAGTTTTCAGCCGGTAGAAATGTTTATTTGCCAGCAAGGATCGAACCCCGGACCTCCACTTCAACATCGTCATAATCGATCGATGCCGAAGCGAAGCCACCCGAAGCTACCCGACTCCCCTACAAAAAAATTAAAGAATAATAAAAGGGGGTTTGTAGTTCCGCCAGTGCACTCCATTAGCGAAAGCGATTTGTTCTTCTTTCTTCCTTCTCTTATAACATTTCCTAATGCCTTGAGTCCTTAAGAGTCATTGAGGCCTCTCTCGCTTGTCTTCCACTTTTTCTCCTCTCGGGAAGCTATCAATCCCAGATCTTTTGGATCACCGGTTTTTCGGCATCCTTTGATGATGAGGAAATCAATTCAAAAATTGTCTCTTAATTTTATCAATTATATGGTGCTATAAACAGATGAACACTCTTAATTTAGCGGATCGTTACAATTTTAATGTGTTGTACCTAGGGAAGGCAGCGAGCCAAGATCGCATGTTCGAGGTCTCGCGGGACTAGAAATGTCGATCTCGTGATATCTCGGTATTTAAAAAAAAACCCTATTGTTTTTATTCGGGAAACTATAACGAGATGAAAACTGCTTAGCTTGTTATGTGATTAAGTAAGACACAACATTAATTAAAAAAAAATATTTATTCTTTATAATCATTCACTTATTTATACTGATGGACACTACAATTACCCAATTTTTAATTTTTTCTTGGAAATTAACATAACTAAGAAGGCTTTTTTTATTTTTATTTTTTATTTTTTGACTTTGGTCCTAAGCCATTTAGTCATGCTCAACTATAAAATTACACAGTTTTGTATCTTCTTCAAAAAATTAATTAATTATAATTATGTTATACATAATAAAAACAATTCACAATAGAAAAAAAATGGTTTATAAAATCTAAATACAAATTACAATAGGTATAGATTCTCAAATTGAAAGAAAATAAGAAAAAAAATTTGAAAAATTAAAAATAAGAGAAAAATTTTTTTATAAAGAATATAAATTACTATGATATTTTACACTATAAATACACTCTTAGACCATGAAATATATAGAAACGCCCTGGTGTCGATTTGGTGAGGCCAACATCTCCTATAGAAGTTGACGTCATCTGTAGGTAGGAACACCCAGAAATAGCAAGGCCACTATAGGAATTATTATACATTGAGATAAATTTATCGTAGTTTAGATTATTTATTTTGGATTCCAATAATCGCAAATTAATATTAAATTAATATAACCAAAATATTTATGCGATAACGTGACGTCATCTGTAGGCGATGTTGGCCTCACTTCACTCTGTGTGGAAAGTAGCAGAGGGCGTGTCTATATATTTCATGGTCTAAGAATACACTATAAACACTTTTACGCTTTTAAGTTGGCCCGTATTAGGAAGCGATGTAGAACTTTGACAATTTCTTCCTGTTCTCTCGCTGAATCTCGTCAATCTCGCGAAATCCCACGAGATCGGGATTGCATTCCCTACTTGTACCCTTGAAAATCTGTTGATCTTATTATAAAATACATTTCGGTTACCGTAATCTAATTTTGATTTTCAGCAGCTTGTTTAAAAAATATATATTTAGATTATACTATAAAAATAAATAGATTTACATGCATGTATGTATATTTGGAGGCGAAATTAATTTTTTTTCTGTTTATTTGTTCACAGGTGTGCCTTTTATGATTTTGTCGCTTGGAGGATTAAAGAAAAAAATGAAACGTTCTCTCTTCCTCAGCCCCTTCGTTATTATATAAATTAAATATATATATAATAATAATAATAATACATATTCCAGAGCAAGATATGAGAAAATGAATTAAATATATAAAATTTAAAAATTATAAATAAATAAACAAAAAATATATATATATTTTTTTTAATGCTGCTTAAATCATAATAAATAAATAAATAAATAGCCATATATACGATATACAATTAAATAAGTGTATTATGTTAAGAGAAATTATGTATAAAATAAAAATAAAATATATTGTTCAAATAAAAGTGTTTTGTTTTTTCATTCTCCCTAAACATTTGTATAAATATAAGTTTTAGACAGATGAAGTATATAAATAAATAAATAGATAACTGAAAATTGGGTCGGTTTTATTATATATTGATTTTTATTTTATTTTATTTTATTTTCTTTACTCAAAAAATAGAAATTTTTATTTGTCAAAGAAAAATATTGTCATAAATTTTAGAATGTCGTTGTTCATATTTCAGTTTTGACCAGAAAAGAAGGCGTTGAAAAAAAACTCGCAGTTCCAGGATTGGAGAAAAAGGCCTTATTCTCTGTTAAAGGAAAGAATTTGCATTTACTATATGTATAAGTGAAAGAATTAATAATTAGATCTAAAAGTGTATTATTAAAAAATGTCATGTTTTATTATATAAATTTTGAATTTGAAATTTAGCAATTTAATAAAAAAATTAAATTAAATCAGGCCTATATTGAAATTAGATTCCACTATAATTATTCTAAAGCCTAGTACATACCGGGATACAAAATGTTGGCAACATATATCTGTTGCAGTAAAAAACCGGTTTTTAGTAAGAAAGGGTTCTTACTAGTTAAAACGCGTTTCACTGAACTCTTTTGTAGCAACTATAATTTTCTGATGTTGGTTGAGTTTGGATAAAAGGTCTAGAATCTTCATTTTTGACACTGCATCTCATTTTGAGTGTTTATTTTCAAAAAATTTTAAACGAAAATGTCAAAAATTACATCCTTTACATACAACTTTGCTTCTAATGAGGATGTAATTTTTGACATTTTCGTTTAAAAAAATTTGAAAATAAACACCCAAAATGAGGCGCAAGGTCAAAAATGAAGATTCTAGACCTTTGGACCAAACTCAACCAACATCAGAAAATTATAGTTGCCCCAAAGGTATTCAGTGAAGCGCGTTTTAACTAGTAAGAACCCGTTCTTGCTAAAAATAGGCTTTTACTGCAACATATCCATCAACATTTGACAAGTTGACGAGATACTCAGCAACATCGGGCGGCATGACATCGATAGCCATAGCTATATTTAAGAAATATTTTAGACTACAATTACACTAGTATAATTAATTCTATGAGAAATTCTTAAAACTATAATTCCATATTCCAGAAGCAATTTATAATAGGAAAAATGATGGGCCCCAACAAGGGACGAATTTACATTACAAAATGCATTTTGGGTGAAGTATCATCTTATATTCACTTGAGAATAATTCTTAAGAAAAAAATAAAAACCGACTTCAAAAAATTAAATGCAACAAATAAAATACACTAAAAGGTATAAAATAATTATTATCTTATTTAGTTGCAACTAAACGACGAAATATTAACATGAAATTACTTTTTGAAGTCAGTGACAAACAAACTATACCTATAAGAAGCGAGCGTACCCGCCAAACGTACTAAGTAAAATCCGTCGAGTGCGATTCATAAAAGGTATATGTTTAGCACCGACTTAAAAAAGTAATTTCATGTTAATATTTCGTCGTTTAGTTGTAACCAAATAAGATAATAATTATTTTATACCTTTTATTGTATTTTATTTGTTGCATTTAATTTTTGAAGTCGGTTTTTATTTTTTTTTAAATTATTTTTATTTTTCTCTTTTTAGTGATGTTATTAATAGTGATCATATCATCAGAACTTGACCAAATTAATAGGGCACCATCCCTAAGATACCCCCTTTCCAATAAAAAAAGAATCATCGAAATCGGTTCATAAACAAAAGAAGTTAGACCTAAACAAAACTAACAAAAAAGGTCTAATATCTATGAAAAAAATGGGACCAATCGGAAGGTAGACTGAACCCAATGTAAATTTTTTTTCAAAATCGGTTCAGAATTGGCGGAGATATGAGGTAACATAGGCATAAAAAAAATCAGTCGAATAGAGAACCTCCTCCTTTTTTGAAGTCGGTTAAAAATTATATAACGATTTTTTCACCTCTGTTAAATCTTTTTCACCAATTCATAAAATATTTCCATTTATACACAATGCACGTAAATTTAGTTATTGCGTATTACTAATAAATTTAAATAAATATACAGTAGGGTGGTCCTTATTTTGGGTATTTTCGAATTTTTACGCTGACAAGGGGTCATATGGATCGAAATAAATAAAATAAATATTCACCAAGTTTCAAGTCTCTATCTCAATTATAACCTGTCCCCCCAGCGATCTAAGTTTCTCATCTAAATAACATGGGGTTTTGACATTGAAAGATCAACATTTTATTCAGGCTAATGTAATCCTTAAAAAAATTTGAAATTTGTAGACTTTATCCTCATAATAGCTATCCATCAGAATTATTACAGATTGTTACTTATTTTTGGGAATCGGATTAGCCGAGAGCTTAAAGACACTAGCCTTCTAAGCAGGAGTCCCGGGTCTGAGTCCGAGTCCCTGCATTGATATTTGACCGGCTATAATCTGATTCCTAGTCACCAATCCGTCTGGCAAGCGTGGTGACTTATCGCCAACCCCTTCCATTTGATGGAAGAGGCCTATATTCAGCAGTGGATTGTCGCTATCGACAGGTTGATGATGATGATGATGTTACTTATTATGATTTTGAAGCTACAGCTGGATAAAATACTGCTATATCTAAGTGTTACTAAGTTATAGGCTCCAAAATTATAATAGCTAAAAATCTGTAAAAAATTCTGAGGGATAGCTACTATTATAAGGATAAAGTCTACAGAGTTTCAAATTTTTTCAACCATTACTTTAGTCGGAATATAAAATTGATCTTTCAATGGCAATAACCCCATGTTATTTAGATGAGAAACTTACATCGCTGGGGGCACAGGTTATAATTGAGATAGAGACTTGAAATGTTGGGGATATTTTTTTTATTTATTTCGAACCATATGAACCCTTGTCAGGGTAAAAATTCGAAAATGACCAAAATAAGGACCAGCCTTGATATGGTAAAGTCATGTGTGCTCAATTCACACCAGATTTTTAAATTTCTTTTTTAGAACTATAGGGACCAAAAAAGAATTTCCATCTATCAAATGGGTCTTAATTGAATTTCTTTATTTCTTTGGATTTCTATACACCTATAATAGCAGCTAGTTAATATATTATTCTAAAAATATAAATGATAAAGGGCTGCTTTGAGTAAATATCGCATTGCAGGTTGTAATTCAAACCATGACTCGGAGTAATAAGCGCGCATTTGTTTTTTCTTTCTTTAAATATTTGACTAAATATAGAAGCCGAAGTTATTTTTCCATCTTTTTTCAGTTATTTATATCCATGTATTAGAATCGCGTGATTTTATTTTTATAGTGCGGGTGTGTTTAGAGTAGGGAGGGTGCAACTTCAACCTCCAACCCCCGGCTGACATCGCATTAGAATATGACGAATCGCTCTTCTGTTTCGACTCTCTAACTCCAACTCTAACCCAATCAATAAGAATAAATTGTATTTTAGGCTTTGTTGTTTATCGAGACAAATCACGGAGGGGGGTTGCTTTTCATACGGAAGTTCTAAGATTCTTCTTCCGGCAGGATTGGTGACGCTTTAATTTCCTTATATTTCAATTTACAGTCGACTCTCGATAATCCGAAATCCAAGGGACTACAAGAAAAATTCGAATTATCGAGACTTCGAATTGTCAAGAAGTTTGAATTATCAAGAGGAAAGAAAAAAAATCGAATTATTAAGATTATTTAATTTTATTTATTCTCTTAAAAAGACGGACTGGTAAGCGAAATAAGTAGGTTATAATGAAAGGCAGTCCATAAGTTATTTACTTTTATTCAATTTCTAACGTTTCGGGGACTTTTTTCTCTCCTTCTTCAGGGTATTGAATAGTTATTGATGGGGGAGTATAACTCGGAGTTCAATCAATAACTATTCAATACCCTGAAGAAGAGGAGAAAAAGTCTCCGAAACGTCAGAAATTAAATAAAAGTAAATAATTTATGGGCTGCCTTTCATTATAACCTACTTGTTTTTATTATATTTTTGAAAATATGTATGAGCTTACACAAATTTTAAATATAGCCTCAAGTAAAAAAGTAATAAAAATAATTTTTAAGAAAAAATAAAACCGACATCAAAAAATTAATTTCAACAAATAAAATACACTAAAAGGTATAAAATAATTATTATCTTATTTAGTTACAACTAAACGACGAAATATTAACATGAAATTACTTTTTAAAGTCGGTGCCAAACATATACCTTTTATGAATCGCACTCGACGGATCTTACTTAGTACCTTTGGAGGGCATGCTCGCTTATAGGTATAGTTTGTTTGGTACCGACATCAAAAAGTAATTTCATGTTAATATTTCATCGTTTAGTTGTAAATAAATAAGATAATAATTATTTTATATCTTTTAGTGTATTTTATTTGTTGCATTTAATTTTTTGAAGACAGTTTTATTTTTTCTTAAAAATTATTTTTATTTTTCTCTTTTTAGTGATGTTATTAATAGTGATCATATCATCAGAACTTGACCAAATTAATATGGCACCATCCCTAAGATACCCCTTTCCAATAAAAAAGAATCATCGAAATCGGTTCATAAACAAAGAAGTTAGGCATGAACAAACCTAACAAAAAAGGTCTAATACCTATGAAAAAAATGGAACCAATCGGAAGCTAGACTGGACCCAATGCAAAAAAAAATTTCAAAATCGGTTCACAATTGGCTGAGATATGAAGTAACATAGGCACAAAACAAAAAAAAACAAAAAAAAATTCAGTCGAATAGAGAACCTCCTCCTTTTTTTGAAGTCGGTTAAAAATAATGAAAACAACAAAAAAAGAACAAACAATTATATATGTATTAACATTGCAGTAGATAATAACACACCTAGGAGGAGAAAGAATGAAAATGATGGAATTGGAATAATTATCGGAAAAGAGGTTTTTTTATTTAATTAGTTTTTTCCTCTTATTAAAAACAAGAACTAAAAAATGATCAAGGACATTCGATGGTGGAGAAGTAATCTCCGGATTCGAAGCTCAAAAACAATGTATGCATAAATTAAATAAATGGTTTAATAAAATTTATAAAAAATAACACACCTAAGTAATTAAAGGTGACTGTGGGTCAGTGGATAGAGTGTCGGGTCGCTGACTCGAAGATCGCTTGTTCGAGACCGATAGATATTGCAGTCACCGCCTCTTGGAAAGTAATGGCAACCTACCAAGAGTATAATTGCCTAATCACCTCTCCAAATTAGCCGTTTGGAACCGGTGTTAAAAAGTAGGTCCCGTATATCTGTATAAAACAACTAAACACACTCAGCACAGGTATATGTGGAGAGGAGCCGACACCCGTTTCGAGTATGGCACTCGAAGAAGAAGAAGTAATTAAAAAAAATGAGGAATAAACATTTCTAGAAAAAATTCCAATTATAAAGAGGGGAAGTGGCTTAGGTCGAATTATAGAACGTTCCCTCTCTTGTTACGAAAAGGATTTCGAGTTATCGAGCGTATCAAAATACATAGCATTTTTTGGTTTATCGAAGTTATCAGCTGAAGAGTTCGAATTATCGAAAAATTCTAATTATCATGGTTCAAATTGTTGAGAGTCGACTGTATAGGCTTTTTAAATGTTTTAGCAAAAGGCTTTTTCGACTTCTCTCTTCAATTTCAGTCGAGATAAAATGTATCGACTTTTAAGATCATTATTTATTTATTTTTTATACATATATTATTTGATCGATCAATTAATTATTAAAAATGTTAGCTGTAAACTCTTCTTGGGTGTTTGGATTCTTCTTCTCTTCTGTCTTTCTGTTGGGTGTTGTCTTCTTCCAGTCCTTCGTCTATCTTCTTTATTAACTCAGACAATTAAAGAGTGTGTCTTCTGCTGGAAAAATACATTTTTAATTTATCCAGCAGAAGACACACTCTTCTTTTAATTGATAAAAAGTCTCCTACTCTCGGCCCAAAAAAACATTCAATTTATCTTATCGTCGCCTTAGAGAGTAAACCTGCTAACTCAACAAAGAAATTTTACAGGGCAGATAAAAAATAAACAAAATTTAATATTTTTGTTATGGAAAAAACTATTTTCCACATTTTTTCCACAACTTCCGATCGTAAATTTAAGTAGCAGTTTTACTTCTCTTTTTCTTTTGAACGGTATTAATATCTCATATATGATAAAAAATGGAGTTAGCAGGTTTACACTCTAAGCCGACGTTATTTATCTTCTTATTTATTTATTTATCCCTTCAAACTCTTAGAATATAATATTATATAATTAATTACTCAGTACGTTCGATACCTACTTTTAGTCAATAACAAAACGTCGTATAAATTTTGTTCTGGTGCCAACTATTTCCAATGACGGAGCAGGATAGATTTTGGACTATAGCGTCCAGTTAGAATAATATTTTTGAATGATTTTATATGATGGAATGGAAGCAATTAATGCATATTTAAGAGTAAGTAATTTTTAATATACTCCAGTATTGAAATATATTTTAACACATTAAAATTTAATATATTTAAATATACAATTAAATAAATGAGTCGTTTATTTTGAAAGTGGCCTAAATCCATTATTTGTTATTTTGAGATATTTGTATTTATATTTTTATAAATACATATAATTATATATATTTTGATGATTTATTTTTACGAATTCATGATGATATTGTACTCCTTTGGCTATTATATTATAAATTTGAAAAGAAGACATCTATGTCTAACTAAATCTGTCATTAACTGATTTTTTTCAAAATTGGAGTTAGGCCACTTTCAAAATAAACGACTCAAATAATAAATAAAATATATATAATATATTCAAACAGGCGACCACAGGCCCAAGAGTCAGAGGGCAGAGCAAAGCTATTTTCATATTATTAGTATTAAATAAATATTTGTTAGATTACTTTTATGTAAGCCCACAATGCAGAAAGTGGAAGAGGCTTAAAAAAATTAAAAAATTTCTTAATTGATGAAATGTTTTAATTTTTAGTGAGATTTTCTTATTTAAAATTAAAATCATTTTTAACAAGATAAGAACAGTGTCCGCAGGGTCTAGGTGTGGCTCGGAGCGAAGCGACGGGGGGTAGTTAATATATGATATGATTTAATTCGATATACCATAAGATGTATAGGTAAAGTTAAATAAAAGCGCCTGTATATAGGCAACCGGCAGCATAAGGTTAATTTTAGTTTCATAGACGCACCTAGGCGCGCTAGTGTCGGTTTTTAGCGTAGAGCTGGTGAATTTCTTTTTTCAATTATTCTTGGTTGTTCATCATTAAATTTGCATTTAAAATTAATCAAATCCTTAAAAAAAACAATTTTTTATAGTAAGCTATCAAAATACAGATGCTTGGTATATATTTTAGATTTTTCATCTAGATTTCAAAAAATATTTCTTTTTTGGAATTTCAATGATGTTTCGGGGTTACATTTAAAAATTAAACAGTAACCCTTTTAGGGTAAATGTCTTCCTGTATTCAGCCAGAGCATTAAGTCGTAAACTAAATAATATACAAATTTTAAATCTACAAGTTATATGCATATATTCATTTTCCGGCAAAATAAAAATGGTATTGAAATATTTTTAATCGAATGATTATTTTGGAGAATGTTAAATTTTATAAGGGGTCAAAAATAAAAAAATGAAATATATTTTATTTTCAGATGTGAGTTTCCCTGTAAAGACCACAGTCTGATTAGAATTATATCTTATATTATTAAATAGGCAATTCTTGTATATATAGAATCGGGTTCTCGAAAACGTCTCTAACGATTTCGCTAAAAATTGATGTACTTATCAAATCTCATGAGTTATTAGTCCTGTATAAATTGTAACCCGATTGAATTAAAGGAAGGGTGTGTAAATTAGTCATGTCGCAAAATAAATATTTTAATCGTTCATATCTCGTTTTCGGTAAGTCGCAGAGCCTTGAAATTTGATACATAAGCTATCTAGAGGCTACCACAAGTATCACAGGATTTTGGCTAAAATAGAAAAACCGGAAATTGATATTTCCGTACGCAAGAATGTACCCCTCCCCCTGCATTTCGCAACCATAAATCTCAGAGCTACGAAATTCAAAACTTAAGTTCCATATAGACTAGAAGGAGTACAGCAAGCTTTTGGTTGAAATCGGAACCCCGGAAGTGGACATTTACATGAAAGATTTTTCGTTTTTTTTTTTATTTTCTCAAAAACGTAACTAACCTTTTTGTTTCAAATTGGTGTACTTATCAAGTGTCATGAATTATTAAGCTATTTAGAGGGAAAAAGTTACTGACCATCGCTCGGTACTCCAGCAACTATGAATTATTAGGCTAATTGATCAAAAATTTAGAAACAAGTTTACATCGGGTTGTATTAATTTTCTTCATAAGGAGGACTTTTATTTTGATTAATTTTTATACTGAGAACTTTAGATCTGAATAACATATATAGTTAAAAAATGCAAGAAATTGTATGTTTTAAAAAGAGTAATTGATTGAATTATTTTCAGTTTCAGAGAAATTGTAGCTAATCCCGATTTTCTAACGGTTCGATTTGAAAGAAATCCCACGGGATCCCGTTGACCGTTATTGTACCATAGAAGAGTCACTTATTTTTCTTTTTCTTGGAGTTGGTTTGAGTTATGGAGTTGTTCCTCAACGTCTCCCACGCTCCCGCCTTTCATGGACATCCACTTGGGACAGACAGCAAACACACGCGTACCAACTTAAGTATAATTAGAATCGGATATGTATTGAATTTAATTCAACTAATACCACTACTATATAAAGAGTCATCAATGAGGTTGTCCTCTGCTTGATGCAATATGTTATTATAAAAGTGCATAGTGGGATGATGTATACATCGACCGGGAAATGTAGGTATATATTTCCTTATAACTTATAACTAGATAAGTAAATAAAGTAGATTGTTTTAGAACGCCCGAAGCCGTCAATTTGACGGTTTTCACATTTCATTTCTCTTTCATTTCGTTACTATTTAAGTTGGAATTTTGAAACTGGCTGACTTTTAATCATTTTTGAATAGCTTTCGAATAAAAAAAAATAGCACCCTATGAATTTTTATTTAGGAGAAAATGATGGATTTACCAAGAACGCCCAAAAGCCGTCAATTTGACGGTAACTCTTTTTTACCCCAATTTTTATATTTTAAATTAATTTTTCAACTACGAATAATTCCCATTCTTTTTTTTTGAACATTTGCATCCTTTTTGACCCTTCGATTATTTTTTGTTCTGGCTTTTTTTTTAATTTACAATCTTCCTTGAAAAACTTGTGGTAAAATAAAAAAATTATGTTTCTTTGTATGTCGCTTTTTTTTATCTTTTGATGTTTCACTTTATTATTTTACAACTTTTCGAGGGAACCTACTGTTTTGAAATCCATATATATATATATATATATATATATACTAAGCTTCAAGGCCCGCCTTCGGCGGGCCTTTTGTTAGTCAGGGGGCTTCGCCCCCTGGACCCCCACGTGGCTGCTTTATTGATGTTTTATTAGTAACAGAGAATAAATATAATTGTTTTATTTTAAAGTCTTAAATAGATATAATTTGAGATTCTATTTAACGGTAATATACAGACATAACAAATAAGATGAAACAAATATTTAAAATGTATTAAAATCTCTATTTATAAAAAATTCTCTTATTCTCAAGCTTGAGTTGTTTATCATAAAAGAATTTAGTCTTATTGATTTTAAGTCGATTCTTCCACGTTTTCAGTAGAGGTTGCCATTAATAGTCAAAACATCAAAAATTGAATGCAATAAGGTTATTCCTCTAGTATTATATAAGAATCGATCGTTATTTTTGATTTTAAGTCGATTCCTCCATGTCTTCAGCAATGGTTACCAATAATAATCGAAGGGTCAAAAATCTAATGTAGAATTGTTATTCCTCAAGTATTAGATAAGAATCGATTGCTATTTTTGATTTTAAGTCGATTCCTCCATGTCTTCAGCAATGGTTACTAATAATAATCGAAGGGTCAAAAATCTAATGTAGAATTGTTATTCCTCTAGTATTAGATAAGAATCGATTGCTATTTTTGATTTTAAGTCGATTCCTCCATGTCTCCAGCAATTGTTACTAATAATAATCGAAGGGTCAAAAATCTCATGTAGAATGGTTATTCCTCGACTGTTAAATGAGAATCGATCATTATTTTTGAAATAAAGTCAACATCAGGCGCGGATCCAGACCTCTGATTTGGGGGGGGGGGCGGTCACCGGTATATAAGATCTACTTTTGATCTCGGAAGTGTGTCGCGGTCGAATTGTCCAAGCGGGGGGTCAAAGACGCCCCCCCCCCCCACATAGAACTTTATTTTCTTCAATTTTAAAATTTAATGTTATATAAAAAAAAATTAAATAAACATATAAAAAATGTTGATCTACAATGCTTTGAGGGGGGCGGTCACCCCCATCGCCCCCCCCCTGGATCCGCGCATGGTCAACATGAACCGCAAATAGCAAGTGATATCTGATTAATAATAAAGGAATAAACATTTTAATATTTCAAATGAATTTGGATAAAGTTTAGCAACGATCCGTTGCAGTTTATTTAATTAAATAACAATTTTTGAGTTCATCAATTAAATTGTCAAATTAATATTTGTGTGATTTAAAATTCATTGTAATTAAGTACCCTGTACCTTGAGGACCACAAAAAAGGTCAAATATAGTTTTTTGTAAAATTATATTTTAAAGTACTTTATTTTAGAATAAGATAGTACATTAGATAAAGTTTAGCAACGATCCGTTGCAGTTTATTTTTTTTATTTTTGTTTTTAAATGTACTTTAAAAAAAATAGATAGTTTTTTTAAATCTTTGTTGCATTATTAAATTCTTCTTCAACGATAATGTGGTTAGATCTCTTTTAAGAATAAATGACATCTCAAAAATGTGACAGATAGGGCTGCCAACACAAAGTTAGTTTGCTATTTAGTTATTTTATTGTTTGGCAAGCTATGTTGGCAATTCAGATTTGGTTTCAGTTTTCCGTGAATTTTCCAATTTTCCGGGCAACTTTTCGGATTTTTTTTTACATATTAACCTGAAATGGACTATTACGAACATTTAAAAAAAAAATTAGCCAAATCGGCCCAGGCATTTGAGAGATCTGCGCTTACAAAGAAAAAGAAATTCATTTTTATTATATAGATATGTCGAGCCCCTAGTCTTAAAATTAAAATGTAATATATTAATATGTATTTTTAATATATAAATTGATGATAGAATTATATTTATTATCAGAAAAAATAAAAAAAAAATATTAAATAAAAAGAAACAGAATGATTTTATTTAGTTTGAGTGTTGAAAAATGCAAGTCGTCAAATTGACGGCATCCGGGCGTTCTATGGGATCTGAAAGTCCGGGCGTTCTAGTGTTAACAATGAAATTTAAACTGTATCCACATTATCCAGGAAATGTGCACACTAACTTAACTGCTTCGGAGAATGTGAAATTAATGGGGGGGGGGGGGGGGGATAAATAAGTATGAGCTTAGAACCTACTTATAAAAATAATAAAGAGAAAAATCGTGATTGGACATTTACTTTTAAAGAGTAATTAATTAATTACAAACAAATTTTCATAAATGTAGATAAATATAATTAATTAATTTTTTTAGATAGAATTTAATTTAAAAATAAAATAAAAAATTAAATTAAATTAAAATTAAATAAAAATTGTATAGTAAAAAAAAATAAAATAAAATAAACAAGGGGGTCGGGTTAGGCTAGGAGTTAGCGTACCAGCCTGCTAACCAAGAGGGGCCCGGGTTCAAATGCGACTAAAATCGGATCCCTGGGTAGAGATAAATTTAGAAAAAATAATAATAAGTATCGTAAATTGGCTTATGGCTAAAAAGACCGAAAAGCCAAAAAAAAGTATAATAAAATAAAATAAAAAATAATTGATAAAATAAATAAGGACAATTTAATCAAAGATCTTAGTAGATAATTATGTATTTTGTATATATTATATGTCAGATGGGTTTCGCCCCCTCAGGAGTCGAACCCGAGCGCCTCTCATATAAAATATGTATTTTAAAGGAAATTGGTCTCTAAAGTGAAGCTAACTGCCCGGATAGCAAGTTGGCGCTCAGGTTCGACTCCTGAGGGGGCGAAACCTTCTGACATATATTATATTTATATATAATACATAATTATCTACTAAGATCTTTGATTAAATTTTGTCCTAATTCATTTTCTCATTTTATTAAAATATAGGTAAGAAGCCCACCCAAAGTTGTTCTTTTTGGGAAAAAAATTCCATCTATTTTTCAAAAATAAGACACTCAAAAGATGGTATTGAAAAATAATTATTAAAATATTTTTTTTAATTTTATTTAATTTAATTTTATTGAAGTGAAACTTCTTTAGTGACCTATCTGTTTGATTTTTTTGTTACAATAAAGGGGAAATGACCGAATAGAGAGGAAATAATTTTTTTTTAAACCCACTAATATTTTATGACAAATAAAATTTATTAAAATTAGGAAATTTAAATTATTTCAATAACATCTACGGCTAAAGAATAAGTTTCACTTCCCTATGGATGAGGCTCATAGATATTTTTTATTTTTATTTAGATAATTATTATTAAATGCTACTCATCTATCGTATTTTCTTTTGGACTATTAGAATTTCAATGGAGAATTGATGGAAAGGCAGCCCAAGAAAAAGGAAAAATAAAATTCCGATTAAAACAGTTTAATGGAACGTCATTTTCATCTTTTTTGAAAACCGACGTTTCGGAGTATCTTCCTTCCTTCTTTAGGGTTTAAAAGGGTCATGGAAACAAACAAACAAGAAACTTCAACAATTTTCGAGCAATGTTTATTCCTTCCTTGACCCTTTTAAATCTTTGCTTGAATGGACCTCACCAACATTTTATTAGAGTTTTTTTTACCCTAGTTGAATCATTTCAAGAATCAGAGTTCTATTGTAATAGAAAAAAAATTTATTGACTAAAGAGATATGATTGGTTAGCCCCTTAGGCCTTATGAATCATGAATTATTATGTATGGAAGCATGAGTGTGCGCGACGGAAGCTAACGGCGTTACTAAGAGGTCACCCATCCAATTACCATGCCTTGGGCTATTCACATGCATTCTCATAAATTTATAAATCTATTCTTCTAGTCTAGTTAAATGGACATTAATGAATGATAAAGGTTAGATAGCGTCGAAAAAAAAAGAAAAAAAACTCTTCTTGAGGCATACTTGACCATGATCGTGAATCGAATTGTGTAATCTTCGAAACTGTGTGTCGGGGGCAGGAAGGCCTTGGCCCCGACGCCCCCGGTGTCGTTCTCGATGGCGCCCAACTGTTTCCAGGGGACACGCCTCGACTAACACACACACACACACACACACGTATATAGACAAAAACCCACCTCCTCATATCCTTTCTTTATTCTTTCATTCATTATACACACCACTAACTAAAAATATACACAATATACTAGAAGATGTCTAACTCGGAACAAATATATTAGAAAAAAAAATGAATCCCACCAAAATCACCTATAAAGAAATATCACTGAAATTGTCCGCTGCTAGATGCAAATCAAAGTATACATATCTTAATATATATAAATCTCGTGTCACAATGTATGTTCTCAATGGACTCCTAAACCACTGAACCGATTATAATAAAATTCGCACACCATGTGCAGTTCGATCCAACTTGAGAAATAGGATAGTTTAAATCTCAAATTATAGTCGCAATTTTAATTTATTGCTAATTATTTGTCTGTTATTATTTGACAGTCATTTGACTCCAAATGATTCTAACAGATGTCGATACCTTTCGACTGGGTTGAGTAAGTAATCAATAGATGGCGCTGCTATGGTAAATCTACGAACGTGTCATATAAGCTACATTTTAACAGCATAATTACCACGTGTTGTTGACGCTATAAAATTAATTAAATTTATTTTGTAGTGAACGAAATACCGTATAATTCAATTATTTCCACTTTTTAAATTTTTGGTGTTAGCATAGCCGGCCACGTGTTACTTAGACTGAAGTGTAAATTGCATTCATATTATAATGAAGATAATACAGTTAAATTAAACCTGTTTTTTACTTATTTGTGCTTCATTGATCAAAACTTTATAATTTAATAATTATTTGAATCATGAATGGCTCAGTCAACGGGCGATTTTGGCAGCCAAAAACGTTGATGTTGACGAAATTAACTTCCAGATACAACAGTTGTTACCAGGCGATCTGATGTCTTTTAAATCAATCGATACTGTTGTTGATGAAAATGAAAGTATAAATTTTCCGATTGAATTTTTAAATTCATTAGATATCCCTGGAATGCCACCACATAATCTTCGATTAAAGATTGGTTCCCCTATTATTCTCCTCCGTAATTTGAATCCACCTCAATTATGTAACGGTACGCGTTTGGTCATCAAAAAGATCACCGGAAACATTCTTGAAGCAACCATTTTGGCTGGGAAGTTTAAAGGAAAAATGGTCCTGCTGCCACGTATTCCGATGATACCATCAGATTCTACCATACCCTTCAAAAGGCTACAGTTTCCAATTCGTTTAGCTTTCGCCATGTCTATAAATAAATCTCAAGGTCAAACAATGTCCATTTGTGGTTTAGATTTGGAAAATACATGTTTTTCTCATGGGCAACTATATGTTGCGTGTTCACGTGTTGGGAAACCGTCGAATCTATTTGTGTTAGCTAAAGACAGGTTAACCAAAAACATTGTGCACCGATTGGTGTTAAATTAAATTGAAATTGAAAGTATTTATAATTCAAAAAATAGATATCAATGTTTAAAAGTTTAAGACTGTCTGCCTTGCCTACCTCATTTATGAGTTTAAGCGTCACATGTTATTTACTGTATTATACTGTAATATACTTATTTGTTATAAAATTAAATGGAAATAATAAATCTGATAAATTTTTATTTTGTATTGATTTCTGCTTAATATCAAGTGTAAGAACATTTTAATTAATTGTGTTCAACGTACTTCCCCTTCAAATCTCAATCCAGTGAATTTGTATACCAACATCAACATTTTCGTCTTTGTTCGTAAATAATTTCATTGTACTAAAGGGTTATAGTAGTAGAAAGTCAAATAAGGAGATCACCATATTTTTTTACAAATACTATCTGTGTGAAAAAGCATAGTGGACTCCGTGACTGATGTTCTCTTATCGTTCCTCTTAGATTGTTTACTATAATGTAATATAACAAAAACTTTAGCCACAGCAACGCGTGGCCGGGTCAGCTATATATATATAAAAAAAAAAAAAAAAAAAAACAATTTACATAAAAGGTAATCAATTTTGGACACCTCATACTTTCATTCCGAGACGCCGCCCGCCAGGGCAACCCGCCCGGAGGGCCTAGCTGGGACAGGCGTGCCGGAGGCACGCCGGGTACAGCTAGTAGTAATATATATTTCTATAGATCGTGTTCTCGAAAAGTAATGAATTCGATAAAAATCACTGTTTAGTGAGTTTTTGGGTCCTTAACGGGGTTCGTGGCTGTTTACCATTTTTATAAGAAAATTCTCAAACTTTTAGAATCGAATCATTGATGCATTAAATATTTATTCCCGAAATTTGAAGTTGATCGACTGTCCAATTACAGAGAAATAAATTATTGAAAATTGTCCTTTTAACATGGAAGTAAATGGACCGAGCCTTTAAAAGGG